>JAGFNQ010004993.1:249429-489113 GCA_024364735.1 Boesenbergia rotunda
CCTAAGGAAATTCCAAGTAGGATCTAGTAACCTAGACATGATCATAAACAGTCAAAGGGCTGTATATAACAAGGCCGGATTGGGTTATAGGCCTAAGACTAAGGAAGTAGCATTTGTTTCACTCACCGATAGGATTGGTGCATCTAGGAGACTAAGGGAAAAGGGAACTACAAAGAAGGCATGGGTACCTAAGAAATTTTTAAATGATGTTTATGGATCAAAGATATGGGTACCAAAAGAGTATGTTTTCCATGTTGTCTAGGTAAAGGTGAAGGAGGCCCCAACTTTGTGGATAGTAGATAGTGGATGCTCAAGACACATGACCGGGGATGTGAGCAAGTTCACCACTATTAGCTACCTAAGAGAAGGGACTGTCTCCTTTGGGAATAATGGAAAGTTGAGGATCATTGGTAGGGGCATAATTGAGGTATCTCCCTCTATTTTGATTCATAAAGTACTTTTAATTAAGGATATGAAGTTTAACTTATTAAGTGTAAGTCAACTATGTGATGCCGGGTTTAGAGTAGAATTTCATGCTAAGAAATGTGTAATAAGGCAAAGTGAATCAAACACTATCATATTAGAAGGGTTTAGAGAGGTAAATTTATATTATCTTGATCTATCTTATGCTGCTAACAATGTTATTAAGTGTCTCATGTCTAAAGAAGAAGAAGGGTGGTTGTGACACCGAAGACTTGGACACGTCAACATGAGGAACATTGCAAGAGTGGCCAAGGAAGAATTGGTGAAGGGGCTTCCAATGATCAAGTATGAGAAGACCAAGTTGTGTGATGCATGCCAAGAGGGTAAGCAATCCAAAGCATCACACAAAGGTAAAACTCTAATCAACACTTCCTTACCTTTAGAACTTTTGCACATAGACTTGTTTGATTGCCATAATACTCCATCACTTGTAGGAAGTAAGTATTGCCTAGTAATAGTAGATGACTTTTCTAGGTTTACTTGGGTCTATTTCTTGAAACATAAGGATGATACCTTAGATATCTTTATAGGATTTAGTAAAAGGGTAGAAAACGAAAAGAACATCAAAATAAACCGAATTAGGAGTGACCATGGTGGGGAGTTCCAAAACGCCAGTTTCACACAATTTTGTGTTGAAAATGGGTACAAGCATGAGTTTTCATGCCCAAGGACTCCTCAACAAAATGGGGTAGTTGAGAGGAAAAACCGAGCTCTACAAGAAGCTGCTAGGACTATGCTTAATGCATACTCTCTTCCTAGCTACTTTTGGGGCGAAGCGGTTAACACCACTTGCTATATCCAGAACCGGGTGTTGATACATAGGTTTTTAGGAAAAACACCCTTTGAACTTTGGAATGGAAGGGTACCCCAAGTCCACTATTTTAGGGTCCTTGGATGTAAAGTCTACATCTTAAACACCAAAGACGACCTAAAAAAATTTGAGTTAAAAGCCGATGAAGGGATCTTAGTAGGGTATTCATTGACTAGTAGGGGTTATAGAGTGTACAACAAGAGGACAAAAGTGATTGAGGAGTCCTCAAATGTCAAATTTGATGAAACCACTAGTACTTACCCTAGAAAGGGTTCTATTGATAAGGATATAGAAGAAGTCCAACCCCTTGCCCAAAGAATCCAAGAACTACATTTGGAGGGCAATGATCAAGGGGGAGTAAGAAGTACCCTAGAGGATGAGGAAGAAGGAGTAAATGAACCTACAACCTCTAGACCCTTGAGACATCACCATGATCATCCTATTGACCAAATCGTGGGTGATGTCACTCAAGGAGTAAGGACTAGGTCCTACTTTAGGGATCAAACTAGTCAAATAGCTCTAATCTCCTAATTAGAACCCAAGACCATTGATGAAGCATTGGGAGATGCTGATTGGGGTTTGGCCATGCAAGAAGAGCTCAACCAATTCGAGAGGAGTGAAGTTTGAGAATTAGTTCCAAGGCCCAATGATTGTACTATTGTAACCACTAGATGGGTCTTTAGGAACAAATTAGATGACCAAGGTAAAATCACTAGGAACAAGGCTAGATTAGTGGCTAGGAGGTTTAACCAAGTTGAGGGATTAGATTATGATGAGACCTATGCCTCTGTAGCTAGGTTGGAATCAATTAGAATTCTACTAGCCTATGCCGCTCACATGGGTTTCACACTCCACCAAATGGATGTGAAGTCGACATTCCTGAATGGGATCATTAAGGAAGAGGTCTATGTAGAACAACCCCCCGGGTTTGAGGAACCTAACTATCCAAGACACGTGTTCAAATTAAGGAAAGCCTTATATGGATTGAAACAAGCTCCCCGGGCTTGGTATGAGAGACTTTCCTCATTTTTAGTGTCTAAGGGGTTTAGGAGAGGAACAATTGACCCAACATTGTTCGTAAAAACTAAGGATAAGGACATATTTGTTGCTCAAGTCTATGTAGACGATATCATTTTTGGGTCAACAAATAATGACTTCCTACAAGAATTCATCAAGTGTATGGAAGATGAATTTGAGATGAGTCTTGTAGGAGAGTTAACCTTTTTCTTAGGCCTTCAAGTTAAGCAAACTAATGAAGGTACACATGTCTTTCAAACCAAATATGCTAAAGAAATTTGGTTTAGAACATGCTAAGGAAGCATCTACACCCATAGGAACCAATGTGAAAATGGATAGTGACATTGAAGGGAAAATGGTAGACTCTAAACAATATAGGAGCATGATTGGTAGCCTCCTATACCTAACCGCTAGTAGACCCGACATACTTTTTACGGTAGGTATGTGTGCAAGGTACCAATCGTGTGCCAAAGAGTCCCATTTGATTGTAGTCAAGAGGATCCTAAGGTATGTGAAAGGGACCCTAAATGTCGGACTATGGTATCCTAGAACCCCTAGTGTTGATCTAATTGGATACACCGACTCAGACTATACGGGTTGTAAGTTAGATAGGAAGAGTACAAGTGGAGGGTGTCAATTCCTTGGGTCTTCTTTAGTTAGTTGGAGTAGTAGGAAACAACCATGCGTTGCCCTATCAACAACGGAAGCAGAATATGTGGCAATGGGTGGGTGTGTTTCCCAACTCCTTTGGATCATGCACACCTTAGAGGACTATGAGCTACATTACACCAAGGTTAAAGTCTTGTGTGATAATGTAAGCACAATCAATTTAACTAAAATCCGGTTCATCATTCTAGGACAAAACACATTGAAGTGAAACATCACTTCATTAGAAACCATGTGGCAAGGGGAGACATAGAATTACACTATGTTGAATCAAAGTCGAACCTAGCCGACATCTTTACCAAGCCTCTTCCCGAATCGGAGTTTACATCCTTAAGAAGAGGCTTTGGAATGTGTTTTTTGGAAGTATAGAATGAACTTGGAGACATTAGCTTTGAAAAAGGGTGCTTGATCCATTAGGGTGATACATTTGACTCACTTGTGCTTGTGGCACATTGTTGAACCATTAAAAGTATCAAAATATCAAAACTAGACCAACTATGGGGGAGGCAAGTGTTTAATCAATGGATAGTTGGACATTTTAAACTTTGAAAACCATTTTATGTTTTACATACTTTGTCATGTCTTTCAAAGTCATATGATTGCAAATTTGGTTTCAAAGTTTGATACAAAATGTAGTGTTTTTCAAAACTTTTGGATTTTTATCAAAAGTCATGCATGTTTGAAATTTTATATGGTTTAATATTTTTCCCTGATAGAGTATAACATTTCAAACATGTATGCAAAATTTTACAATTTTTGGAATTTTCTGGAATTTTCTAGGAGTTTCTGAAATTCGACAGAAAACTTGAAAAAATCAGACTGATAGCGTATCAGTCGACTGCCCTATGGGCAGTCGACTGGCACGCCTGTTTTTCAGCAACTGTGAGAAATTTCAAAAATCAATAATTCTCGCATTTGATGCCATAGGGTTTGGTTGCTTGAGGCAATCATTTTGATGGTGTCAAAGGGGGAGAATAGGTGGGTTAAGTTAGAATTTTAACCTAGAATGGAGGGTTTAGGGTTTTATTTCTAACTTAGAAATTGAATGTATAGAAATGAAGAAGACATGGATTAAGGGGAGGTACCTCTTAGGTTCTGATATGTCTTATATTTTTACATATTGTTGTTGTTAAGTGGTAACTTAACTTGGATTTAGATTAGAATTGAAAATGGGGAGAAGACATAGATTAAGGGGGAGGTTGCCTCTTAGGTTTACTATGTCTCATGCTTTTTCAATTACTATCTCTTGCTATTGCTTCTGCTGTTATTTATCTCTAACTTAAACATATTGCCACACATCAAAAAGGGGGAGATTGTTGAGGCAATCGACCCTTAAATGATTGGAAGATCATGGTTTTGATGTGTGGGCGAATAGGTTTAAAGTTAGAGTGTTATGTTGTATTTGATTTGTGTGATTGAGTTTGCAGGACTTGGAGAATCACACTTGGTGGACCTATCCGAGGGACGAGAGCCGAGGGAGGAGAGCTCCAAGGGCAAGCCGGGAAGTGGACTTCAAAGGGCACACGTGAAGGGTGGCATGGAGGCAAGCCAAGGGAAGGCTTGCGTGCGCATCCGAGGGACGATAGCCAGAGGAAGAGGACTTCAAGGGGCGAGCCAAGGGAGCAGACCTGAAGGCACACGCGAAGGAGAAGGTTCGGAGTGGCTGGAGCTGAGCTGGGAGGCAGGGCAGTCGACTGGCCCAGATGCAGTCGACTGCCAAAACCCACAGAAAGTTCACAGCATCGGACTAGTCGACTGGCCAAGGGGCAGTCGACTGGTATATCCCGAAACTAGCCGTTGGCTAGTTGTTTGCTAGCCGTTGGACGACATTTAATGCCGGGCCAGTCGATTGCCCTCGGGGCAGTCGACTGGTACGGGGCTGGACAGACTGCGAATCTGTCCTTTTCACCTATAAAAGGAGCTCCTAGTTACACGTGCACGTACAGTTCCATACAGTAACGAAGTGCTGCCCAATTGTAGAGTGATCGTTGCTTCCTCCATCATATTTCTGCATCTGTAAAGAGGAAGCTTTTGCTGTAAAGGTTTCTCCACCACAAGGAGACTTTTCGATAGTGAAAAGTGATGCTCGTAGCGTGGATCCTTGGATTAGTCACCCATCTGGGTGGATACCAAGTAAAAGAACTTTGTTAGCATTGTTATTTCATTTGCATATTATTTCCGCTGCGCTAACATCTTTGTAGAGATCAAAACGATCAAAGAAAGTGCATTCACCCCCCCCTCTGCACGCCTATATCGATCCTTCATGTATCTTGCAGGTACCAAGATTGGAAGACAAAGCAAGAAACTGGGCTGGAACCAAGGAAGCCAAGCGCCCCCATCAATAGGGGCGCCTGGCCCAAAGAGAAAAAACACAGTTACATGAAGAATGTAGAATAGGCTTCCATTCAGGCGCCCGGGATGATACAGACGCCCAAGTTGCAAGCTGTATTTGCTATTTCGAGTTCGAAACAGAAATAAGCTTTCATTCAGGCGCCCGGGAGGTCCGGGGCGCCCTGGTCAAAGGTTTTATCAGCTGCGACGAGTTCGGCGCGGGGATAAGGTTTGACCGAGCCCTATGGGGCGCCCCCATCATCACAGGCACCCGTATAAAGCCTATAAAAGGGGCCTCGACCCATCAGCTTCAAAAATAACTTTCCAGAGCGATTCTGATCATTCTGACCGACCACAATGTGCTAAAGACGAGGCTCTACGACTGGAGGCTCCAGGAGGAAGTGCGCGACACTTCGGAGGTTCAGATCGGCCGAGTTTCAAATCCCTGTTGTTCGGTTTGCTTTTATTATTCCGTACTTAATTTTATATACTTGTGCTTGTAATTATCAACTATAAGATGGGTTTTCTCCGCCTCCAAAAATTCCGGAAAGGAGACCAATAGTGGACTCATGCCGAGTACATAGGCCTTGGACGTACTGACCCTGGGGGTCGGGAACCAAGTAAATAAATCCGCGTGTCTGCTGTGATTGTTTGTTTTATTTTTCTGTTTTACTTTTTCGCTGCACTAACGCTCTGAGTCTAGAAAGATCGAAAGTTTTACGAATTTCCGCAAAGATTTCTCGGTCGATATTCACCCCCCCTCTATCGACGGCATCGGTCCTACAAGTGGTATCAGAGCCAGACCGCTCTTCACCGGACTAACCGCCGACGGAGCAACGATGCCAAGAGTTGAGGGGGAGCCCAGGGGAGAATCATGTACAATTGTTTTTAATGTCTGCTTTTAAATTACATATTATATGCTTCACGTGCAGGGAGAGAGGGCACTATAAAAATCAGTGCCCTACTCGTAAGAATCGATCCTCACCGGCGGCAAAGGAGGCACCAGCGCCAGGAGTCCAGAGAGATAAAAATCACATCAGATGCTTCAAATGCGAGAAATACGGATACTACAAAAATAAATGTCCGACAAAGGTACGTAAAATTTATGTTCCGAAAATTTTTAAATCTCCTGCATTTTCTTATGTAAATTATTTAGATAATTTTACTGAAAAATTAAATTGTGTAAATAGACAAATTAATGTCTTGCATGATCAACAAGATAATGTAGACAGAAATAAACTATAAAAAATTAACTCTTTAATTATTAATACCAATAAATTAATCTGTAAAATTAATTCTGAAATTAATCTTAATTTTAATTATGAAAATAGATCTGATAAAATTACTGAAATTAAGACTGAAAACTCTGACAATTTTAATTCGGATAATTATGAATTCAAATTTGAAAATCCTTTGTATAAAACTAAATTCAAATTTGAAAATCTTAAGGATAACACTGAATTCAAATTTGAAAATCTTAAGGATAAGACTGAATTCAAATTTGAAAATCTTAAGGATAAGACTGAATTCAAATTTGAAATTCATAAAGATATTTCTAAAGATAACTCTGAAATTAGTTTTGAGGATAATAAAGATGAAATTATCCTAGATGATAACTTAATTATAGATAATATTAAAGATTATTACAAAACTTTAACTAGTAGCCCATATTACTCCTCTTACTTTGAGGATATGGAAAGATCTAATTTTGAGGAGGAGATGGAATTTTCTAAGATTAAGGTCATAGTCAATAAAAATCACAAAGATTCAAATAAATCAGAATTATTAGAAAAACTTGAAAAGATAAATAATGAAGAAATAGTAAGGGAATCAGATATTTTCGAAATAATGAAAATGATGAAATTAGACCAAGAACATTTGACCAACCCAAAATCTTGAAAATTAAATCAAGATAAACCTTAAAAACTTTCATTAAATTTTAATCAATTTTTAAGCCTTAACATAATCCTTTAGTTTTAAGATCAATTAATTCTGAACTTTAATTAATCCTTAATTTATTAATTCGAAATTAATCCTCAATTTAATTTAATCAACTTAAATTAATCATTTAAATTAATTCCTTAAAAATTCAAATAAATTCAATTAAATCTTAATTAAATCAACTCCAAATTAATTCAATTAAATCTTAATTAAATCAAATTCAAATAAATTCAATTAAATCTTAATTAAATCAAATTCAAATTAATTCAAATTAATTAAATCAAATTCAAATTAATTCAATTAAATCAAATTCAAATTAATACAAATAAATTCAATTAAATCTTAATTAAATCAAATTCAAATTAATTCTTAATTAATTCAATTTAACTTAATTAACCTTAATTAACTCACTTCCAATTAATTCTTAAATAACTTAAACTCGAACTAAATAAAATTTTACCCAAACTGTAACAATTAAAATTAACAACGTTAAATATGTCAAAGTGGGTTGGCATATTCGCGGGTTCACACGACATGTATCAAATCGGGAATTTGATACATTTTTAGAAACTTAATTAAAATGCATGTTGACTTGTTTAACTTATGCATAATTACCATGTCATGCATCTGCTATTTTCCTTAATATATGTCATGTCATTCACGTTTAATTTTATGCATAAATTAGAACGGTTATAGGAAAAAGAATAATTGAAACTTGATCAACCTAGTATTAGGTGGAGGTGAGATGATAGTACGTTAGAGAAGCCTTCTGGTGGAACTAGCCGAAGCTACCGATCCAAAACCTAAGCTAGTTAGACCAAAATCTCTCAAGAAGTAACTTGAAGATGAATTTTCTATAAAAGACTTTGTCAAGGAAAGGGTTGATGATCCAATAAGGCTACGGCCAAAGAAGTTCTTGTGCCTCGCCAAGACCTGGAAGCCAATTACTGAAAATCAAATTCACTTTACTATTGCTAGATTTGAATCTAACACAAGTTTCAATTAAATCTTAGATTTAATAATAAATTAAGAAAAATGATTCAAGCATCTCACAATATACCCATAAGGCAACTATGCTTGCTGTATTGAGACATCTAGAATGGGTGAGATGTTAAGGACTAATAAATTGAAAAAAATTATTTTCAAAATTGTTAGAATTTTTTCTAAAAATATACTTTCAAAATAGTGCTTTAACATAATAATGTTTTTATGGAATTCATGCTTGTCTGTATATTATATATTTTCAAAAATTATATCCTTTTAAAAATTATTTGACTCACACAATTAGACACAAGCCTCTTAGGACAATACTAAAGTTCCTTAAGGCACTTAGATAGAGTCAAACGGTGTCGGGTACAGGGGGAGTGTTTTTTTTTAAATTGTCCTTGAAAAACCACTGTCTTTTCATACTTTTCGAAAACTGTGCTTTAAATACTATTACTTACGTTTTTTTGAAAACTATGTCTGATAAATTACCTTCATTTCAAAATATGCTTCGAAATTTCAAAATACATTCTAAAATTATGCTATGTCTTGTTTGATTTTGATAAACCCTAAAGACATAGAGGAAGGTCCACTTCATAATCTACAAGGACTCCTAGGATGTGTCAGATTTAGGGGGAGTCTGAATCAAACTTCTGAAAAGTTTTTTTTATTATTTGTTTTTGAAATTGTTAAATAATTCTTTTTGATCTGAACCAAATCCTAAAGACTCAGAGGAAGAGTACTTGTGGTCAACAAGCTTCCCAGGACTGAGTCAAGTTTAGGGGGAGGGCAAATTAAAAGAATTATTGAATATTTCAAATGTTTTCATGCACGGTATTGTCAAATCCTTTTGAAAACATAAATTTCCTTTCAAATACTATCATTTTAATAATTTTTCTCTAAAAATATTATTTTCAAAAATTTATCTTGTTTTAATCAATGTGAAATAAAATTTTTCTTGAGTTTGAAAAATTTTCCAGGCCACTTAGGAAAATGTTCTTGTAGCTAACAAGATTTCCTAGGATTGTGTTAGACTGGAAGATAAACCAAGTCAAGTAAAATATTAAGCCTTCAAAAGTTCATACATTTTTCAAAATGTACTTGCATATATTTTTAAAGTACTATCATTTTTTTTTCTACTTATCAAAAATTCTGTTTAGAAATAATACTTACTTGAATTTGAAGAATTTTCCAGGACACTTAGGAAAATATTTTTGTAGTCAACAAGGTTTCCTAGGATTGTGTCAGACTGAAAAAGAAACCAAATCAAGTACTTATACTGTCACGCCCCGAGACCCAGGAGCCGCTGATCCAATAGAAAATCGGACAGCACCTCCCCTGTCCGGCGGACAATTTACACATACACACAGATAATATAACACAACCACGCAGTTTAAAGGGCCTCAGGCCTCAGATATATGCAGAAACAACAGTTATATGATTATAACTATCGAAAAACCAAATCCGAACTCACCTGAGCTGCCAGGGGGCAGGAACAAAACCAAAACCAAACGAAGTCCAACATAGGACTCAAAAGTACAATACCATCAAATAAAACGTGCATACATGTTCAAAACAAAATAGCGGAAGCATAGTAAATACTACAGGGTCCATAACCGAAACAACGTAATGCCAAAATCAAAAAGAGCTCCGCTGGAGCTGGGGACTGGCGGCTCGGGATCTCCTCGCAGACCTCAACCTGAAATAAACATATATGACAACGGGGTGAGTCCATAGCTCAGCGAATACCCAACAGATATGCATAGAAGGTTATACCAACAATAAGAGTTCAGCTACTACAGTCTCATAGCAACAGTAGGGAAAGACTAGTACTGAACATACCGAAGTAGATATATACCTGAATCCATCTAACCTGTATAGAGGGTAAGAAATACCAGAGGAAAACCAATAGACATATAAGCTCAGATAACAAGTCTCCAGAATATGCGATGTCAAACAAGTGCAGCAAATAAGTGCAGCAAACAATGCACGATGCAAAGTATGCACATGGTGCAATGACATGTGTCACCCCTGACACCAGACAGATCAACGTACACCTGTCATAGGGACGTCTGAACGGGTAGGGCTCTGACAACTGTACACTCTGCCATCACTGCTCCTGAGTGACCGGGTGGACAGGATGCTGGTGGAGACTCCGCTCCGACCCCAAGCAATGGGGGAGTCAAGCTCTCATCTCCTCGTGGCTCAGTACGAGAAGGGATCCCTGCTTGCTACCACGCCCGCGCTCACCCTCCAAATAGTGGCCGAACGGAGCAATACAGGGCAAATGCACACATCTACGGTATCCACTAACCCATGAGTGGCCGTGTGAGCCCGTCATGTACCGGAAGACGATTAGGCTCAACCACAAGGGAGTCGTTGATCGCCGGCATGCAACAGTGCAAGGATGGTGTATAATAGATACACATACCTCCCTCCCCAAGTCCCCAGTATACTAGGTCTCAGTCTGAAATCCTACAACAGGAAATACAGGTAACCTACAAGGTATACTGGACTGAAATACAGATCCCTCAAGGTCAAATGCAAGAGATACACTACGATATCTAAGCATACATGTAGAGATGACAATACTAGAGACTGTATGGAACTAACCGCATAATAACTCAAGGATAAACAACAAGTATCCAGAACTGGCATAATAAACAGGGATAAACAAACAATATCCAGAACAGACATAATAACCAGGGATAGCGTAGGATCTTACTGCTATCTATAACATTCTATGCATAACAAAATGACAATATCAAGATAGATAAGTCAATGGGTACCCGCCTCCAAGAGTGGAAATCCGTATCAAACGCGATAGAACCACTCGCCAATATCAGCAATAAAAATCCAAATCAAGTCCCTGTATCAAGGACAGATTTAAATTAGCTATTACAAGAATAGTAACTAGCTAATTAATTCCTAATCCATTCTAGGGTTAACCTAATCCGTCCGTTTCCATTTAATTAATCTTAATAAAACGGTTAAGCCTTAATTATCCCAAATTATTCATATTAGATTCCAAATAGGTTTTGAAATCCGAATTTACCTAGTTAACTCATTAGGTTTAGATTCCAAATAAAACCAAACCCGTAGGTTAATCGATTGCTCTTCCAAAAGCTCACGCAAGCACACTCAAGTTGCTGCCAAACCCAATTTCCACGCCAATCAACCCATTCTTTTTAATAGAAATATAAACCTACACATCAGCTTAGGGTTAATTCATATGATCAGTGTTTGAAACTAACACTTAACCCAAATTAAAGGATCCCAAAATCAACCCAATCCTACGGTTCTAGCGCAATCCTATTCAAAGAACCATCAGCAACATCAAAGCTTACCAGAGATGGCAACTCCACTTGGTCGGCACTGTGAAGAAGGTGTATCGATCAACACAGATTCACAAATCCCGTGAGCTACCTGTGATCCGTAGGAAGTCTCGTAGGTTCTACAATTCCACTGAAAACAGGGATTAAACCAACTGTAAACCTCTCATTAAGCTTACAATTCAAACCTAATATGATAGCTTCGGAATCCATCCAAGTCTAAACCTAGATGATGATCCTTACCTGAGATTCGCGACCTCAAACAGCTGCAATCCGAAGGAGCAATTAGAGATCCTCGGAAGAACAATAAATCTCAGGTTCTCGGCTCGCGATTCCTCCTCCAATAGCAGCCCAGCGTCGCCCTTCGTCCGCGGGTGTGCAACCTTCGTTTAGGGCTCGCGGAGGCAAGGGAAAAGAAGCGATCGGTTTGTGGAGGAAACGGAATGCGGCTAGGGTTCGCGAAGGCGAGGAGTAGGAGTAAAGGTCGGCGTGCGTTGGCTTCGATCGGGAGAGGAGCGGCTAGGGCACGGGCCGAAGGGTGTGTCGGTTAGGGAGGCAACGAAAGGTTTTTATTGGTGGGAGTTTTGCACTTTAGTCCAACCCATTTCCTCCTAATTACAAGATCACCCCTAGTTTTAAACTTACTTACTTTTTAGTCCTTATAACTGTTTGTTTAAATTTCCTTGGGGTCCCTAAGTTTGTCTCCAAGGGCTCGGAAGCCCCGAAACTTTAGGAAATTTTCCCGAAGAATTTTCCAGGGTGAGATAAACGTGTCGGATTTTACATCCTTCCCCTCTAACAAAAATTTGGTCCCCAAATTTCGTTATTCACTATAGTACCACTATCAAGAAGTATGCTGATATAAATACTGAACAGTAACTAACCACACATACCTCAAGTGAACAGGTGGGGGTAGCGAGCTCGGATGACATCCTCAAACTCCCAGGTAGCCTCCTCATCTGAGTGATGCTGCCATCCGACTCTAACCAACCGGATGGTCTTGTTCCGCAACTGGCGCTCTCTGTAGCCCAAAATCCGTGTCGGAACCTCCTCATACGTCGTATCCGGCTGAAGGGAAACAGATACGTCTGACAGCACATGCGTAGAGTCTGGTACATACCGTCTCAGCATCGATACATGAAATACGTCATGCACTCCAGATAGGGAAGGTGGTAATGCCAGACGGTAAGCTACTGCTCCAATCCTCTCCAAAATCTGGAAAGGACCAATGTATCGCGGAGCAAGCTTACCTCGAAGACCGAATCTCTTCACCCCTTTCGTGGGTGAAACACGAAGGAACACATGGTCGCCAATGGAGAACTCCAGAGGTCTCCGTCTCCGATCCGCATAACTCTTCTGTCGATCCTGTGCCTCGGACATCCGTCGTCTAATAGTACGGACCAACTCCGCCTCAAACTGTGCTCTCTGCGGTCCTAGCAACTGGGACTCTCCAACCTCCTCCCAGAGGGTGGGTGTCCGACAAGGCCTACCATACAACGCCTCATACGGGGCCATCTGTATAGCCGCATGATAGCTGTTGTTGTAGGCAAACTCAACCAGGTGTAGATGATCCTCCCAGCTGCCTCCGAAATCCACAACACAAGCTCTCAATAGGTCCTCTAGAGTCTGAATAGTCCGCTCTGACTGCCCGTCGGTCTGCGGATGGAAAGCGGTACTGAACCTCAACTTGGTACCCATGGCCCGCTGCAGACTCTGCCAAAAACGTGATGTGAAGCGAGGGTCTCGGTCTGATATAATACTCATCGGAACACCATGCAGCCGAACAATCTCTCTACAATATAGCTCTACTAGTCTGTCCAAGGAGTCTGTCCTTTGAATGGCCAAAAAGTGTGCAGATTTGGTTAATCGATCAACGATCACCCAAATCGCATCGTGTCCTCGCTGAGTCCTCGGTAATCCCATCACGAAGTCCATAGTAATGTGTTCCCACTTCCACTCGGGAATGGGAATCCTCTGAAGTAGTCCAGCAGGTCTCTGGTGCTCAGCCTTAACCTGCTGGCAAACTAGACATCTAGCTACAAAATCCGCGATGTCTTTCTTCATGCCGTTCCACCAGTAGGAACGCCTCAGGTCTCGGTACATACGGGTCCCGCCCGGGTGGATAGCAAAGCGGGAACGATGAGCCTCCTGCAGTAACTCCTCCCGGACCGGATGTGACTCGGGTACGCAAAGTCTCCCTCGGAAGTAGAGAGTACCCTCGTCATCTCTGGTGAACTCAGACTGCTGTGCTGAAGCTATCTGGCTGCCAAGGGACTGCAGGTGCTGATCAGTGGCCTGGGCCTCTCGAATCCTCGTCCGGATGGAAGACTGAGCAACCATGGTCGCCAGAATACCCCTCTCAGTCTGCCCCTGCTCCTCTAAGCCCAACTCTGAGAAACCCTGAACTAGCTCGGTAACTGATGCCAGGAGGCAGGCCAAAGTCCCTCTGGACTTCCTGCTCAATGCGTCCGCCACAACATTAGCTTTCCCCGGATGGTAGCTAATGGTGCAATCATAATCCTTAAGGAACTCCATCCACCTCCTCTGTCGAAGGTTGAGCTCCTTCTGCGTAAATAGATATTTGAGACTCTTATGATCAGTGAAGATCTCAAAGGTAATACCGTATAGGTGGTGCCTCCAGATCTTCAGCGCAAAGATAATAGCTGCAAACTCTAAATCATGAACTGGGTAGTTCTTCTCATGCTCCTTCAGCTGTCGAGAAGCATAAGACACTACCTGCCCGTGCTGCATCAGAACTGCGCCTAACCCCTGATGAGATGCGTCGGTATACAGCACGAATCCGTCCTCTCCTGATGGAAGAACGAGGACGGGTGCCGTCACCAATCGCCGCTTCAGCTCCTGGAAGCTGGTCTCACAAGCCTCTGTCCATGTGAACTTCACGCCTTTCCTGGTAAGGCGTGTCAGTGGCACAGCAATAGTGGAAAATCCCTCTACAAATCGTTGGTAATATCCGGCCAAACCCAAGAAACTACGAACCTCCGTAACTGACTTCGGTTGCTCCCAGCTGGTAACAGCCTCGATTTTCTGGGGATCTACTGAGATGCCTCTGCTAGATACCACGTGTCCCAGAAAACCTACTGATGACAACCAGAAGGCACACTTGCTGAACTTCGCATATAGACGCTCTCGTCTGAGAGTCTCCAATACGATGCGAAGATGCTGTGCATGCTCCTCCTCAGAATGTGAGTAAACTAAGATGTCATCAATGAATACTATGACGAACTGATCCAGATACTGCAGAAATACGCGGTTCATCAAGTCCATGAATACCGCTGGAGCATTGGTAAGCCCAAATGGCATTACCAAAAACTCATAGTGTCCATATCTGGTGCGGAACGCTGTCTTCTGGACGTCTGACTCTCTGACCCTCAACTGATGATATCCGGATCACAGATCAATCCTGGAATACACAAATGTGCCCCTGAGCTGATCAAACAAATCCTCTATCCGTGGCAGGGGGTACTTGTTCTTGATGGTCACTGCATTCAACTGTCTATAGTCGAGCACAACCTCAAAGAACCGTCTTTCTTCTTCACGAAGAGAACTGGGGAACCCCATGGTGAGACGCTAGGTCTGATGAATCCCCTGTCCAATAACTCCTGGAGTTGGACCTTCAGCTCGTCCAACTCTCTCGGTGCCATACGGTACGGAGCTTTCGATGCCGGCGAAGTCCCCGGTATCAGCTCAATAGTAAACTCTACTTGCCTCCTGGGAGGCAAACCTGGTAGCTCCTCTGGAAATACGTCCTGGTATTCTCGGACCACTGGGACGTCCGAGAGCGGAGGGCTACTGCTGTCGTCGGTGCTAATAAATGACAGTAAGAAACCCTGACATCCGCGAGATAGTAGTCTCTGTGCCTGAAGCGCAGAAATAACCGATAAGCCCTCGTCCCTGATGCCAGTGAAATCCCACGAGGGTTGGTCCGGAGGCCGGAAGATGACCACCCTCATCTGGCAATCGACTGTGGCATGATACGCTGTAAGGATGTCCATACCAATAATAATATCGAAGTCCACCATCTCCAGAACTAACAGATTAACCGTGAGGGTAATACTACCGAAATCTAATGGGCAAGCTCTGACCTCCTGTGTAATACTCAAGATCTCTCCTGAGGGTAAGGATACAGATAACTGCTGTGATCTAGCGGTAGCCAATCTACCAATCCTACACATGAATAACCGCGATATGAAGGAGTAAGAACTACCCATATCAACTAATAGCTCCGCAGGAAAGGCGTAAAGAGAAATAGTACCGCGGAATACCGATCCGTCGGCTCGCTGGGCCTCCTCCCGCGTGACAGCATATATCCGACCAGTCTCAGGTGGTGGTGGTGGTGGTACTGCTGGGTACTGCTGCGATGGGCCGGCTGGGTACTGCTGGGGTGGGAACTGCATCTGAGACTGATGCTGCTGAACTGACCCTCCCATCGGGTACTGAGGCTGCTGAACTAATCCTACCACCGAGTACTGAGGCTGCTGCATCACAGACTGACAAACTGGATAGGTCTGCTGTGGAGGTCCTGCAGCTGAGCTCTGGGATAAGGCTGGGGTGTAACTGGCCTCATATCCTAGCATACCGTAAGCAGGTGCTGGTGGGGCGGCATATGACTGGCGGAATGAAGGCTGAGTCCTCCGTCCGCCTCTCTGAGCTCCTGACTGTCCTGAATGTCCAGTCTGGCTAGTGGCTCCCGTCCCCTCATGCTGTGCCTTCATGGCACAGTCCCTGCTCAAATGTCCTGGTAATCTGCAGTAGTAGCAAACGGCCTGCTCCAGGCGACAGTTTGCTACTACGTGCTCTTGGGATCCGCAACGGGTACAGTAAGATGGTTGTACAGTCTTCTTCCGGTCCGGCTGAGAAGACTGGAAGGATCCGGTAGAAGGACGTCTCGACTTCTGGGGCCCAGAGGATGCCCCAGAAGTGCCAGAAGCTGCCTGAGTGTGGCGGCCGCGCTTCTGTCCAGTAGTCTGCGGCTGCTGTGGCTGAGCTGAGTCCGTCGTAGCCTGTTTCCCCTTCTTCTTACCCCCAAATAATCTGTGCTGAGTCATCTCAATAACGAGCACACGCTCTAATGCCTCTCGGTAAGAAGTCGGGATAAATCCTGACATACAGGTCTGAATATATGCCGCTAGACCCTGATGGAACTGAGTCATCCTCTCCATGTCGTTTGCCACTAGGTAAGGGCAATACTCTGATAGGCGGGTAAACTCCGCCTCATACTCCAGTACTGACAAGTCTCCCTGCTTGAGAAGTACGAAATCCTGTCGTCTAGCCATGCGGAACGATACTGGAAGGTATCTCGCCTCAAATGCCTTCCGGAATGTGTCCCAGGTGACAAACTCCTCGCCAATAACGGTCTGCTGCGTAGACCACCAGGCATACGCCTGATCTCGCAGATGATAAACAGCCAACTCAGCCTTCTCCCATTCTGAACATGTCAGATAACGGAAGGTACTCTCAAGTGTCCAGATCCACTCTCGGGCCGCAGCTGGATCTGATCCTCCCTGGAATAGAGTGAATCGGCCCTTTACGGACGCCGCCAATATCGGAATCCGGGCTCGATCTCGAATGCCGTCGGTAAGAGCAAGTGCTGCAGAGGGCACGGTGGAACATCCTGGGGCAGGAATCATAGAAGGAGCTGCAGGCATAGCCGGGGTGGACACCACAGGGGGTACCACAGGTACAGTAGTAAATCCCGGGGCAACAAATGCTGGTGGAACTGAAGGGAGCACCAGGGCCTGCACCGTAGTCGGAATAGTGGGGTACGCTGCAATAGTCATAGCCGGGGGTGCAGTAGCATACGACGGTGCTGGTACGGCTGATGGCACAGTCTGATAGTATAGACCTGGTGCTGCTGAGGGAACTGTAGAGTACATCGGAGAAGTATAGGCGTCTCCGATGGTGTAGGGGGAATAACCGGGGCAGATGTAACGCCCGCCCTTATATCTACCCTCAAGGCGGGGTTACGTACATTCAATCATATAGTAATATTTTTTTTTTCTATTTCTATCTCCTAGCATGACATTAAAACAACAATGCAAGGGCATAAGAGAACTAGGTACTAAGCATGCTTGCAAAAATTATTAAGTGACATTATATAACATGATAGGTTCACATATTATTTCACACCATAATATAATCCAATAAATCAAGTATATGAAAATTCCAAGTGTAACTATTATCATGCAATATCAATCCTAATCACTATCATTCATTGTCAAGGAGCATAACATAAGCATAAATATGTAGATATAGAAATCTTTCTTCCCGAGCCACCACCCCACACATCTTCAGCCTCCTGCCTCTTCCTTCCATTTAAGTGTTATCTGCAGCATAAGACAACACATAAACTAGTAAGCACAATGCTTAGTAAGGATCCTGTCCTACTCGCAAAATCCGTGCGAAAGAATATAACATGTACACATAATTAATCATAAGTATAAGTTCATCAAAGCATATCAAACATCTAAGTTTCTAAGCATGCAGTATCAAGTACCATAAGCATACTCTTCACATATAACAAATATTTTCAATGAATGTTTTCAAAACAATTCCATAATGGTATTACTTAAAAATACATCCATATCATATTGGGCCCTGTTGTGTACCAACTATCGCGCGGAAACTATTGCGCGTTCCCTAATGAATTGGGGTAGCGAGCCACCAATTCATTAGAGCAGGACCCTTCCGTCCTACCGAAGCCACGTTAACATGCACCCCGGATTTATTTAACGACCCCCTTCCGAGTCGGGTACACAACTTAAAAGTAAAATACTTATCATGCTGTTACATATATGCTAAGGAATACTCCATATTCACTCTTATGGGACACACCACTCTTCAAGGGTGCTCATGATCCCGTAGGGACACACCACACAACATAAGGGGTGCTCTTGATCCCATACTTATTTGAGTATCCCTTCAAGCATTTTAACATATCACATGCAATTTCATAAGTGTGCCCCATGGGCTATAAGGCATGCTCATACATACATCATATTTCATGCATGTCCATACATACATCATGTTTCACACATGTTCATACATACATCATATTTCATACTTGTTCATACATGCATAATATTTCATACATGTTTATACATACCTCATATTTCATACTTGTTCATACATATATCATATTCCATACATGTTCATACATACATCATATTTCATACATGCATATACATATTATTTTGCTAAACATAATCATATCCCGTAGGGTAGTTTAGCCTTCACATATTATTCATGCAACTTATTAAACATAAAGCATATCATGAGATAATTATACAACCCTAAACCTTAGTCCTTCTAGGGTTGGCCGAAACTTAAGTATAGGGAAAATTAGGGTTTGAACTAAATATTCACACATACATTCATTCAAACACCTCATACATAAACATATCATAGCATGCTAACAATTAAGGCTTACATATCAACCCTTCCATTTAACACCACATACATATACATATGATCATCCCCAACCATAAACATATATCATAGGGTAGTTTGACCTTTACAAACCCTAGTCCTAGTGGGTTGGCCGAAACATCAAGAGTAGGGAAATATTAGGACTTTTGCATTAATCATTCACACAACAATGATACAAACATCTTGTATACAATATCACACCATACACTAAGCATGAATATTTTCTAGGATAATTCAACTCTCCTTGACCCTAATTCATTGCCTTGGCCGAAACTTGTAGGGTAGGGTAGGCTAGGTTTTTGACATCCAATCTTTACACAAACATTTACACAAATACTTTATCTACAATACTAATCATGGGAACACAATAGGATAGCAACCAACCCAAAAGCCGTTGCTTATTCCCTCTTGGCCGAAACATGTAGGGTACCAAACCCTAATTTGTGTCCTCTCAAAAATTTAGAAAACAACATACATCCATACCCTAAGTCCCTAGGGATATCCTCATGCATCAAGAAGCAACCAAAACCTATTTCATGGTGGTGGCCGAAAGTCTTATAAGGGAGGAACTCCCATTTTCGAAAACAAGAACACAAGGAAAACATGCATAAACCATTACACTGCAGGCGAGAGGATACTTACATCCTTTCGCTTGATTTTCTCCTTCTCTAACTTCTTAAGATGCCCTTGGTTGAAGGAAGGTGAGTGTTCTCCTTCCTAGTACTTCTATAGAACCCTTGGCCCTAGTAGAGAGAGCAAGGTCCTTGGGTGAGATCTCCTTCTTTCCAAACCCCTAAGGTTGAAACCCTAGGTTTTCTTTTTCGAAAATGGAGAAGGGGAAAGCTTGAGTTTCGGTGGAGAAGTGAAGAGGAAGAAGAAGAGAAAGAGGAAGTTATTCCAACTTCCCTTATTTATACTTTTCTCATGAAAAGACATATCTCTTCACCTCCCTAACTTTTAACAAGCATGTTTCTTATTCCCTCTACAATAAACATTGCTTGGTTCATTGGTTATGACATGGTGAGTGCAACTAGGAGGTTCAAGGTTCAATCCTTGCTTCCTCCTTTTTATCACATTTTGCACTAATCCATATCAAAGCCCATTAAGCCAAGTCCATCATGAAATTTCATAATATTAATTATATTCCATGATTTCACAATATTTTCATAATATTTCATGATAATATTTCATATTTATGAATTCATATATTTCATGATAATATATCATGAATTTCACAATATTTCCTATTCATGAATTCATCTATTTCATAATATCTCATATGGGAAATTTTGGGGCGTTACAATCCTCCCTACCTTATAAAAAGTTCGTCCCGAACTTTAAAATAATTCCGGATACTTTAATCGTATTGCCTCCTCTCATTCCCACGTGGCTTCTTCGAATCGTTCATTCCGCCACAGAACCTTTACTAAGGGTACTTCCTTGTTCCTTAGCTTTTTGACTTCCCGGTCTAAGATCTGAACAGGTCGGCGTTCTAAACTTAGGTTCTCTTGATCTTGTACTGGTTGGGGCTCTATTATCTGATTCACATCAGAGATACATTCCCTGAGCATTGCTACGTGGAAAACATTGTGGATAGCCGACATTTCTGGCGGTAACTCCAGTTCGTAGGCCACTTTGCCTACCCGTCTCAGAATCTGAGACGGTCCCACATATCTCGGACTCAGCTTCCCTTTCTTTCCGAATCTCATCACCCCTTTCATAGGGGCTACCTTAAGGAATACTGAATCCCCAACCTCAAACTCTAGTGGTCTGCGTCGCTTATTAGCATAGCTTTTCTGCCGACTCTTAGCAGTCTCTATTCTCTGACGGATATTCTTTATAGCCTAAGTGGTTTCGTCTATAATATCCGTCTGGAGTCCCATCTCCTTCTTTTCACCACTCTCAAGCCAACATATAGGAGATCTGCATTTTCTTCCGTACAGAGCTTCATACGGTGCCATCCCGATAGTAGCCTGATAACAGTTGTTATAAGCAAACTCTGCCAAGCTCGGGTATCGACACCAGCTTCCCTTGAAGTTCAAGGCACAAGCCCGTAACATATCTTCTAATATCTGGTTTACTCTTTCAGTTTGCCCGATAGTCGATACACATTCGCATCAACCCATCCTTCTTTTTCACAAACAGTACGGGAGCTCCCCAGGGGGAATGACTAGGGCGGATGAGTCCCTTGTCAAGAAGCTCTTGTAACTGCCCTTGTAATTCCTTTAATTCCGTCGGCGCCATACGGTATGGTGCCTTAGAAATGGGGTTAGTACCAGGAACTAACTCAATTGCAATTCTATATCTCTTTCAAGTGCTAACCCTAGTAAGTTATCGGGAAATACCTCTGGGTAATTGCATACTACTTTGACGTCTTCTAGCTTCGGGCCCTCTGTAGGACTGGTATCAACCACATGAGCTAGAATCCCGAGCATCCCTTTTCTAACATCTTCCTTGCTTTCAGAGCCGACAAGAATTTACTTGTCCTCTTCTTCGGCTCTCCGATAAATTCGAACAGAATTTTCGCCTCAGGTCGGAAGATAACTCTTCGTTTACGGCACTCTATAGAGGCGCCATATTTGTTCAAGAAATCCATGCCCAATATCACATCATAATCTGACATATCTAGCACTATCAGATCGCAGTAAAGTTCCCTATCTGCGATTCTGATTGGTGCGGCCCGCAGCATTTGGGTAGAGGGCATCACCTCACCCGAGGGCAGTGCTGTCAGAAATTTGCAGTCTAAATCTTGTAGTGACATATTATTTCTTTTGGCATATTGCATAGAGATAAACGAATGCGTTGCCCCAGTGTCAAATAAAGCAGTAGCATACTGACTGTAAATAAATATCTGACCTGTGACAACGGTAGAGGCAGTCGCCACTTCTTCTTTCGTAAGAGAGAAAACCCTGGCGTTTGTCGTGGCAGGCGGGACTTCTAATCTCCCCTGGCATATATGTGTACCATCTATAGCTGCCTGCATCAGGTGTAACTGGGGAGGAGCACCTTTGTACTGATCATATTGCGGCTGAGGTGCTTTGGCTGCAGCAGGACACTCTCTGGCCATGTGTCCTTCCTTTCCACAAGTATAGCATCTCCTAGCGCCTAAAAGGCATGTCCCTTGGTGCATCTTCCCACAATTGGCACATTGGGGATATTTAGGCTTCTTGCCTAAATAACCACTGGCAGATTTATCCCCTGGCTTTCTCTTTCCATTTTGGTTCTTCTTCCAGTGGGGGTTGCTATTTGGAGGTTTCTGACCTCCCGACTGATCCTGACTCTTGCTGGCGGTCAGTGGTTGGCTCTGTGGGTTCATCTTCTTTAGATAATGCTCAGTAATAAGGGCACTGCTGAACAGCTCCTCTGTAGTCTGGGGCCTATTCACGCCACCAGCTACATTCAGAGCTATCTCGGGCCTAAGCATCTTGAGCATTAATCTGACCCTTTCTTTCTCTGTACTGACCAACTCCGGACATAATCGTGCCAGTCGGTTAAATTGCTTAACGGCATCGTTGACTGAAAGATTTCCCTGTCGGAATTCAGTGAACTCATCAAAATGTCTGTTTGTGACTCGCATATTAAAGAATTCCTCCAGAAATTCGGACTCAAAGTCCTTCCACTTCATCTGGTCCACTGATCTTCTAGCCTTTACCCGTTCCCACCACATCCTGGCGTCGCCAGTGAGGCAGAACGAGACACATTTAATTTTCTCATGCTCAGGCCAGTCTAATAATTCCACTGTGCTCTCAACTGTCTTGAGCCAGGCCTGAGCATCCCAGGGCTCGCAGGTGCCCGAGAACTTTTCCGGCTTCAGTCTCTGCCACTGAATCAAATAGGCCTCCTGTCGGGCTCCCCGGGCCGGAGTGTCCGGGGGTGCCTGTGCAGTTGGAGGCTCAGTAGGCATTACATTCTGACTTCCCTGCTGGGTTGTAGTGTTCCCCTGCTGGGTCATCAGAGTGTTTATTATCTGCTGTTGTTCAGTGACCTGACGCTGCAGATCTGTGATCACTTGCATCATATCAGGTGGGGGTACTATCTCATTACCCCGGTTGCTACGTCTTCTAGCCATATATCTATCATACAGATGATAAATAAGTTAACATGAGAATTACTGCTACTTTTCCTTGTTATGCAAGCATAAATCATCTCTATATTATGCAAGCATAAACCATCTCTATTAATATCATTACTGTACATGAAATAATATAAGCGAGTTAGGATTTCTTACTTGGAAGCAGCAGGAAGAAGCTTGATGTGTGTGTGGTGGAGGGGAAATCTGCTCTGATACCAACTTGTAACGCCCGCCCTTATATCCACCCTCAAGGCAGGGTTACGTACATTCAATCATATAGTAATATTTTTTTTTCTATTTCTATCTCCTAGCATGACATTAAAACAACAATGCAAGGGCATAAGAGAACTAGGTACTAAGCATGCTTGCAAAAATTATTAAGTGACATTATATAACATGATAGGTTCACATATTATTTCACACCATAATATAATCCAATAAATCAAGTATATGAAAATTTCAAGTGTAACTATTATCATGCAATATCAATCCTAATCACTATCATTCATTGTCAAGGAGCATAACATAAGCATAAATATGTAGATATAGAAATCTTTCTTCCCGAGCCACCACCCCACACATCTTCAGCCTCCTGCCTCTTCCTTCCATTTAAGTGTTATCTGCAGCATAAGACAACACATAAACTAGTAAGCACAATGCTTAGTAAGGATCCTGTCCTACTCGCAAAATCCGTGCGAAAGAATATAACATGTACACATAATTAATCATAAATATAAGTTCATCAAAGCATATCAAACATCTAAGTTTCTAAGCATGCAGTATCAAGTACCATAAGCATACTCTTCACATATAACAAATATTTTCAATGAATGTTTTCAAAACAATTCCATAATGGTATTACTTAAAAATACATCCATATCATATTGGGCCCTGTTGTGTACCAACTATCGCGCGGAAACTATTGCGCGTTCCCTAATGAATTGGGGTAGCGAGCCACCAATTCATTAGAGCAGGACCCTTCCGTCCTACCGAAGCCACGTTAACATGCACCCCGGATTTATTTAACGACCCCCTTCCGAGTCGGGTACACAACTTAAAAGTAAAATACTTATCATGCTGTTACATATATGCTAAGGAATACTCCATATTCACTCTTATGGGACACACCACTTTTCAAGGGTGCTCATGATCCCGTAGGGACACACCACACAACATAAGGGGTGCTCTTGATCCCATACTTATTTGAGTATCCCTTCAAGAATTTTAACATATCACATGCAATTTCATAAGTGTGCCCCATGGGCTATAAGGCATGCTCATACATACATCATATTTCATGCATGTCCATACATACATCATGTTTCACACATGTTCATACATACATCATATTTCATACTTGTTCATACATGCATAATATTTCATACATGTTTATACATACCTCATATTTCATACTTGTTCATACATATATCATATTCCATACATGTTCATACATACATCATATTTCATACATGCATATACATATTATTTTGCTAAACATAATCATATCCCGTAGGGTAGTTTAGCCTTCACATATTATTCATGCAACTTATTAAACATAAAGCATATCATGAGATAATTATACAACCCTAAACCTTAGTCCTTCTAGGGTTGGCCGAAACTTAAGTATAGGGAAAATTAGGGTTTGAACTAAATATTCACACATACATTCATTCAAACACCTCATACATAAACATATCATAGCATGCTAACAATTAAGGTTTACATATCAACCCTTCCATTTAACACCACATACATATACATATGATCATCCCCAACCATAAACATATATCATAGGGTAGTTTGACCTTTACAAACCCTAGTCCTAGTGGGTTGGCCGAAACATCAAGAGTAGGGAAATATTAGGACTTTTGCATTAATCATTCACACAACAATGATACAAACATCTTGTATACAATATCACACCATACACTAAGCATGAATATTTTCTAGGATAATTCAACTCTCCTTGACCCTAATTCATTGCCTTGGCCGAAACTTGTAGGGTAGGGTAGGCTAGGTTTTTGACATCCAATCTTTACACAAACATTTACACAAATACTTTATCTACAATACTAATCATGGGAACACAATAGGATAGCAACCAACCCAAAAGCCGTTGCTTATTCCCTCTTGGCCGAAACATGTAGGGTACCAAACCCTAATTTGTGTCCTCTCAAAAATTTAGAAAACAACATACATCCATACCCTAAGTCCCTAGGGATATCCTCATGCATCAAGAAGCAACCAAAACCTATTTCATGGTGGTGGCCGAAAGTCTTATAAGGGAGGAACTCCCATTTTCGAAAACAAGAACACAAGGAAAACATGCATAAACCATTACACTGCAGGCGAGAGGATACTTACATCCTTTCGCTTGATTTTCTCCTTCTCTAACTTCTTAAGATGCCCTTGGTTGAAGGAAGGTGAGTGTTCTCCTTCCTAGTACTTCTATAGAACCCTTGGCCCTAGTAGAGAGAGCAAGGTCCTTGGGTGAGATCTCCTTCTTTCCAAACCCCTAAGGTTGAAACCCTAGGTTTTCTTTTTCGAAAATGGAGAAGGGGAAAGCTTGAGTTTCGGTGGAGAAGTGAAGAGGAAGAAGAAGAGAAAGAGGAAGTTATTCCAACTTCCCTTATTTATACTTTTCTCATGAAAAGACATGTCTCTTCACCTCCCTAACTTTTAACAAGCATGTTTCTTATTCCCTCTACAAGAAACATTGCTTGGTTCATTGGTTATGACATGGTGAGTGCAACTAGGAGGTTCAAGGTTCAATCCTTGCTTCCTCCTTTTTATCACATTTTGCACTAATCCATATCAAAGCCCATTAAGCCAAGCCCATCATGAAATTTCATAATATTAATTATATTTCATGATTTCACAATATTTTCATAATATTTCATGATAATATTTCATATTTATGAATTCATATATTTCATAATATTTCATGATAATATATCATGAATTTCACAATATTTCCTATTCATGAATTCATCTATTTCATAATATCTCATATGGGAAATTTTGGGGCGTTACAGCAGATACCACCGCGGTAACTGCAGGCTGCCTCGGAATGGGTGTCTCTGATGGAACTGTCGGGAATATCGGTGCAGATCCTACCGGTATTGAATGGGTCGGCAGTGGTACGGCTGCTGACACAGTAAATACTACCGGCGTAGACACTGCAGGAGGGTCAGTAGGAACCGCTGATAGAAAAGGAGTAGGGGCCCTCTGAATCGGGGAACCCTGACCTCTCTGGAGGTCCTGTGAAGTCTGACCTCGGCTATCCAACTCTCTCTCTGCTGGCTCTACAGCCGAAGGCTCTAAAGTCTCCTTACGTGGCCGTCCCCGACCACGTCTCAGTACAGGAATATGAGCATCTCGCGTCATACCTGTTAAATTATTAACGAGTATTAAAAACCCAAAACCAAGAGGCTAACCTTAATTTACCTATTTGCTGCCTGGAGAAGTCCTGTCGCTGCCAAGTCCCAACTTGCCGTCGCATCGCAACCACGGCTTTAAAAATCCGTAATGTACTCGGATGAATAACATCAAACCCGAGCTCCGACACCTACCAGTACAGTGTCAGATTTAAATTCCGAGAAATCCACGAATCGATGATATCCCGCATCCTGGGCTTGATACCAAAAATACCAAAAATAAATTGGTACCAGATAAACACCATAAATCCCGTAAAACACGTAGGCATCGGAACCTACGCTCTGATACCAAAATTAAATTGTCACGCCCCGAGACCCAGGAGCCGCTGATCCAATAGAAAATCGGACAGCACCTCCCCTGTCCGGCGGACAATTTACACATACACACAGATAATATAACACAACCACGCAGTTTAAAGGGCCTCAGGCCTCAGATATATGCAGAAACAACAGTTATATGATTATAACTATCGAAAAACCAAATCCGAACTCACCTGAGCTGCCAGGGGGCAGGAACAAAACCAAAACCAAACGAAGTCCAACATAGGACTCAAAAGTACAATACCATCAAATAAAACGTGCATACATGTTCAAAACAAAATAGCAGAAGCATAGTAAATACTACAGGGTCCATAACCGAAACAACGTAATGCCAAAATCAAAAAGAGCTCCGCTGGAGCTGGGGACTGGCGGCTCGGGATCTCCTCGCAGACCTCAACCTGAAATAAACATATATGGCAACGGGGTGAGTCCATAGCTCAGCGAATACCCAACAGATATGCATAGAAGGTTATACCAACAATAAGAGTTCAGCTACTACAGTCTCATAGCAACAGTAGGGAAAGACTAGTACTGAACATACCGAAGTAGATATATACCTGAATCCATCTAACCTGTATAGAGGGTAAGAAATACCAGAGGAAAACCAATAGACATATAAGCTCAGATAACAAGTCTCCAGAATATGCGATGTCAAACAAGTGCAGCAAATAAGTGCAGCAAACAATGCACGATGTAAAGTATGCACATGGTGCAATGACATGTGTCACCCCTGACACCAGACAGATCAACGTACACCTGTCATAGGGACGTCTGAACGGGTAGGGCTCTGACAACTGTACACTCTGCCATCACTGCTCCTGAGTGACCGGGTGGACAGGATGCTGGTGGAGACTCCGCTCCGACCCTAAGCAATGGGGGAGTCAAGCTCTCATCTCCTCGTGGCTCAGTACGAGAAGGGATCCCTGCTTGCTACCACGCCCGCGCTCACCCTCCAAATAGTGGCCGAACGGAGCAATACAGGGCAAATGCACACATCTACGGTATCCACTAACCCATGAGTGGCCGTGTGTGCCCGTCATGTACCGGAAGACGATTAGGCTCAACCACAAGGGAGTCGCTGATCGCCGGCATGCAACAGTGCAAGGATGGTGTATGATAGATACACATACCTCCCTCCCCAAGTCCCCAGTATACTAGGTCTTAGTCTGAAATCCTACAACAGGAAATACAGGTAACCTATAACGTATACTGGACTGAAATACAGATCCCTCAAGGTCAAATGCAAGAGATACACTACGATATCTAAGCATACATGTAGAGATGACAATACTAGAGACTGTATGGAACTAACCGCATAATAACTCAAGGATAAACAACAAGTATCCAGAACTGGCATAATAAACAGGGATAAACAAACAATATCCAGAACAGACATAATAACCAGGGATAGCGTAGGATCTTACTGCTATCTATAACATTCTATGCATAACAAAATGACAATATCAAGATAGATAAGTCAAAGGGTACCCGCCTCCAAGAGTGGAAATCCGTATCAAACGCGATAGAACCACCCGCCAATATCAGCAATAAAAATCCAAATCAAGTCCCTGTATCAAGGACAGATTTAAATTAGCTATTACAAGAATAGTAACTAGCTAATTAATTCCTAATCCATTCTAGGGTTAACCTAATCCGTCCGTTTCCATTTAATTAATCTTAATAAAATGGTTAAGCCTTAATTATCCCAAATTATTCATATTAGATTCCAAATAGGTTTTGGAATCCGAATTTACCTAGTTAACTCATTAGGTTTAGATTCCAAATAAAACCAAACCCGTAGGTTAATCGATTGCTCTTCCAAAAGCTCACGGCAAGCACACTCAAGTTGCTGCCAAACCCAATTTCCACGCCAATCAACCCATTCTTTTTAATAGAAATATAAACCTACACATCAGCTTAGGGTTAATTCATATGATCAGTGTTTGAAACTAACACTTAACCCAAATTAAAGGATCCCAAAATCAACCCAATCCTACGGTTCTAGCGCAATCCTATTCAAAGAACCATCAGCAACATCAAAGCTTACCAGAGATGGCAACTCCACTTGGTCGGCACTGTGAAGAAGGTGTATCGATCAACACAGATTCACAAATCCCGTGAGCTACCTGTGATCCGTAGGAAGTCCCGTAGGTTCTACAATTCCACTGAAAACAGGGATTAAACCAACTGTAAACCTCTCATTAAACTTACAATTCAAACCTAATATGATAGCTTCGGAATCCATCCAAGTCTAAACCTAGATGATGATCCTTACCTGAGATTCGCGACCTCAAACAGCTGCAATCCGAAGGAGCAATTAGAGATCCTCGGAAGAACAATAAATCTCAGGTTCTCGGCTCGCGATTCCTCCTCCAATAGCAGCCCAGCGTCGCCCTTCGTCCGCGGGTGTGCAACCTTCGTTTAGGGCTCGCGGAGGCAAGGGAAAAGAAGCGATCGGTTTGTGGAGGAAACGGAATGCGGCTAGGGTTCGCGAAGGCGAGGAGTAGGAGTAAAGGTCGGCGTGCGTTGGCTTCGATCGGGAGAGGAGCGGCTAGGGCACGGGCCGAAGGGTGTGTCGGCTAGGGAGGCAACGAAAGGTTTTTATTGGTGGGAGTTTTGCACTTTAGTCCAACCCATTTCCTCCTAATTGCAAGATCACCCCTAGTTTTAAACTTACTTACTTTTTAGTCCTTATAACTGTTTGTTTAAATTTCCTTGGGGTCCCTAAGTTTGTCTCCAAGGGCTCGGAAGCCCCGAAACTTTAGGAAATTTTCCCGAAGAATTTTCCAGGGTGAGATAAATGTGTCGGATTTTACATATACTTTTCAAAGCTTAAATTTTGTTCAAAAATACTTTCATTCTTGAAAAATCTTTTCTAAAATTTTTCTAAGGAAATTTTTTTTTAGATCAAACATTTTCTTACAAATACAAAATATTTTTCAGAATTGCATAATACTCTTCAAAATAGATTTATTCTAGAAATTTAAGTACTTAGTATTACTATGCTTTCAAAAATTTATACTAAGTGTTTGTCAAAAGAACAAAATGTTTACATTGTTGGTACAAGTATTTTTGGTTTTTTTATGTATGACAAAGAGGGAGAGATACGCCTTAAGTTAGAAATAAATTTTTTTCTCTCTTACCAAGGATCAAAATAATCAAAATGTTTTTCAAAAAGGGGGAGAGTGAGTGGAAGTTAGACGTTTTCCCCAAAAGATCAAAAATTGGGTTTTTAAAACTTTTTCTCTTTTTTTTCCAAGGAGTATAATTTAGTCCCTTCAACCAATCTAACTTAAGATAGTATCAAACATCAAAAAGGGGGAGATTATTGGTGCAAGTTGCATCAGTGATGTCCTCCTCTAAATGTTTTAATGTTTGACAATATACTTAAGTCAATAATACATTGAACAAAGGAAGGGGAGTTAAGAGAGGAGTAACCAAAGTGAAGAAAAGTCCTAGTTAACCTAGGCACTAAGACCTGGTGAGTGAAGCTGGGCACTAAGACCTGGTGAGTGAAGCTGGGCACTAAGTCCTGGCAAAAGGGCTGGGCACCGAAGACTGATAAGCACCATTTTATTGATTATTTTAAGTGCTAAAATCCATGTTTGATCCATGTTTTTATTGTTTAATTGTGATTTTACCCTAGGTTTTAGGATTTTCTATTATTTTGGACTTAATTGCAAAATTACATATTTTTGGATTATTTGGCCACTAATTTTCTGATATATTTTTGTAGGCATGAAAGGATCCTGGACCTAGGGTATACTGGGTCAAACTTGAGTCGGATGTGAACCGGATCGAATTATCAAGCCTACGATTAATCCGGGCCGTCCGATTCAAGAGCGGCTAGATCTGAGCCATCCGGGACGATCTGAAGCAATCCGAGCTAGGGTTAGGGTTGATCAAGCTCTATGATCAAGATCTGAAGGTTTCATCCCAATCAGAGCTAGATCAACCGTTGGATCAAGCAAGGAGGGCTCTAGAGCGTCCATTCACAGATAGAGTTGATCAGGACCATCCGTTGCATATCTGGAGGATCCGAGCTACCACAAGGCAGATCCTGACCCCAGATCATCATCATAAAAGTTTGGGTCAGATCAGATGAAGATCAACCGTTGGATTTCTCAAATTAATCACAGCCGTCCATTATCTCCTATTTAATCAGAAACGCTGCTCACCTTCTCCTCGTCGCGTCTCCGCCGTTCTTCATCTTCTTCGTGAGTTCTTAGCAATTTTTCAATAGTTCTTCATCAAAGGAGGCGCGTCCCCTCGATTTCTCCTTTAGATCATGTGCTAGGTCAGTGGGAGAGCTTCTCGGTGAAATTCCAGCCTCAATTTGCCCAAGAAACAGGGATGTTGAGAGGTTTCCGCAACTCTGCCATTTGATGCCTTTGGATCAGCTGCGCTTCAATACCTTCCACCCGAGCTATCCAGAGGGGTTCCCTGAGTAGCTTGGACCATCATCCACCCACCCACGCACGCAGACGCAGTTGCAATGAAGAATTCGAATGGAAAATTTCAGATTTGAGCAATCTGAGCTGGTTTTGAATCGCAGGGGTTGTTACCATCGACTTGCTGAGCTTGCGGGTTCGAGGCTCACTCTTGCTTGACGACCAAGAAGCATTCGAGCTAGGGAAGGCTTGAGGAGTAGTTTAACAAGTTAATTTCATGTTTCTAGCTGTAGTTTCGAATCTGAATTCTGTTCCTTTTTCTGATTTCTGTTTTAGCTGCTGTAATCTCGTTTCTGATTAGTTTATGTTTAATTAGGGTTCAATCCTTCTAGTTAAATAGTTTAGGAATTGTTTAGTGAACAATCGAATCCAATTTCAATTCGTTTTTCTGTTAATTGGTGCGTGCCAACTCTAAAGCTTGCGTGCCAAGTATTTCTGATTTCTGCCATTTGGTTCGAATTCAGTTTGTGATTAGGTTTGATGCCTGCAATTGTAGACAAAATTTAACTAGACAATACAATTGATTTAAGATGTTTCGTATTTAGCATTCTTCCTGCACTTTTTGCTCAGTTTGCCTCTGTTGTATTTCTGCAATTGAACCAATTCTGCACACTATCAGTTCTTAACTCAGTTCTGTCCTGCGCATCATATCAAGTTTCTGAAAATTGCATTAGTGAATTGTTGAGCTTGAATCTAGTTTAATTTGCAGTTAGTTTGTTTCTGAACCGTAGCTCCATATCAGCTTCATGATCTGAATTTTTACAAACGGAATCTGAAAGTTTCAGCCCTGCATTCATTCATTTCTGCTCATCATTTTGGTTTCTGAATTCTGTTTTGCTAGAGCTTGTTTCTGCATGTATTGGTTATTGAATCCTGCATCCGAGTTGTTGATTTCACATTCATTTGTTTCACATCGGCTGCTGATTCGATTAGCAATCAGGTTGTAGCTGCATCCTGCCCTTTAAGTTGTTGAAGTTTTGCAGATTATTTCTGCAATTCTGCAGTTGCATATTAGTTCTATTTCAGTATGTTTCAGTTCATCGGCTCTGAGATTTGTGTCAAGTATCATCAGCTCTTTTGAATCTTTCATGAAGTTAGATGTATACACTTGCCTTCAGTTGTTTGTGTGACTCTGAATTAATTTGTTGCTGAAATTCTGCATACACAATTCTGATTTCCTGCACATATTGCATATCAGTTCTTCTTCTGCATTTCTGCTCAGAATTTTCTTTAGCGTATCAAGCTCTATAGTGTGAATCAATTCCCTCTTTTGAATCTCTGATCTGTGTATCAACCCAGTTTAGTTTCAAACATTCTGAATTTGCATAGCAATTGATCTTAAATGCTGAATTTGGTTTCCAATATATGTATCAGTCTCTCCTTGCGTGCCAACTGAAATTGCTACTCTTTCATTTGCATGATTAAAGTCTACACTCTACTTGTTTATTCTCATTCAATTGCTTCTCATCAATAGTTCTCTACCATCATTCCCTTTGTGCGTATCCAAATGTTTTAATTGCTCAAGGAGTATCCAGTTAAGTTTCGGTTTGATGATGATGGTTTAAGTTTAAATCAATTCGTAGTGTGTTTTTGCAATTGAACTCAGATCTGTTTCCAAAATTGTGTATTTGCCTTGATGAGAATCTCCATTGGTAGGGTCCATTAATTGCAATAATCTAGTTTAAGTCTATTGAGTTGAGTTCTTTCCATTTTATCTGCTACTTTCATTTCTATTTGCCATCCAAACCCATGATTTAATTGAAACCCAAAAATACAAACGACACCTAAATGCAAGCGCGAATCGAACAACGTCAACTAGTCCCTGAGAAAAATACGACCTGTGGCCCCTATATTACATTTTCATATTCTTGATTGTAAAAAAGGGTTTCCAGCATTTCATTCATTTCATTTCATTCATATTTAAATTTGATGAGCCCATACATTTCGTGACAAATTAATTAGTATATTTGAGCCCGTTCAAAGACCTGCTCGGAAGGTGGTCACTATGTCTTGGTTGAGGACTGGGCAAGAAGACCTGGCCGACGGTTGGGCACCGAAGACCTGGTTCGAGGAATTGGGCACCGAAGTCCTGGACTTAGGGTTTGGGCATGAAGTCTTGGTCCGAGGGACTGAGCAACTTAGCTGAGCGATGACTAAGGACAGAAGTAGAGACGAGTCGGGGTTCGGACGTCTCGAGATCCGAGAGTGTCGGAGGCTAAGTAAAAGTCCACTGGAAGGACTGGGTGGCAACCGTCTCCTGAATGAAGTAGGTGAAAGGCGCGTTCTCGAGGGTGAGAACTTGCGTCGGTTCGACCTAGGGTTTCGTGGAAATCCGAAGTCAGAACCAAGTCCTTAAGGCTAATATTGTGTGTATACTTGCTTTGTAGTTATGTATCTTGTGTTGGAGCAATCGACCCTAAGATGGTCCGGAGTAACCATAGGTTTTGATGTTTGGGAAGAAGGTTTAAGTTAGGTTTTCCCTTATATTCTTATATGTGTATGTTGAGTGTGCAGGTTGTACAGGTTACACATATGGGTTTGATTGGACGGTCTCGGTACGGTGAAGGATGGCATGGAGGCAAGCTGGAGGCTTGCGTGCGCATCCGAGGGACCTTGGTGAGCAGGGACGATGAGCTGATGGGCGCGGACTTCGAGGCATGCGTGAAGGTTGACATGGAGGTAAGCTGGAGGCTTGCGTGCATCCGAGGGACGGGAGCCGAAGATGAAGAGGGCACGAAGACAATAGTCGAGGCTGCGGATGAGGAGTTAGTCGAGTCGTGAGGATCAAGTGCCGTGTGAATGTACTCGGGAAGGGATTCAGTTGGGGACTAGTCGACTGATCTGGGAGCAGTCGACTGGTAGGTGGCTAGTGAGCTAGCTAAAATTCGAACGTTGGGGTGCAACGGTCGAATTTGGTTGGCTCCAGTCGACTGCCCTTGGAGCAGTCGACTGGTGGCGAGGTTTTCAGCACGAGTTCTATTTAAAGAGAACTCGGTTTGGGCTGAGATTTTTGACGAGTTTGGTCTTGGTTAAGGACCAAACAGTAGTCTTTGTGCTCAGAGGTTCTCAAGGTGTTGTGGTGAGGTTTCTCCACCCACAAGGAGCGACGAGAGCTAGCCGGAGGTTATCCGGGGAGTGATCCATCGACGGATTCTTGGATTAGTCACCCGGCCGGGGTGGATACCAAGTAAATCAGTTTGTTAGCGTTGTTTGCTCTTTTTATTATTGTTTCCGCTGTGCAACTAACAACGTAGGTACAAGAACGAACCGGGAATCTCTATTCACCCCCCCTCTAGCGGACATAATCGATCTTACAGTTGGTATCAGAGCTAGGACCGCTCTTGATTGGAATAACCGCCAAGGGAGCAAAGCAAAGCTAGAGGAAGAATGATGGAAGACAATTCGGGGACGACATCTACACTCCGCCGGCCTATGACCATGAAGACTTCGGGTATTGGAAGTCACGGATGGAGACATGGTTTGGGATGGAGTGGAACCTTAGGATTGCGCTAGAAGAGCCATTCGAGATTCCAAGGGATAAGCACGGAAGGAGGCTTAGGCCTAGATATTCGAATCAAGAACAACAAGATCAATCCAAGGCAAATGAAAAGGTAATGACAATTTTAGTTAATCTTTTGCCTAACAATGTTTTGAGTTGTGTAGGTAAATATCAAAATGCATATGAATTGTGGAGAAAAGTGAAAGAAATTCATGAGAAGCCTACACAATCTCAAGAGTCCAAAGAGATGTGTCAAATGGTTCAAGAAAAAGAAAAAGGAATGGAAGTGTCCACATCATCAAGTAAAGGAGAAGAAGAGAGTGAGAGGGCATCCATCTCAAGAGAAGAAGAGGAAGCATCAACTTCAAAGATTGAGGGGGAGAAGAGACCCTCAATTATACAAGAACAAGAAGAAGCTTCTACCTCCACCTCCACCAAAGCCAAGAGAAAGGAATACATCACATGCTTTGGTTGCAACGAAAAGGGGCACTACAAGGACAAGTGCCCGAAAGGTAAAAAGGAGGTACACTCTACACTCATTTCAATTCCACTTAAATCTAACATGAAGTGTAGGAGTGAGGAAGCTCAAGAGAAGAAGAAAAGAATTAGATGCTTCATGTGTGACGAGCTAGGGCACTACCACACCAAGTGTCCAAGGAAGAAGGAGCTCAAGAAAATGGAGCATCTAAGAAGATGGGAGAAGGAGGAAAGAAAGAAAAGAGGAAGTTCACAACAAGAAGGGACTACAAGGGTAAGGGAGGTAATTCCTAACCCTAGGTTAAAAAGAAATTCTATTTCAAGTTCCTCTTTACATGTTAAAAATCATGTTAATTGTCCATCCATGCATGCTAGAATACATGAAAATTGCTTACTTGTGCATAATCATGGTTTCAAATATAATGTTAGGAATAGGGATAACAAGGTAAGTCAAAACATTAACAAAAGCATGCATCATGATAGACCTAGGACCTTTGTATCTAAAGATCATGGTACTAATTCCAAAAAGGGAAGGAATGTGCCTAGGAAAATGGATAGGCCTAGGAATGTCCAAGGTGGACATATGGACTCTAAGGTCAAAGGTCTAGAAAGGAAAAATCAAGCTTTAAGAGCAAGGCTTGATAAACTAGAAAAGACCCTAGAAAGGTTCACCGTTGGATCAAAGGGTCTAGACATGGTGTTGGGGAGTATAAAACCAACTATGATAGATCGGGTTTGGGCTACTGGTCTAAGACCTCCAAGGCCAACAAAAAGAAATATGCTGGGAAAGCATATGATCATGGCAAGAAGGAGAAGTCAAAGGATGGCAAGAGGGTGCCATCCAAGGGTAAAAAGGATAATTTAACCAAAGACAAAGTGTCTAAGGTTAAGAAGGTCCATTTTGTAGGCTAAGAGTTATCGGGGGCACACCGATGTGGCTTAGTGTGGATTGAGTCACCTAGGGAGGTGGCTAGGGCTAAGAGCTCAAGGGAGAGCTTTAGGAGCCTTTGGGGTTCATGGTAAATGGATATCAAAAGTTTCTCTCCTAGGAAATTAGGTTAAATGTGCCAAATAGGGTTGGAAGACTTGGGTAAGTTTTAATCCTAGGTTTTGGCACATTAAAAAGGGGATTTAAGGAGAGAAAGGTGAAAATGAGGCTATAATCATTAAAATCAGGGTTTAATGGGTAAACACCATATATTTCAATGATAGAAATGACTTATGATCAAGGATAAGAGGATACATTAAGGAGAAGTCAAAATTAGAACTTTTGGAAAAGTCTAATTGATACAATTTAGAAAGAGTTGAGTTTCGTGCTAAACTTGGGATCTGGAGTACATTTGTTTGGAAATGAATTTTTCCCAAGTAGACATTGGCCCCACAAATCTCCCCACGAAATTTCATAATTTTTGGAGATTTGTGGAATTAACTAGGCATTACTGAAATTGGGGCTGAAAACCTGAAATTCAGGTATCAGTCGACTGCCCTGGGGGCAGTCAACTGGTCTAAAGTGAATTCAGCCCTGAGACCATTCTGTAAGGTTTTCCAGTCGACTGCCTCAGGGGCAGTCGACTGGTCAGTAGGTTTAAGGACAAAAGCCATTGTGGATGTTGAAAATTCAAATGTGGATTATAGGATATGACTTTGGATTAAAAGTCTTGATTATAAGTTCATATTCCTTAACTAGAGTGTTACCCCATGATTTAATAAGGTTTTATTGACATTTTTGAAAATCAAGGGAGGTTGATAAGTGATGGGAAGAAGGAAAATTCATCACAATAGGGACAAATATTGAAAAGAGAAGAATTGGGGACAATTCCATGTGTCTAATTATGATAGTTAGCTTTGACAAACACATGGAATTAGAGATATATTTGAAGGTTGATACAAATGTCAAATCTTTAAGGAAATTAGATTGTACCAAAAGTCAAGCACATTTGTATTTTTCTTGGAATTATATTTTTCTAGGATAGGGTATATCCTAGCAAATGTGCTTGCAACCTTTTAGACATGATCAAGGTTTAGGTGAGTTCTTTTTGGCACTAGGGGTAAGGTTGCTTGGGAGTAAGCCTTTAATGGTGTCCAAGGGAGAAGAACTTGGGTGTTAGGTTGGGTAGAACCTAATTTGAGTCTAAGGTGTTAAGTTGGGTAGAACTTAACCTTGGTAGAGTGAAAATTTTGAGTTAGGCATCGGTTAAGGGGGAGATTGCCTCCTAGGTGCCTTAATTTTCATAGAAAATATTTGGGTTTTGTGTCCAACTTGGGAATGGTGATAGATACATGGTGAAATGTATTTTTCCCAAGTAGGTATAGGTACCACAAAGTTCTCCATGAAATTTAAAAATTTTTGGAGAATTGTGGAATTTCTGGCGCGTTTCTGAAATTCGGCCAGAAAACTAATTATCAGAGTATCAGTCGACTGCCCTGGGGGCAGTCGACTGGTCAGGGCTGGTGTGGGTATCCAGCAGCTGACTTGGGTCCAAATGATTGAAAACAAGTGATGGGGGGGTTGGTACACTGTGTTTAGGACCATTAGGGATTTAAAGAACCAATAATTGGGATATTATTGGGGTCTTTTTGATGTATGGCAAAGGGGAGAAGTTTGGGTTTAAGTTGGGAAACCAAACTTACCTTTGCTAGAAACCCTGGGTTTAGGGGGAGCTGAGTTTAAGGGGGAGCATGGTTGCTCCATTCTTGGCGTAAGGGGAACCTGGAGAGGTTCTTAAAAAGCCTTTGTAAGTCCAATGTAGGGGGAGCTTGGTAGAAGCTTTAAAAAGCCCATTTTTGACCATTTTGTAGAAATTCCTAACTTGGAGGGTGAGGTGGTGGAAATTCCTAGCTTGGAGGGATAGGTGTAGAAAAGTCCTAACTTGGAGGGTTAGGTGTGGGATGCCTTGGGATAGGATCCATTTTTGCATTGCATATGCATTATTTTTGCCATTGACTACTGTTTTGTTTTCCCTAACTTAAACGGATTGCCAAACATCAAAAAGGGGGAGATTGTTGGAGCAATCGACCCTAAGATGGTCCGGAGTTACCATAGGTTTTGATGTTTGGGCAGAAGGTTTAAGTTAGGTTTTCCCTTATATTCTTATATGTGTATGTTGAGTGTGCAGGTTGTACAGGTTACACATATGGGCTTGACTGGACAGTCTCGGTACGGTGAAGGATAGTATGGAGGCAAGCTGGAGGCTTGCGTGCGCATCCGAGGGACCTTGGTGAGCAGGACGATGAGCTGATGGGTGCAGACTTCGAGGCATGCGTGAAGGATGGCATGGAGGCAAGCTGGAGGCTTGCGTGCATCCAAGGGACGGGAGCCGAAGATGAAGAGGGCGCGAAGGCAATAGTCGAGGCTGCGGATGAGGAGTCAGTCGAGTCGTGAGGATCGAGTGCCGTGTGAATGTACTCGGGAAGGGATTCAGTTGAGGACCAGTTGACTGCTCTGGGAGCAGTCGACTGGTAGGTGGCTGGTGAGCTGGCTAAAATTCGAACGTTGGGGTGCAACGGTCGAATTTGGTTGGCTCCAGTCGACTGCCCTTGGAGCAGTCGACTGGTGGCGAGGTTTTCAGCCCGAGTTCTATTTAAAGAGAACTCGGTTTGGGCTGAGATTTTTGACGAGTTTGGTCTTGGTTAAGGACCAAACAGTAGTCTTTGTGCTCGGAAGTTTTCAAGGTGTTGTGGTGAGGTTTCTCCACCCACAAGGAGCGACGAGAGCTAGTCGGAGGTTATCCGGGGAGTGATCCACCGACGGATTCTTGGATTAGTCACCTGGCTGGGGTGGATACCAAGTAAATAGGTATTGTTAGTATTGTTTCTCGTTGTTAGTTCTATTTTATTGTATATTTCCGCTGCGCAACTAACAACGTAGGTGAGAAGAAGAATCGAAACGCTATTAACCCCCCCTCTAGCGTACCACATACGATCCTACATCTTGCAGGTACCAAGATTGGAAGACAAAGCAAGAAACTGGGCTGGAACCAAGGAAGCCAGGCGCCCCCATCAATAGGGGTGCCGAATAGCTTCCAGGCACCCCTATTGTGCCCCCATCAATAGGGGCGCCCGGCCCAAAGAGCAAAAAGACAGTTACGTGAAGAATACAGAATAGGCTTCCATTCAGGCCCCCGAGATGATACAGGCGCCCAAGTTGAAAGCTGTATTTGCTGTTTCGAGTTTGAAACAGAAATAAGCTTTCATTCAAGTGCCCGGGAGGTCCAGGGCACCCTGGTCAAAGGTTTTATCAGCTGCGACGAGTTCGGCGCGGGGATAAGATTTGACCGAGCCCTATGAGGCGCCCCTATCATCACAGGCGCCCATATGAAGCCATAAAAGGGGCTTCGACCCCTCAGCTTCAAAAATAACTTTCCAGAGCGATTCTGATCATTCTGACCGACCACAATGCGCTAAAGACGAGGCTCTACGACCGGGAGGCTCCAGGAGGAAGTGTGCGGCACTTCGGAGGTCCAGATCGGCCGAGTTTCAAATCCCTGTTGTTCGGTTTGATTTATTATTCCGTACTTAATTTTATATACTTATGCTTGTAATTATCAACTGTAAGACGGGTTTTCTCCGCCTCTAGAAATTTCGGAAAGGAGACTAATAGTGGACTCACGCCGAGTACATAGGCCTTGGACGTACTGACCTTGGGGGGTCGGGAACCACGTAAATAAATCCCGCGTGTCTGCTGTGATTGTTTGTTTTATTTTTCTATTTTACTTTTCCGCTGCACTAACGCTCTGAGTCTAGAAAGATCGAAAGTTTTACGAATTTCCACAAAGATTTTTCGGTCGATATTCACCCCCCTCTATCAACGGCACCAGTCTTATAGATCACATCAAAACCAACCTTGGATACTTACACTTATGTTGTCATCAACCCAACAAATGTTAAGCCAAGCTGAGAGAAGCCAAGCTGAACACACATCTGATCTCCGATTTTTGCTTCAGCTTCTATAACTATTACTCAAAAGCTAGAAGTAAGAATTTGATACTTTTTCTTATTTCTATTTTTTTTGTTTATGCTCTAAAATTAAAAGTTGACATTTATGCCCTTAATAATGGCTACCACACTTTCAATGTTTATAACTTTTTCAATCATATTTTATTATACATATTTATTTTTTACATACTATTTTGCAATTTTATATTTTTAGAATTTGTTATACATATTTTGTGTATTTATATAAATTTTATCATGTTTTATATTTATATTTTTTATTAATTTTATATATTTTTTAAACATTGATGTTATAAAAAAATTAATTTGGATACAATATTCAAAATATAATAATAATTATATAAATGCATTATTATTGATGGTGTATCAAAATTATATTTAGATAATTAAAAAAGATTAATTTAGATAATTTAAGGATATTATTGTTATTTAACTAAAAATTAAATTTGGAAGCAATTATTCATTAAACACTTAAAGTTTACCTTGCATCAACTTTTGACTTCTATTTCTAAACACTCCATACTTTAGCTTCTTACTAACATCAAAATAATCTTTATAAGAATCACTTTTAAATAAGCAAAAACTCTCTCAAATACTCTCTAAGTCTCCAAAACTTTATCTTTCACATGAGAGTAAAAGAACTGTTCAAGAAGGAATCGACGCGGATGACGAGTCACCAGAATCCAGTCCACGAGGATGATGACGAAAGGAAGGAAATCACACTCTGCGAGATCAACACGAGCGTTAATGGGAACACGCCAGAGATTTTCCGGCGGATCTCACTCCAACGCTCAAGTCAGAACTCATGTCGCTTGCAGGAGGAAAATCAAGGAGAAAATTACAAGTCTAGAGAGCGTAACCCCTTACCTATAGGTTAAAGTACCTCATATATCTGGAGGCTTGGTCGCACATATCTCCACGTTCTCCTCCACATTCCCTACTTGTCGGTTACCTGATAACTCTTAGGCAACGGCTCCAGCGAATATTACGACCTTAATTATCGCATATAAAGGACAATAATTATCTGTCACTTTTCCTGAACAAGCAAGGGGAACGATTATTGAAATTGGGCCCAGCGAGTATATGACTTTTCGGGCTCCACTTGTTGGGTTTCGATGGTTGCTCGCATGGGAAACCTCTCCATGTCCCCGGATTAAAATTTCATTAATCGAAACCAATCCGAATGGAGAACAATTTCCCAAACAATCGACACATCATCGTACTAACCATTTCAAGTGACCGCTTAAACAAACTTGTTCTTCAAGCAATCAAACTTGTCCAACCGGTTAGCTGCCGAATAGACGATGAATAGATCACCGGTTTTTGTATTTATCATCGGGCTCCATGATAATTAATTAACATATTTAATTAAACAAGAACAAGAACCAAAATAAGAAATTATACCTTCTTGTTTACCTCACGATCTTCTACCGTATGACCTATCCTCTTCTTGGACGTCGTGTGGGCGACGATCCTCCAAGAAACGAAGCCACCAAAATCATTCTCTTCTTGCTTGCTCCGACTAAAGAAGGAGATGTTCTCCCATCTTCCTTCTCCCTTTTCCCTTCTCCCAGGTTGTTGTTCCGTTTATAGCATGCACTGCAACGTCGAGTTGCTGTCCAGGTTTGGAGATGCCACAGCGAGCTGACAAGTTTGGAGAAGCCTCATTGTCCACGTTTGGAGAAGCCACAGCAACAACAACGTGAGCTGCTGTCCATGCAATCCACCTTCTCTAGGCACAGCAACGTGCATGCAGTCCACATGCAGTCCACCTTCTCCAACCTTGCTGTGCATGCAGTCCACGTTTGGAGAAGCCTCGCTGTCCATGTTTGGAGAAGCTGTAACCACAGCAAGAGTTGTCCACTTGCTGTCTAAAATTGGAGCAAACACAGCAACCTCCCGGATGAACAGCGGCTGGATATCTTTGGATGTTCGGCGCCGCACACCCCAAAGAGAGAGAGAAGAGAGAATAGAAAGGCTTAGGGTTTTTCTCTTGATAGCTCATGAGATATTTATAGATTACAATAGAGACTATGAGGAGGAGTTATGTCTTGGCCACCTAATGGATCAAAGCCTGATCCATTAATGATGATCCATTCCACTAAAGAATCATCATTGATCTACCTCACCAACCCCCATATTTAAATATGGATCCACTTATTATGTGTACAAAATCTCTCCGTGTTTAAGATATCGAATGTCCATTAATTAATTAAATTATTGATAATTTAATTAATTAATATCTAACTTCAAGTGTGATACCACTCAACCTTATCATCATGTAGGACCAAATCCACCTGCAGGATTTCCATGATCAACTTTATGAGCTCCTCAAGGGACAACATCAACTTGATTCACTAGGACACGGTTTTTTTCTATAATCAACGACACACCATATAAATAATATTATTTCTTAACTTATCGGGCCTATCGATTTAACAAATAAATCTCGCCCACTGCTAAATCAAAGAAATAGATATTGAGTACACGTGCCCGTTATTATATCGGGATTAAGAGCATGTATACCATACTATCTGATGTCTGATTCAATTATATAGTCAATATAAATTGAATCACCTCTATATCGATCTTGTTCAATACACACAAAGTGTACTAGTGTAATTCTATGGTCAAGATATACCAATACCAAATTACACTATAACCATGTCAATGGTTTGCCCAAAACCATCTAGGTTGTGAGCCTCTACTTAAACTCTACAAGGGATGATAACATGATTTTCTGTGTGACACCACACACTATATCATCTACAATGTAAAGTATTAGACAATAACAAATATATATCAAATATAAAATGCAAACAATGATCATGTGATTCTCATTCCAAAATCTAGATGTTCATACAAAAGCTAGACTTTTAGTATACATCCTAACAATCTCCCACTTATACTAAAAGACTATGTTGTCATCACAATGCCATACATCTAACTCCCATACCCTCCACATGCCTATCAAAAGCTCTCGCTGGAAGGGCCTTAGTGAAGGGATCCGCCAGGTTGTCCTCCGATGCAATCTTGGCGACAACAACTTCTCCTCGCTTTATGATCTCTCATATCAGGTGATACTTGCGCTCTATGTGTTTACTTGCCTTATGGGCTCGTGGTACCTTCGAGTTTGCAACTGCACCACTGTTATCACAATAAATTGTGATAGCTCTGGGCAAACTAGGAATCACATCCAAGTCCATCAAGAAGTTCCTGAGCCATACAACTTCTTTGGTCGCCTCAGAGGCTGTCACATACACAACTTCCATGGTGGAGTCCGCCACGCATTTCTGCTTGACACTCTTCCATACTATGGCTCCACCTCCTAAAGTAAACACATACCCCGAGGTAGACTTACTTTTATCCCTATCTGATTAGAAGTTAGAATCAGTGTAACCTACAGGGAGTAATTGATCTGCCTGGAAAACTAGCATATAATCCCTAGTCCTTCTCAGGTACTTCAATATATGCTTTACCGCAGTCCAATGTGTTGGTGCAGGCAGCACCTAAGTCGAACCTGGGTTTTGATAATGGCAAAGGGTTCAAAAGTTAAGATGTTATTTTGGTCTAATGTGTTCACTGAGTGTGCAGAAAAAAGTCCTGGCGAAGGGCTGCTGGGCACCTGGCGAAGGGCTGCAAGGAGTCTAAGACCTGGCGAAGGGCTGCTAGGCACCTGGCGAAGGGTTGCTGGGAATCTAAGACCTGGTGAAGGGCTGCTAGGCACCTGGCGAAGGACTGCTTGGTACCGAAGACTTGGCGAAGGGCTGCTAGGCACCTGGCGAAGGGTTGCTGGGCAAAAGTCCAACCGGAGGAGCCAGTTGGCAAAAGGTAAACTCTCCTGAGAGGAGTATGTGAGGACGCGTTCCCCGTCGAGGGAACAGTAGGCGTCGGTTCGACCTAGGGTTCATTTGGGAGACCCGAAGTCAGAACCAAGACAGCTACGGCTGTAAAAAATCACTAATATTCGTGCTTTGTTGTTTTTGGAAGTAACCTTGAATGCAGGGACCGAGGGAATGTGTTTCTGCAGCTCAGAACGCCCCAAAGGAGAAGGGCAGGCAGTTGGGCTGGGCGCCCGGGAGGTCCAGGGCGCCCAAGGTCGAAGGAAAAACAAGGAAGCAAGAGTTGCTTCGAAACTGCAGTGAGCAGGGCGCCCCGGAGGTCCCGGGCGGCCAAGGTCAAAGCCAAATAAGCAGTTAGCAAGAATCACTTCGAAAGCATACTGGGCCAGGCACCCTAAAAGTCCCGGGCGCCCTGGATGTCCCGGGCGCCATGGGTCAATGCAATTCTGTGATCGAAGCAAAATCAGCCACGAAGCCAGCAAACCAAGTCAACCAGGGCGCCCCCAACGTCCCGGGCGCCCCCGTCAGCTCCAGAGCCGATTCGTAGGGGATAAGCACTGACCAAGCTTCGGATAAAGGTTTTCGGATCCGAAGGCACGTGTCAGGCGCCCCCAGGAGCACTATAAAAGGGGCTCGACCCCTAAGGCTTCAACAACACTTTTTCCAACGCCTCCAAGCTCTTCGTTCAAGCGCTCTACTCCGGCAAACTCCGTTCTCGACATTCTAGCACCGACGACGACCCTCTGCTCCGAAGTACAATCTACACCGGGTGTCGGTAACGAAGAGTGTAATCATTTATTTACTGCAATATTTCTGTATCATATTTTGTAAACCTTTTGCGCGAATATAGAATTGCCCGCAGTAAATGGTCAAGGACCGTGGGCCTTGGAGTAGGAGCCGACCGCGACTCCGAACCAAGTAAAACCACTTGTGTTCCGTGCTTGTTTGTTTCAATTCGCTGCGTATTCTCTTCTATTAATCCGAAAGTTTTTCACGATATTCACCCCCCCTCTATCGTGTTTCTCGATCCAACAAGTGGTATCAGAGCGGGGAAGCTCAAATTTGGTGCAACCACCAATTTGGGAGTTTTTCAATTTTTCTTCGAAATTTTTAATTTCTTTTTCGATCGAATTTTTATCGTTAATCGAGGTTGGTGCAACACCACTCGATAATTTTTTTTATATCTTCTTCCCGCACTGCTAATCCAAGATCAATTCTTGGGACAGTTTTTTTTGTTAATTTTATTTCAAAAAATTCTAAATGGCCATGCAAGAAGGGTTCAGTACAGCCAGACCACCACTCTTCAGTGGGGAGGATTTCTCCTACTGGAAGAGTCGGATGGAAGTCCACCTGAAAACTCAGGTGGACATGTGGATAATAATCCAATCTGGTCTGGAAATCCCAAGAAATGCTGAAGGAGTGCCACAACCTTACACCGAATGGGATGCCTCACTGAAAAGGAAGATTGAGGCCGATGCTAAAGCGACTCAAACACTCCAATGCGGCCTAACCAAAGAAGAGCTGAACCGGGTGGGACCATTCAACAGTGCAAAGGAACTCTGGGGTAAGTTAATTGAGTTGCACGAAGGAACCTCCGACACCCGAATCAGCAAGAGGGACCTACTGCTAAACAAGCTATACACAATCAAGATGAACGACAGCGAATCTGCAGTCCAGCTCCATGCCAGAATACAGGAGCTGATTGAACGGTCTACATTTAATCGGTCACAAGGTAGAAAATCGTGACCTGATCAGGTACACCCTTAACGCTTTCCCGAGAAACACTTTGTGGGCATCTATGGTAGATGCGTACAAAGTTTCAAGGGATCTGTCTAAAATCAAATTAGATGAGTTGTTTTCTGAACTTGAATTACATGAGCAGACTAACTGCACCCTGGCCGAGAAAGGCATTGCTTTTGTTGCAGGTAAAACTGGAAAGATGACCAAGAAGAAGCCTCAACCTACACCCGAGTCTGACTCAGACTCAGACTCAGAAGACAGCGAAGGAAATCGACCCAAGCTGGTTCGGCTAGCCCGGGACTACTACAAGGAGCTGAAAAACCAGACCAACAGAAGGAAAGCCAGCCGAAGAAAGGAAGAGCCAGCTGAACCTTCAAATGAAAAGACCAAACCAAATGTGACCTGCTACGAATGCAAAAAGAAGGGTCACTACAAGACGGAATGCCCCAATCTGAAGGAGACGAAGAAGACAAGAAGGAAGAAGGCCCTTCAAGCAACGTGGGACGAGTCTTCCTCTGAAGAAGAAGAAGAGGCCCCACAGTCGAACCTGCTCGCCCTGACTGCTTCGGAGGAAATCGAGACCGAATCAGAATCAGAACCGGACGATGGAAAGCTCACATTTTCAGAGGACGACAAAATCACTGTAAGTGGGTTTTCTAGAGTTCAATTATCAGAATTAATTGCCTATCTATCTCGCGACTTGGCGAAAGCCAAAATCCGAGTCGAGTCCCTCCGACAGGAAGTAAAACTCCTGAAAGAGGGAGCTGACTCTAGATCCTTAACTGAAAAGGTTCAAGAAGGAACCTCTACTCAAGTTGAAAAACTTGAGAAAGAGAACTCCTCCTTGAAAACTCAAGTCAAGGACCTTAGAGCAGCTTTGGAACGATTCACTTCTGGTTCCAAGGGTCTTGACATGATCCTTGGAAAATAGAAGTCCGTTCTAAATCGATCCGGATTAGGGTATCGAACCAAGGCTAGACAAAGGTCTTACTATGCTGTACTGAATCAGTCTAGACCCAAAGTTCAGGCATGGGTACCCAAACTATGCCTGAATAACCAAGCTGGACCAAATCAGTATTGGATCCCCAAGGACAAGATTCATATCTTGCCTAATCATTACCGTGGCTTTAGTCCAGGGGGAGCCAACTTAAAAACCATTTTTATAGTTAAATGAATTTCTTTTCTTGTTTTGAATTGTATGATTGCTTGTCTATTTACTTTCTGCAATTTACCATGCTTAGACTTAGGACTGGTTAGATTAAGGACTAAACCAATTAACTGAAATTTGAACAACATAGTATTGGGTGGAGGTGAGATGATAGTACGTTAGGGAAGCCATTTTTGGCGGAACTAGCCGAAGCTACCGATCCAAGACCCAAACTAGTTAGACCAGAATTTATCAAAAAGTAATTTTGAAGATGAAATTTCACTAAAAGGCTTTGTCAAGGAAAGGGTTGATGATCCAATAAGGCTACGGCCAAAGAAGGCCTTGTGCCTCGCCAAGACCTGGAAGCCAATTTTTGAAATTTAAATTCAACTTACTCTTTGTCAAATTCAAATCTAACACAAATTTTCAGTTAATCTTAGATTCAAATATTCCTTTTGAAAATAAATTTAAATTGTGTTTAAAATTAATTTAACTTTTCAAAGTTAATCATGGTCTCTTCAAAATCTTTCTACTAAAACCTGTCTCACAAAAACCCATAAGGTTAACGTGATTGATAACTAGATACCGGGTGAGATAGTTAGGAATTAAGTTAATACAAAATCTGAATTTTGTTGAATTTAGAGTTGAATTGTCTTGATTGTTGGTCATTACAGTCAAACCGGGTCAAAGTCAAACCTGGTCAAATAGTCAACCTGGTCAAACAGTCAAACCTGTCAATTGTCAAACAGCAGTCAAATCGGGCACCCGTGACCCCTCGGGCGCCCCTCCCTTTCTCTTCGATCAAGACACAAAAGCTGTAAATTCCTATCTAAGCTAGGCGCCCGGGTCCTCACGGGCGCCCCCAAGGACAGGGTCAAAACGAAAAAGCTGCATTTGGCAGTTTTTTACCTGACTCCGGGCGCCCAGACCATCACGGGCGCCCCCATCCAGGACCAGGTCAGGGCAGAAAAGCTGCCAAAGGCAGCTACCCTCTGACCCGAGCGCCCAAAACCTCCCGGGCGCCCGACCTTCCACCTTCTATATAAAGCACCCGAAACTCCCTTCTTTTACCACACCCAAAACACTTCTCCTCTCTAACTCTTCTCCTTCCAAGGCGACCGAACGACCCTCTCGTGCCCTCGACCACTCCACCTCGACCATGCCTCCCCGGATGGTGACTCGGTATCATTTCTTTTGCACTTAGAATTAATTTCCTTACTATTTCTACCCTTAAACGCATGTTTCTTATTATTTTAGAAAACATCGTGCAAATCAACCAAACCCCGGGACCGAACCTAGCCCCAACCCTAGGTTTCCAACCTTGGAATTATGTAATAAATTCGCTAGGATGACGTATAAACCTATCAAAACAAGTTTCCTAAATAGACAGTTTTTTTCTCAATCCTGTCCGTTAGCTATGAATGCCATAAACTTCTATCAACTTGATAACCTTGTCTTCTGCACTCATCCCGTGAACACAACCCTATGTGCAGAATTCTACAATAATATAGTCAGACAAAATGACCTTATGTTTGTCACCACAGTACAAGGGATGCCCTTGACAATAACACCCTCCTTGCTTAACAGATTTCTTGGACTACGACTTTCTCAGTCCACCTTCTGCTGTTATCCTCCTAGAGATCCTCCCTTTGATGCTCCCTACTCTCACATTGACCTGGACTCCCTATATTCCTATTTTTATAGAGATGCCCGAAACCCTTTGACTAGACGGTTTCAGTCTGTAGATCTTCAGGTCCAAGACTACGCTCTTTATAGAGTCCTAGTCCGTTGCATTCTACCCTTGTCCACTAGGGACATCGCGACCATGCGACCATTCCACACCTTTTTACTGTACGCATTGATTCATCACTTAGACATTGATATTGGACTCCACATGTTCCACACCATTCTATATGCGTCCAGTGTTACTACTCAGGGGCGGGTACGCACCCCTTACTGCCACATCATCACCTCTATTCTTCATCATCACGGTCATAATATCACCGATGGAGAGATGACCACAATGACCGAATTTGATGAAATAGGTTTTAGAAACTTTTCTCTAGCGGGCATAGAGGTCTCGGGTATCGGGGTTTTATCATGGAGACGTCAGCGAGCCGGACCCCAGATCGATTCTGATGAGGAGGTAGAGGTCGATGTCGCAGATCTAGCGGTCAAGATTCGAGAGCAGATGGACGAGCCCCCACCTCCGACGACTGACGAGAGACTAGCTCTACTTCAGACAGAGGTCCACAGTCTCAGGGAGGAAGTAGAAGCCAATCACGCAGAGTATATGGAAGAAAATCAGGCCCGTTACACTGAGTATATGAATGCCCTCAGAGCCGATCGAGAGACTAACGATGCACGATATAATGAAATGATGTCGTTATTCCGATCCTGGCAGCCCAACTCATCTGATCATCCCGGTCCTTCCTCTTAGTTCAGATTGATATTTTCTATTGTACTGTTGACTAGTTGACTACCCCTACTCAGTAGGGTTGACATGTATTTGATTGTGGTTTGACTATGCTGGTCCTCGTTTTGACCAGTTGACTTATCTAGTTGCTAGTTGCTTTCTTGATTATCTGATCTTTATCAGTTACTAAGTTAGGGTTATGCTTGGTAGAATAGATTTGCTCTACTTCTGTGTTTTGGTAAAAATGTTTTATTACTTATCAGTTCCTACTTAATTTGAAAAATCATTTTCTTTGTGCAATTTTTTAAAATAATTTTTCGACTTAGTTTTTCTTAAGAAAAAATTACCCCTTTCAAAACTAGGGTTTTTTTCGCAAAATAGACTTAGCCTAGGCCCTAACCCTAGAACTGCATGCACCTATAGATCTAGAAGCCAGCATCTCACAAGCACCTTAGGGTACTTTTGATTGATCACCTAGAATGGGTTGAGATGCTTAGGTCTTTGCCTTGATTCAAGATGCTTAAGTCTGTGCATCTGCAGTAATTGGGGCACTAAATACCAATCAACAGTAATCAAGTTAAGTGTCAAGCTTAGAAAATCTAACTTGATCAGAACACTTAACTTGACTAACCCTAGCGAAAGCTATTGTTTATAACAGTTAGTAAGTAGCTAATTGGGTTAGACAGGACCTGAAAGATAAAATTCAAATTGATTTGGTCCAGTTTATACATTGAATTGGTTCAGTACAGCATCTTAATTCTATTGCTAAGCATGTTTTTTGCTATATTATTTTTTTGATATATGGCAAAGGGGGAGAGATTGGAAAGGAGAGAAGAGAAGGTCTTAAATTTTTTTTTTTTCAAAATTCAAAACTTTATCTCCTTTTTCAAAAAGTAAAATTCCTTAAGTCAATTGCCTTTTACTTGACTTAAACTATTTTTGAAATTCCTCTAAGTACTTAGTTTAAATTTCTCTAATAGAAAAGTTTCTAAGTATTAATTTTCAAAATTTCTATTAATTTCAAAATTTCCTTAAAAACTTTCTAAGGTGCTAAAGAGGTTGGAAAATTTTTCAACTCAAAATATGGTAGAAATTTTTTTTCAAAGTATTAAAACTTCAGATAAATTCTCTAAGTGTAAATTTTCCAAGTGCCCAACCCGAATCTATTTTTTTGGAAAATGTTTTCTAACTTAAACCTTTTTTGAAAATGTTCTAAGTATTGAAAAACCATTTCCTTTTAGACGTAGAAATTTTTTCAAACCCCACGAACCTTTGAAAAACCTAGGGGGAGATTCCTTCCAGGGGGAGAAAATTAATTTGGCACTTTACCTGCTTTTTGTTTAAACTTAACTTTTTGAACCAGGTTGCCATAAATCAAAAAGGGGAGATTGTTGGTGCAGGCAGCACCTAAGTCAAACCTGAGTTTTGATAATGGCAAAGGGTTCAAGAGTTAAGATGTTATTTTGTTCTAATATGTTCACTGAGTGTGCAGAAAGAAGACCTGGCGAAGGACGGCTGGGCACCTAGCGAAGGGCTGCTAGGCATCGAAACCCTAAGACCTGGCGAAGGGATGCTAGGCACCTGGCGAAGGGCTTCTAGGAGTCCAAGACCTGGCGAAGGGCTGCTGGCACCTGGCGAAGGGCTGCTGGGAATCTAAGACTTGGCGAAGGACTGCTAGGCACCTGGCGAAGGACTGCTTGGTACCGAAGACCTGGCGAAGGGCTGCTAGGCACCTGGCGAAGGACTGCTAGGTAAAGTCCAACCGGAGGAGCCGGTTGGCAAAAGGTAAACTCTCCTGAGAGGAGTAGGTTAGGACGCGTTCCCTGTCGAGGGAACAGTAGGCGTCGGTTCGACCTAGGGTTCCATTTGGGAGACCCGAAGTCAGAACCAAGACAGCTACGGCTGTAAAAACTAACTAATATTCTTGCCTTGTTTTTGTTGGTACTAACCTTGAATGCAGGGACCGAAGGAGTGTGTTTCTGCAGCTCAGAACGCCCCAAAGGAGAGGGGCATGCAGCTGGGCTAGGTGCCCGGGAGGTCCCGGGCGCCCAAGGTCAAAGCCAAATAAGCAGTCAGCAAGAATCGCTTCGAAAGCATACTGGGCTAGGCGCCCTAAAGGTCCCGGGCGCCCTGGATGTCCCGGGCGCCCTGGGTCAATGCAATTCTGTGATCGAAGCAAAATTAGCCACGAAGCCAGCAAACCAAGTCAACCAGGGCGCCCCCAACGTCCCGGGCGCCCCCGTCAGCTCCAGAGCCGATTCATAGGGGATAAGCGCTGACCAGGCTTCGGATAAAGGTTTTCGGATCCGAAGGCACGTGTCAGGCGCCCCGACGTCCCAGGAGCCCCCAGGAGCACTATAAAGGGGCTCGACCCCTAAGGCTTCAACAACACTTTTTCCAACGCCTCCAAGCTCTTCGTTCAAGCGCTCTACTCCGGCAAACTCCGTTCTCGACATTCTAGCACCGACGACGACCCTCTGCTCCGAAGTACAATCTACACCGGGCGTCGGTAACGAAGAGTGTAATCATTTATTTACTGCAATATTTCTATATCATACTTTGTAAACCATTTGCGCGAATATAGAATTGCCCGCAGTAAACGATCAAGGACTGTGGGCCTTGGAGTAGGAGCCGACCGCGACTCCGAACCAAGTAAAACCACTTGTGTTCCGTGCTTGTTTGTTTCAATTCCGCTGCGTATTCTCTTCTATTAATCCGAAAGTTTTTCACGATATTCACCCCCCCTCTATTGTGTTTCTCGATCCAACACATGGGAGGTGAAGGGAAAGGTTTTCTCATCGCCTTGTGGGTTTGCACGTGGTGGAGGAGAAGGAAGGAGGTGGCGGTGCCGGCGGGTCTTTTGGATGGAGGTGGCCGGTTGGAAGGAACACAAAGAGAAGATATCATCTTCTCCTCTTCCTTTCTTGAACACCTTCAGTTCCTCACCTTCTGTAGGTGTTGATCGGTGCCAGAGCTGCTGGGAGGTGGCACTTAGAGCAGGCGGTTCATCTTGGAGGTGGCGACGCCGGCGCAAGCAAGGAGGAGAAGATAGGGTTTTGTGGTTGAGTTTTCGGGAAGAGGAAGGTCTCTTCCTCTTTTCCTTGATCTTCCTCACACCACTTGGTGGCCGGAGCAAGCAAGGAGGAGGCGACTCTCTTCATTGGCACCGGCGGCACCAACCCCAGTGATTAGGGTTTGGTGTTTTGGAAGAAGAGGGAAGAAGAATACCTTTCCCTAGGGGTTCGACCAAGCTAGGGAGGAGAAGGTATTGTTAGAGCCTTGGTGACTCCGCGTCTTGGTAGCTCGTCGCCCACACGACGTCTAGGAGGGGAGGGTCATAAGGTAGAAGACTGCGAGGTAAACGGCGAGTTATAACTCTCCCGAGCTCCGTTTTGCTTTTGTTATGTTCTTGCTTTGATATTTGTTATCATATGCATGTGTTTAATTAATTATCATGAGTTAATTATTAGTTAATTAATGTGATAATTAATTATGTCATGACCCCATATATAAACACGAAAACTGACGATCCATTTGTTGTCTTTTCCGCGGTTAATTAATCCAGAAAGTTACAAGGCCTTAACCTTGGTTTTGGTTAAGTTGTGACTTGGATTAATTAACACGACGATGAGACGGTTGTTTGGGAGATGGGTCTCTATTCGGATTATATTTTTAATCCGTAAACATAGAGAGAGGTCTCTCAGGTTCGACCCCGTGGTTGCTTGTGAAACCGCCAAGCCATACCCAACAATTGGTATCAGAGCCAGGTTTCCGATTTTGTGTGTTTAGGATTCGGTTATTTTTCTACACATTATCATGTACATTATTTTTGCTGGATAATTTTTGGATGTGTGTAGGCTAACTTTTTGTTGCAGACACTAGATTCCAACTATAATGACAATTATGGTTATTGTATGTGATTGATTGTGTATTGTGTAATTAATTGAATCCTCGGGGTTGATGAGGATAAATAAGTTATTTAATTTTTGTAATTAAATATGACACTTGTTTAGCCAAACTTATATTTAGTTTTGATCTATACCACATGTACACTCCTTTGTGGAGTATAGGATCAATGGTGTAAATAAGTAAGCTAGTCATCTCGGCTTGGGGACTCCTTCATGGTGGTTTGCGCATGGAAAGGATGGAGTGGACGAGGTGGCGACACGATTGGAGGTGCATTGGAGACCAAGGCCATAATAGTTGGAAAATCTAGGATTTTTTCATTGTCTATTATATTGGTTTATGTGCTTGTCGTGTGTGTGTGCATGTGAAAACCTCAACGTAAATAACTAAGTGGGAGAGGGACCCTAAGGGTCCCATTGTAACGACCCGGAAAATTTTCTCAATATTTTCTTTAAAATATTGATCATGTCTAGATAATTTTCCGAGGGACCTGGAGATATTAGCACGAACCTTAGCCTAGAAATCCATGATTTTCTCATTTAAATTGAGAAACTAAGTACTAATGAGCTTTATATGGGCTTTTCTAGTACCATGGTTATTAGTGGATTTTGGATAAAATTTAATATAAATGGGTTTTAATGAAGAATATTAGCATGATTATGGGTGAGTTTTAAGGGAATTTTCAAAAATAATAAAGAAAAAATAAAAAAAATTAATGCATGCACCAAGGATTGAACCTTGGACCTATTGTACCACCATGCATGCACTAACCAATTCACCTAGCAAGGGAGTGCTATGAGGGAATGAAGTGGATTTTTGTTAAGGCTAAAGGAAGTGAAGAGTCACCATGAGAGGAGGCACCATGTCTCTTCACTTGCCCCTCTTCATTGTGTATAAATGAGAGAGATGATAACTTAACTCTTAAGATAAGTCATTCCTCTTCTCTTCATCCACCAAGTCTCTCCTCTCCTTCTTCTTCCTCTCTCTAGCCGAAACCCATAAGGGGGTTTTCCCTTTGGAGAAGCTTCACAAGAAGGTTTCATCTTCAAGATCTAGGGGCTACTTACAAGGTTACCAAGGCTAGGGGTGGTCAAGAGACAACAAGATCTTCATCCTCTTCCCTATCTAAGGTTTATAACCAAGATAAACCAAAGTAAGACTCCCTCACCTGTGGTATAATAGTTCTCCTTGAAGTTTATCATAATATGAAGTTTTGTTTGGGATTTTATGTTGAAAAGAAAACCATGAACCCTAACCCTATAACTTTCGGCCACCATAGGTTTTGGGTCCAAGGTGATGTTAAAAACCTCCCTCATGCTTTCTAATGTGTTATCATGATGAATATAGAATAAATATAATTTTGGGGAATTTTTGGAGTACCCTAAGACCCCCTTAGGGTTTGGGACCATCACCATGATTCCATGGTTAGGATTGGACCTAACCCTTCAAGTAAGTACCTTGTGTATCCTCATGATACAAGGGGAGGTTGAAGGTGATTTATGTGAATTTTCACAAGGCCTTGCAACCCTACAAGTTTCGGCCAAGGTGGGTTTTGGGGCAAGGAGTTAGGGTTACTTCAAGTATGGGTTCCAAAGGCCCCTATGGTATGGTATGGTTGGTGTTAAATGATTAATTGGGAATTTTATGAAATTTTTCCATGTACCCATGGCCTTGCAAGTTTCGGCCAACCCTAAGAAGTAGGGCTAAAAGTTAGGGTTAACCCTAATCATGAGCCCAAATAGCTTCCTATGGCCTTATAGGTAATGTATGGTTTTTCCTTATCCTTATGCTACCTTACATGTCATTTGAATGATGGAACCCCTTCCTTACAAGTTTTGGCCAAGCAAATTAAATGGGGTTTAGGTGGAGTTAGGGTTTCAAGAATGATGGTTTATGGCTTATTATGGTGTATATATAAAGGTTCAAGCACGTGGTAGAAATTATGTTACCTATAACCCTAACCTTAAGTACTATGTTTCATGTTTGGTATGTTTATGTTAGATGCCATGATTAATAGGGTTTATTCATGAATGTCTTATGTTCTATGCCATGCACTTAGATAGTATGTAGCATATTTATAGAAGTCCTACCTATGCATGCTTGTGATAGATACTATGCTTATGCACGAAATGCAATGCTTACCTCATGTATCATGATCATGCAAGCTCTATGGAATAGGATGATGGTCTATGTAAACATGTCATGTTCTATGAATATAATGCAATGCTTACCTTATATGCCACGATCATGCAAGCGCTATGAACAAGAATGATGTTTTAGGTAAGCATGCCATGTTTTATGAATGAAGTTAATGCAAGCACTATGAACAAGAATGATGTTTTATGTAAGCATGCCATGTTTTATGAATGAAGATAATGCTTATGCCTTTAAGGCATAATGATGCTATGCATTATGTATGAACAATGAAAGGTCAAGTATGCTTTATGTCATGCTTCATGTAACAAAGCTATGTTATGTCTAAGTATGCTATGAATGTCTTATGAATGATGAAGCATGTAAAGTTATTTTACTTTATGAATGGGCTTGTACCGGACCGAAGTATGGATCCAAGGGATGGGCACCTTAAGAAGGCCCCGGTTCTGGACTACCGACTATGCTGTCCACGGTTCTGGGACTACCGAAGCTGTCCAACAGGGATGGGCACCTTAAGAACGCCCCGGTTCTAGACTACCGACTATGTTGTCCACGGTTCTGGGACTATCGTAGCTGTCCTTACCCTAGTAGGTCGAGACTAGCTACCTCGTATTTACTTAGGGATGCGCGCACATGATGTATGTATGTGGTACAAGCCGGGGACCCCAATGATGTGATGATTATGTTTAAGTATTTAAAAGTATGATTTTAAAAGTTAAGCATCCTTATGTATATGCATTTGACTCATGCATTCATTCATATTATGCATAATGCCATGATAGTAATATTTTATGCTTATGTTTCATGATAAGAATTATGCATGATAGTAAACGTCTTATGTTTATGCTTATGTTAAGAAGATGCCCATATGCTATGTTAGAAATCATGCCATGTTAAGTATATTTATGTTTATGTTTATGCCATGTATCATGCCATGTTAAGTGTATTTTATGTTCATGTACTACGTAAGAACTATGTCATGCTAAATGATTTTAGATGCTTATATCCTATGTAAAGCACCAAGTTATGTTAATGTTTCATGTGCTTATGATTAAGTGATGAATGGTTTTAGTGAGTAGGAAAGAGTCTTACTAAGCCTATGTGCTTATAGTCTTATTTTCCTTATACCGCAGATCAAGTAGGAGGACGATGAGGAAGCAGCAGGAGGGGCAGAAATGTGTGTGTGGTAGTGACTTGGCCAAGAAAAGATATATTTACAAGTCTTATGCTAAAACTTTACATTTGCTACTTATGTGCTTAATGGATGACCTATGTGACTTTATGACATAATGTTAAGTATGATTTATGACATAATGTTAAGTATGATGTTAATATGCTAAGTTCCCATGCCATTATGTTAGAAATGGTAGTTAGGTGCATGTATGTGTAAGTTTAAATTATTCCGCTGCATTACGATGTTCACATGCCCCTATGTATGTTAACGTAACGCCGCTTTGAAAAAAAAAGCGGGCGTTACACCCATGGTCTCCATTACAATCTAATAAGTGATGCGAACAAGTCTGCGCATCGGCTCTGAGTGCCTTCCTCCCCATCGGATGTCCTTGTTCTGCGGATCGCTAGGTCAGAAAAGACTATAGGAAATTATTGAAGAGCGTGTGTACTTCCCCATCAGAAGACACATAATCAGAAATAATTTTTCTTAGTGTCGTGTAATGGTAAACACTTAGATACAAATAATAGTATCCTTCCCATCGGAGTCACTGCTGTAAGATCGATCCGGTTGCTAGAGGGGGGGGGGTGAATGACACTTCTTCGATTCTTCTTGTACCTACGTTGTTATTTGCGCAAGCGGAAATAATAATAATGAAAACAAACAACGCTAACACGAACGATTTACTTGGTATCCACCCCTAAGGGTGACTAATCCAATAATCCTTCGGCGGATCACTCCCCGGATAACCTCCACCTAGCCCTTTTGCTCCTTGTGGGTGGAGAAACCTCACCACAACACTTCGACAATCTCTGAGCACCAAGACTACTGTTTGACCTTTAACCAAGACCAAACTCGTCAACCTTTTCAGCCAACATGATGTCCTCTTAAATAGGACTCGGGCTGAAAACCCTCGCCACCAGTCGACTGCCCATTTACCAGTTGACTGGTGTCAGCCAAACAACAGTCCAACGGTTCACTGCAACGGCTAGTTTTTGACTTTACCAGTCGACTGCTCCCAGGGCAGTCGACTGGTCCCCAGCCAAAAACTTTCTGTGAGTTTCATCAGTCGACTGCCTCCCAGGCCAGTCGACTGGTCCACTCACACACCTAAGGTTACCCTTCCCGAGTACATTTCACTCCGCACTCGAACCCTAGGATTTCTCGAGTACAATCACACATCACTCGTACCCTCACGACTCAACTGACGCCTCACTAGCAGCCACGACTATTGCCTTCGTGCCCTCTTCATCTTCGGCCCTTGTCCCTCGGATGCGCACGCAAGCCTCCAGCTTGCCTCCATGCCGCGAAGTCCGTGTCCCTTAGCTCATCGTCCCTGCTCCACCAAGGTCCCTCGGGTGCACACAAGCCTCTAGCTTGTCTCCATGCCACCCTTCACCGTACCGAGGCCATCCAGCCAAGTCAATATATGTAACCTGCACAACTTGCACACTCACATACACATATCAAATACAAAATGGTAAACCTAACTTAAAGCCTTTGCCCAAATATCAAAACTCATTGTCACTCCGGACCCAAATTGCCTCAACAACTGCTGTTATTTGTAGGGCCGAAGAGGACCAACTATTATTTTACTTGTCAAAATGTTAGGATGACAAGATAGTAAAATTAAGGGGTAAAACCTCCTCTCACAAATGTAGAATTCATATACGTCCACACCATCGTGGCATGCGAAATTCTCGGTATTTTGAGGTGTTGGTTTTTTTTTTGGAGATTTATTGTTTTGAGGTGTCAATTTATTTTCAAAAACTAAAGTGTATGATTGTTGTGATTCTCAGGTATTTTAAATGGATCTAGACCCACTTGTTTTGATTGAAAGAGAAAATCAAATTAATGCCCCTAATAACAATATGGATTGAGAATTAAATATGGGCTTTGTCTCTGTTGGATCGAGAGAAAATGATAGAGGGGGGGGGGTGAATATCGTAAAACATTTTCGGTTCGTAAAGAGAATAAGCAGCGGAAAATAGAGAAACACACACGCGAATTCAAGAGATTTTACTTGGTTCGGAGTCGCGGTCGGCTCCTACTCCAAGGCCCATGGTCGTTGACCATTTACTGTGGGCAATTCTATATGTGCGCAAATGTTTACAGAGAAATTTTATAGTTGTAGTACAGTAAATAGAAAATTAAGCTCTTTCGTTATCGATGCCCGGTGTTGATTGTACTTCGGAGCAGAGGGTCGTCGTCGGCGCTTCAATCTCGAGATGGGAGGTTTCTAGAGCAGAGCGCTTGAGTAGAAGAGCGTATTGGCATTGGAAAGTTGTGTTGAGAAGCCATAGGGGTCGAGCCCCTTATATAGTGCACCTGGAGGCGCCCTGGACGTTGGGGGCGCCCTCCACGTGTCACACGATCCGACAAACTCTCGGTCAACCTTTATCCCTCCAGGATCGGGCTCGAGGTTTGACGGGGGCGCCCGGGAAGCAGGGGGCGTCCGGGTTGGCTCAATCAGCTGGCTTCTCGGCTGGATAAACTCTATCTGCTTCGTTGGCTTGAGCCCAGGGCGCCCAAGGCATCCGGGGCCCCCGGGAGCACGGGGGCGCCCCGCCCAGTGAGCTTCCGAAGCTTTACTTTCTCAGCTTGTCTTGCCTTCACCTGGGGGGCGCCCGGGTCCTCCGGGGCCGGGACCTCCGGGGCGCCCTGCCCAGCTGCTGCCCCTCTCCTTTGGGGCGTTCTGAGCTGCAGAAACTCATTCCTTCGGTCCTGCATCCAGGGTTAGTGCCACACAAAACAAAGTAAGAATGTTAGTGAGTCTTACAGCCGTAGCTGTCTTGGTTCTGACTTTGGGTCTCCCAAATGGAGCCCTAGGTCGAGCCGACGCTTACTGTTCCCTCGACGGGGAACGCGTCCTCACCTACTCCTCTCAGGAGAGTTTACCTTTTGCCAACCGGCTCCTCCGGTTGGACTTTTGCTCGATGCACCTGACCAGGTCTTCGTGCCCACCTTTCGAGCAGGTCTTCGGTGCCCAGCTCCTTGCCAGGGCTTCGTGCCCAGTCCTCGACTAGGACTTCGTGCCCACCTTCCAAGCAGGTCTTCGGTGCCCAGCTCCGTGCTAGGGCTTCGTGCCCAGTCCTCGACCAGGACTTCGTGCCTAGTGTACCTAGGGCTTCTTTTCCTATACACTTAGTGAACATGTTAGATCAACATAACATCTTAACTTTTGAACCCTTTGCCATTATCAAAACACAGGTTCGACTTGGGTGCTGTCTGCACCAACAATCTCCCCCTTTTTGATTTATGGCAACCCGATTCAAAAAGTTAAGTTAAAAACAAGTGATATAACAGTTTAGTTTCCTCCCCCGGAAGGAATCTCCCCCTAGGTTTTTCAAAAGTTCGTGGGGTTAAAAAAATTTCTAAGTCTAAAGATGGAATTGATTTTTTCAACATTTAGAACATTTTTCAACAGAAGTTTTAGAAACTATTTTCCAAAAGAAATTTTGGTCAAAAAAGTTTTGGTTTGGACACTTAGAAACTTTACATTTAGAAAAATTTAAGTCAATAACTTATTAGGAAATTTTCTAATAAAAAATTTCAATCTCTTTAGTACTTTAGAAACTTTTCTATTTAAGATAAATACTTAGAAAAATTTTGAACATAGCTTGAGTTTAAGTACTTAGAAATACTTTTGTAAACAGTTTAGGTCAAGTACTTAAAAACAATTTTGAAATTGGATTAAGTCAAGTACTTGGAAATTTTTGAAAACAATTTGGGTCAGGTACTTAGAAATTTTTGGAAAACACTTTAAGTCAAGTACTTAGAAAGCAACTTAGATCAAGTACTTTGAAATAGTTTTGAAAAAGACAGTTTTGAAGACAGGCTAAGTACTTTTTGAAAAAAAATAAAGTTTTAAAAATTTATTTTGAATTTGAATTTTTTTTTTAAACCTCCTCTCCTTTCCTATCTCTCCCCCTTTGCCATATATCAAAAACAAAGCAATATAGCAAAAATTAGTTGCATAAGGATATAACAAAAGAATAATGTGCTGTACTGAACCAATTCAAGATATAAACTGAACCAAATCAATTTGAATTATCTCTTTAGGGTCCTGTCTAACCCAATTAGCTACTTACTAACTGTTATAAATAGTAGTTTTCGCTAGGGTTAGTCAAGTTAAGTGTTCTGTTCAAGTTAGATTTTCTAAACTTGACACTTAACCTGATTGCTGTTTAATTTGTATTTAGTGCCCCAATTACTGCCGATGCACTGACTTAAAGCATCTTGAATTAAGGCAAAGACCTAAGCATCTCAACCAATTCTAGGTTATCAATCAAAAGTACCCTAAGGTGCTTGTAAGATGCTGGCTTCTAAATCTATAGGTGCATGCAGTTCTAGGGTTAGGGCCTAGACTAAGTCCATTTGCGAAAAAACCCTAGTTTTGAATGGGTAGTTTTTGAAAATAAAACTTAAGTCAAAAAATTATTAAAAAGAAATGCCAAAAAAAATTTTCAAACTAATTAAAAGCTGATTTTGAAATCAAGTAAAGCAGTTTTAAAATTGTTTTTAGAAACTGATTTTCAAATCAAGTAAAGCAGTAAGAAAACTAAAAGTAGAGTAAACCTATTCTACCAAGCATAATCCTAACTGCCTTCTTAGTGAGCTGAACTCAGATTCAGGTAGGGGTTTGGTGAATATGTCAGCTAAGTTAGATTTGGAATCTACATGCTTAAGGACTATCTCACCCCTGGCTACGTGATCTCTTACAAAGTGGTGTTTGACTTCTATATGTTTGGTTCTGGAGTGTTGGATTGGATTTTTAGTCAGATTAATTGAGCTTATATTATCAATGTAGACCTGAGTTTGAGTGTAGTTAAGCTGGAAGTCTTTAAGAGTGTGCATCATCCATAAGAGTTGTGCTACACATTCTCCTAAAGCTACATACTCAACTTCAGTTGTGGATAGAGCTACACAGTGTTGTTTTCTGCTGCACCAACTTACTAGACTATTCCCTAACAGTTAGCAGCTTCTACTTGTGCTCTTTCTATCTAATTTACAACCAGCGTAGTCAGAATCCGAGTATCCTGACAAGTCAAAGGTTGAGGTCCTAGGATACCAAATTCCTACATTTAGGGTGCCCTTAACATATCTTAGTATTCTTTTTAGGGCTGCTAAGTGTGTTTCCTTAGCATAGGTTTGGTATCTAGCACACATTCCTACAGCAAAAAGGATATCAGGTCTGATGGCTGTAAGGTACAGTAGACTTCCAATCATACTTCTATAGAGTTTAAGGTCTACTGGTTTACCATCAGGGTCACTATCTATTTTTACATTTGTGGCCATGGGGGTACTTATGCTTTTAGAGTTATCCATTTTAAATTTCTTTATTAACTCCTTAGCATATTTGGATTGATGGACATAGTTTCCATCCCTAGTTTGTTTAATTTGTAACCCTAGAAAGAAATTTAGTTCACCAACTAAGCTCATTTCAAATTCATTTTCCATTATTTTAACAAATTCTTTTAGAAAATTTGAGTTGGTGGACCCAAAGATTATGTCATCGACGTAGATTTGGGCAATAAAGATTTCTTTTCCTAGGGTCTTAATAAATAAGGTTGAGTCAATTTGTCCTTGTTTAAATTCTTTAGAAGTTAGGTAGGTTGATAAGCGTTCATACCAGGCCCTAGGTGCTTGTTTTAGTCCATAAAGTGCTTTAGTGAGTTTGTAAACATAGTCAGGTCTTTCTAAGTCCTCAAAACCAGGGGGTTGTCCTACATAGACTTCTTCCTTAATGAATCCATTTAGAAAGGCTGACTTTACATCCATTTGGTACAGTTTAAATCCTTTATGGGATGCAAATGCTAATAACATCCTAATGGACTCAAGTCTAGCTACTGGGGCATAGGTTTCGTCATAATCTAACCCTTCTACTTGACTGAATCCTTTCGCTACTAAGCGGGCTTTATTTCTGACTATTTCTCCTTGATCATTTATGCTTATTCCTAAAAACCCACTTAGTGTCAATGATGGATTTGCCCTCAGGTTTAGGTACTAGTTCCCAGACTTGGTTCCTCTCAAATTGGGCTAACTCTTCTTGCATAGCTATGATCCAATCAGGATCAGGTAAGGCTTCCTCTATAGTCTTAGGTTCAATTTTTAAAATCATTGCTATCTGACTAAGGTTCCTATAAAAAGACCTAGTTCTGACTCCTAAAGTTGGATCACCCACAATTTGATCAGTTGGGTGATTGAGTCTGGGTTTCTTGGTTTTTCTAGAACTTGGTTCAGCCTCAGGTCCGGCTGGTCGATTTGGTTCAATATTTGATTCAATATTTGGTTCAATAGTTGGTTCAATAGTTGGTTCAATTGACTCACTAGTTGGTTCAATAGTTAGTTCATTTAAGGGTTCAATTAAGGGTTCAACAGTTTGTTCATTATCTTCTTGATCAGTATTTGATGAAGTTAGATTTGGGTTATCAGATTTTGAGTTGATTTCTTCATCAAATATTAGATTTGTTGTTTCTTCAATTTTCTTAGTTTGTTTGTTGTAAACCCTATAGGCTCTGCTTGTTGTTGAATATCCTAGGAAGATGCCTGGGGTTGACTTAGACTGGAATTTACCTAGATAGTCCTTGGTGTTTAGGATATGGACTTTGCACCCAAAGACCCTTAGGTAGTGTAGGTTTGGAAGTCTATGGTAGTATAATTCATAGGGTGTTTTATTGTGTCGTTTGTTAATTAGGACCCTATTTTGGATGTAGCAAGCCGTACTAATTGCTTCTGCCCAATATTGGTTAGCTAAGTTGAATTCATTGAGCTAGCCCTAGCGGCTTCCTGTAGGGTTCTATTTTTCCTTTCGACTATCCCATTTTGCTGGGGGGTTCTAGGACATGAAAATTCGTGTATATACCCATTTACCTTACAAAACTCCTCGAATCGTTGATTTTCAAACTCTCCTCCGTGGTCACTCCTAAGTCTTTTAATTTTTGTATCGTTTTGATTTTCAATTAGCTTACAAAAGTCATTAAATAGGTTTAGGGTTTCATCTTTGGTCTTTAGAAACCTAACCCAGGTAAACCTAGAATAATCATCAACTATTACTAAGTAGTACCGGTTTCCGCTTAGTGACTTGGCTCCATGTGAATCAAATAGGTCAAGGTGCAGGAGCTCAAGTGTAGTTTGAGTTAGATCAGACTGAATTAGTTTGAGATTAGACCTGGTTTGTTTACCTTGATTACATGATTTACATATTGTGTTTTCATGGTTCTTAATTTTAGGGATACCTTTAATTAGGCCAAGTTGGGTGATTTTTGAAATTATTCTTAGATTAGTGTGACCTAATCTCCTATGCCAGAGGTTTGACTGTTCTAACTGAGTTAACATGCATTTGGGTACTAGGGGTAGTTTTATAGTGTAAACATTATTTTTCCTAGTGCCCTTAAGCATGATTTCTGAGTCTTGCAGGTTTCTAATCAGGCAGTTAGAATTGGTAAAGGTAACTACATAACCAGTATCACACAATTGACTTATGCTAAGCAAATTAAATTTAAAATCTTTAACCAAAAGAACTTTCTTAATAACAAAGTCAGATTTAAGTTCAATATTACCTGACCCAATCACCTTGAGTGTAGCATTGTTGCCAAATGCTACTGAGCCTAGGTTCTTGAACTTGAGTTTGGTGAATTTCAATTTATCTCCAGTCATGTGTCTGGAGCACCCGCTATCCAACATCCATTGGTCCAAATCTTTATGTTCCTACACATAAAGAGTTTTGTTGATTTGGATCCAATTAGAATCAGGAATAGCCTAAATTGATTTTCATAGCCTAGTCTGTCTCACCCAAATCTAGGGTTATCAATCACGTTAGCTTTATGGGTTTTGTGAGACAAGTTTTAATAGATAGAATTATTTTGAAAAAAATTATGATTTATTTTGAAAGACTTAAATCAATTTTGAAAACCGTTGATTTTGAGTTTTTTAATAAAATTTTGAATCTATAATTAACTGAAAATTGTGTTAGATTCGAATTTTACAAGAATAATTTGAATTTGAATTTCAAAAATTGGCTTCCAGGTCTTGGCGAGGCACTAGGCCTTCTTTGGCCGTAGCCTTATTGGATCATCAACCCTTTCCTTGACAAAGCCTTTAATGAGATTTCATTTTCAAAATTAGTCTTTGAAAAATTCTGGTCTAACTAGTTTGGGTCTTGGATCGGTAGCTTCGGCTAGTTTCACCAGTCTAAAGAGACCAAGTAGAGTATACTTGACCTTATTAGAATTGGCTTCCCTAACGTACTATCATCTCACCGCCTCCCAATACTAGGTTGTTCAAATTTCAGTTAAGTTGGTTTAGTCCTTAAACTAACCCGTCCTAAGTCTAAGCATGATAAATTACAGAAATTAAATAAACAAGCAATCAAGCAATTTTAAAAACAAGAATAGAAGTTTATCTAACTATGAATATCGTTTTTAATTTGGCTCCCCCTGGACTAAAGCCGCGATAATGGTTCGGCAAGATGTGAATCTTGTCCTTGGGGATCCAATACTGATTTGATCCAGTTTGTTTGTTCAGGCACAGTTTGGGTACCCATGCCTGAGTTTTAGGTCTGAACTGGTTCAGTACAGTATAGTATGATCTTTGTCTAGATTTGGTTCTATAGCCTAATCCGGATCGATTTAGAACCGACTTCTATTTTCCAAGGATCATGTCAAGACCCTTGGAACCAGAAGTGAATCGTTCTAAGGCTGTTCTGAGATCTTTGACTTGAGTTTTCAAGGAGGAGTTCTCTTTCTCAAGTTTTTCAACTTGAGTAGAGGTTCCTTCTTGAACCTTCTCAGTTAAGGATCCAGAGTCAGTTCCCTCTTTCAGGAGTTTTACTTCCTATCGGAGGGATTCGACTCGGATTTTGGCTTTCGCCAAGTCTCGAGAAAGATATGTAATTAATTCACATAATTGACTTCTAGAAAAACCACTTACAGTGATTCCGCCATCCTCTGAAAATGTGAGTTTGCCGTCGTCCGGCTCCGATTCTGACTCGGTCTCGATTTCTTCTGAGGCGGTTAGTGCAAGCAGGTTCGACTGTGGGGTCTCTTCTTCTTCTTCGGAGGAAGACTCGTCCCACGTTGCTTGAAGAGCCTTCTTTCTTCTTGCTTTCTTGGCTTCTTTTAGGTTAGGGCATTCCGATTTGAAATGACCCTTTTTGTTGCATTCGAAACAAGTCACACTTGATTTGTTCTTCGTTGGTTCAGCTGGATCGTCCTTCTTTCGGCTGGCTTTTCTTCTGTTGGATTGATTCTTCAATTCCTTGTAATAGTTCCGGGCAAGCCGGACCAGCTTGGGTCGATCTCCTTCGCTGACTTCTGAGTCTGAATCTGAATCAGACTCGGGCTCAGGTTGAGGCTTCTTCTTGGTTGTCTTTCCAGTTTTACCTGCAATAAAGGCAATGCCTTTCTCGGCCAGTGTGCAGTTAGTCTGCTCATGTAATTCAAGTTCGGAAAATAGTTCATCTAATTTAATTTTAGACAAATCCCTTGAAACTTTGTACGCATCTACCATAGATGCCCACAAGGTGTTTCTTGGGAAGGCGTTAAGGGTATACCTGATCAGATCACGGTTTTCTACCTTGTGACCGATGGTGTGTAGACCATTCATCAACTCCTGAATTCTGGCGTGGAGCTGAGCTGCATATTCGTTGTCGTTCATCTTGATAGTATACAACTTGTTCAGAAGTAGGTCCCTCTTGCTGATTCGGGTGTCGGAGGTTCCTTCGTGTAATTCAATCAGCTTACCCCAGAGTTCTTTTGCGCTGTTGAATGGACCCACCCGGTTCAGCTCCTCTTTAGTTAGGCCACATTGGAGCGTTTGGGTCGCTTTGGCATCAGCTTCAATTTTCTTTTTGAGTGAAGCGTCCCAATCAGTGTAAGATTGTTGTACTCCGTCAGTCAAACTAATTAAAAGCTGATTTTGAAATCAAGTAAAGCAGTTTTAAAATTGATTTTAGAAACTGATTTTCAATCAAGTAAAGCAGTAAGAAAACCAAAAGTAGAGTAAACCTATTCTACCAAGCATAATCCTAACTGCCTTCTTAGTGAGCTGAACTCAGATTCAGGTAGGGGTTTGGTGAATATGTCAGCTAAGTTAGATTTAGAATCTACATGCTTAAGGACTATCTCACCCCTGGCTACATGATCTCTTACAAAGTGGTGTTTACTTCTATATGTTTAGTTCTGGAATGTTGGATTGGGTTTTAGTCAGATTAATTGAGCTTATATTATCAATGTAGACCTGAGTTTGAGTGTAGTTAAGCTGGAAGTCTTTAAGAGTGTGCATCATCCATAAGAGTTGTGCTACACATTCTCCTAAAGCTACATACTCAGCTTCAGTTGTGGATAGAGCTACACAGTGTTGTTTTCTGCTGCACCAACTTACTAGACTATTCCTAACAGTTGGCAGCTTCCACTTGTGCTCTTTCTATCTAATTTACAACCAGCGTAGTCAGAATCCGAGTATCCTGACAAGTCAAAGGTTGAGGTCCTAGGATACCAAATCCCTACATTTAGGGTGCCCTTAACATATCTTAGTATTCTTTTTAGGGCTGCTAAGTGCGTTTCCTTAGCACAGGTTTGGTATCTAGCACACATTCCTACAGCAAAAAGGATATCAGGTCTGCTGGCTGTAAGGTACAGTAGACTTCCAATCATACTCCTATAAAGTTTAAGATCTACTGGTTTACCATCAGGGTCACTATCTATTTTTACATTTGTGGCCATGGGGGTACTTATGCTTTTAGAGTTATCCATTTTAAATTTCTTTATTAACTCCTTAGCATATTTGGATTGATGGACATAGTTTCCATCCCTAGTTTGTTTAATTTGTAACCCTAGAAAGAAATTTAGTTCACCAACTAAGCTCATTTCAAATTCATTTTCCATTATTTTAACAAATTCTTTTAGAAAATTTGAGTTGGTGGACCCAAAGATTATGTCATCGACGTAGATTTGGGCAATAAAGATTTCTTTTCCTAGGGTCTTAATAAATAAGGTTGAGTCAATTTGTCCTTGTTTAAATTCTTTAGAATTAGGTAGGTTGATAAGCGTTCATACCAGGCCCTAGGTGCTTGTTTTAGTCCATAAAGTGCTTTAGTGAGTTTGTAAACATGTCAGGTCTTTCTAAGTCCTCAAAACCAGGGGGTTGTCCTACATAGACTTCTTCCTTAATGAATCCATTTAGAAAGGCTGACTTTACATCCATTTGGTACAGTTTAAATCCTTTATGGGATGCAAATGCTAATAACATCCTAATGGACTCAAGTCTAGCTACTGGGGCATAGGTTTCGTCATAATCTAACCCTTCTACTTGACTGAATCCTTTCGCTACTAAGCGGGCTTTATTTCTGACTATTTCTCCTTGATCATTTAGCTTATTCCTAAAAACCCACTTAGTGTCAATGATGGATTTGCCCTCAGGTTTAGGTACTAGTTCCCAGACTTGGTTCCTCTCAAATTGGGCTAACTCTTCTTGCATAGCTATGATCCAATCAGGATCAGGTAAGGCTTCCTCTATAGTCTTAGGTTCAATTTTTGAAATCATTGCTATCTGACTAAGGTTTCTATAGGAAGACCTAGTTCTTGATCAGTTGGGTGACTGAGTCTGGGTTTCTTGGTTTTTCTGGAACTTGGTTCAGCCTCAGGTCCGGCTGGTCGATTTGGTTCAATATTTGATTCAACTACTTGGGTTGGTTCAATTATTGGTTCAATTGACTCAGTAGTTGGTTCAATAGTTAGTTCATTTAACGGTTCAATTAAAGGTTCAACAGTTTGTTCATCTTCTTGATCAATATTTGATGAAGTTAGATCTGGAATATCAGATTTTGAGTTGATTTCTTCATCAAATATTAGATTTGTTGTTTCTTCAATTTTCTTAGTTTGTTTGTTGTAAACCCTATAGGCTCTGCTTGTTGTTGAATATCCTAGGAAATGCCTGGGGTTGACTTAGATGGAATTTACCTAGATAGTCCTTGGTGTTTAGGATATGGACTTTGCACCCAAAGACCCTTAGGTAGTGTAGGTTTGGAAGTCTATGGTAGTATAATTCATAGGGTGTTTTATTGTGTCGTTTGTTAATTAGGACCCTATTTTGGATGTAGCAAGCCGTACTAATTGCTTCTGCCCAATATTGGTTAGCTAGTTGAATTCATTGAGCATAGCCCTAGCGGCTTCCTGTAGGGTTCTATTTTTCCTTTCGACTATCCCATTTTGCTGGGGGTTCTAGGACATGAAAATTCGTGTATATACCCATTTACCTTACAAAATCCTCGAATCGTTGATTTTCAAACTCTCCCCGTGGTCACTCCTAAGTCTTTTGATTTTTGTATCGTTTTGATTTTCAATTAACTTACAAAAGTCATTAATAGGTTTAGGGTTTCATCTTTGGTCTTTAGAAACCTAACCCAGGTAAACCTAGAGTAATCATCAACTATTACTAAGCAGTACCGGTTTCCGCTTAGTGACTTGGCTCCATGTGAATCAAATAGGTCAAGGTGCAGGAGCTCAAGTGTGGTTTGAGTTAGATCAGACTGAATTAGTTTGTGATTAGACCTGGTTTGTTTACCTTGATTACATGATTTACATATTATGTTTTCATGGTTCTTAATTTTAGGGATACCTTTAATTAGGCCAAGTTGGGTGATTTTTGAAATTATTCTTAGATTAGTGTGACCTAATCTCCTATGCCAGAGGTTTGATTGTTCTAACTGAGTTAACATGCATTTAGGTACTAGAGGTAGGTTTATAGTGTAAACATTATTTTTCCTAGTGCCCAATAAGCAGCGAAAATAAAGAAACACACACGCGAACTCAAGCGATTTTACTTGGTTCGGAGTTACGGTCGACTCCTACTCCAAGGCCCACGGTCGTTGACCATTTACTGCGGGCAATTCTATATGTGCGCAAATGTTTACAGAAAAATTTTATAGTTGTAGTTCAGTAAACAGAAAATTAAGCTCTTTCGTTACCGACGCCCGGTGTGGATTGTACTTCGGAGAAGAGGGTCGTCGTCGGCGCTTCAATCTCGAGATGGGAGGTTTCTGGAGCAGAGCGCTTGAGTAGAAGAGCGTATTGGCGTTGGAAAGTTGTGTTGAGAAGCCTTGGGGGTCGAGGGCTATTTATAGCAGTCCTGGGGGCGCCTTGGACGTTGGGGGCGCCCTCTACGTGGCCTTCGATCCGCAACAATCTCGGTCAGCCTTTATCCCTAAGGATCGGGCTGAGGTTTGACTGGGGGCGCCCAGGATGCAGGGGGCGCCCGGGTTGACTCGGTCCGCTGGCTTCTCGCTGAGTTAAACTCTATTAGCTTCGTTGGCTTTTAGCCCGGGGCGCCCGAGGCATCCGGGGCGCCCGGGGTGCCCGGGAGCACGGGGGCGCCTGGGACCTTGGGGGCGCCCCGCCCAGTGAGCTTCCGAAGCGTTACTTGCTCAGCTTGTCTTGCCTTCACCTTGGGAGCGCCCGGGACCTCCGGGGCGCCCTGCCCAGCTGCTGCCCCTCTCCTTTGGGGCGTTCTGAGCTGCAGAAACTCATTCCTTCGGTCCTGCATCCAGGGTTAGTGCCACACAAAACAAAGCAAGAATGTTAGTGAGTTTTACAGCCGTAGCTGTCTTGGTTCTGACTTTGGGTCTCCAAAATGGAGCCCTAGGTCGAGCCGACGCCTACTGTTCCCTCGACGGGGAACGCGTCCTCACCTACTCCTCTCAGGAGAGTTTACCTTTTGCCAACCGGCTCCTCCGATTGGACTTTTGCCTGATGCACCTGACCAGGTCTTCGTGCCCACCTTCTGAGCAGGTCTTCAGTGGCCAGCTCCTTGCCAGGGCTTCGTGCCCAGTCCTCGACTAGGACTTTGTGCCCACCTTCCAAGCAGGTCTTCGGTGCCCAGCTCCTTGCCAGGGCTTCGTGCCCAGTTCTCGACCAGGACTTCGTGCCTAGTGTACCTAGGGCTTCTTTTCCTGTACACTTAGTGAACATGTTAGATCAACATAACATCTTAACTTTTGAACCCTTTGCCATTATCAAAATCCAGGTTCGACTTATGTGCTACCTGCACCAACAATCTCCCCTTTTTTGATTTATGGCAACCCGATTCAAAAAGTTAAGTTAATCGAAACAGGTAAATCACTAGTTTAGTTTCCTCCCCCTGGAAGGAATCTCCCCCTAGGTTTTTCAAAGGTTCGTGGGTTTGAAAATTTCTAAGTCTAAAGATGGAATTAAATTTTTTTCAACACTTTGAACATTTTTCAACAGAAGTTTTAGAAACTATTTTCCAAAAGAAATTTTGGTAAAAAAGTTTTGGTTTGTACACTTAGAAACTTTTATACTTAGAAAAATTTAAGTCAATAACTTGTTAGAAAATTTTCTAATAAAAAATTTCAATCTCTTTAGTACTTTAGAAACTTTTCTATTTAAGATAAATACTTAGAAAAATTTTGAGCATAGCTTGAGTTTAAGTACTTAAAAAAACTTTTGAAAATAGTTTGGGTCAAGTACTTAAAAACAATTTTGAAATTGGATTAAGTCAAGTACTTGAAAAATTTTGAAAACAATTTAGGTCAGGTACTTAGAAATTTTTGGAAAACACTTTAAGTCAAGTGCTTAGAAAGCAACTTAGATTAAGTACTTTGAAATAGTTTTGAAAAAGACAGTTTTGAAGACAGGATAAGTATTTTTTTAAAAAAAAATTAAAGTTTTGAAAATTTTTAAAAAATTTTAAACCTTCTCTCCTTTCTTATCTCTCCCCCTTTGCCATATATCAAAAAACAAAGCAATATAGCAAAAATTAGTTGCATAAGGATATATCAAAAGAATAATGTGTTGTACTGAATCAATTCAAGATATAAACTGAACCAAATCAATTTGAATTATCTCTTTAGGGTCCTGTCTAACCCAATTAGCTACTTACTAACTGTTATAAACAGTAGTTTTCGCTAGGGTTTGTCAAGTTAAGTATTTTGTTCATGTTAGATTTTCTAAACTTGACACTTAACCTGATTGCTGTTTAATTTGTATTTAGTGCCCCAATTACTGTCGATGCACTGACTTAAAGCATCTTGAATTAAGGCAAAGACCTAAGCATCTCAATCAATTCTAGGTTATCAATCAAAAGTACCCTAAGGTGCTTGTGAGGTGCTGGCTTCTAAATCTATAGGTGCATGCAGTTCTAGGGTTAGGGCCTAGGCTAAGTCCATTTGCGAAAAAGCCCTAGTTTTGAAGGGGATAGTTTTTGAAAATAAAACTAAGTCGAAAAATTATTAAAAAGAAATGCTAAAAAGATTTTTCAAACTAATTAAAAGCTGATTTTGAAATCAAGTAAATCAGTTTTAAAATTGTTTTAGAAACTGATTTTCAAATCAAGTAAAGCAGTAAGAAAACCAAAAGTAGAGTAAACCTATTCTACTAAGCATAATCTTAACTGCCTTCTTAGTGAGCTGAACTCAGACTCAGGTAGGGGTTTAGTGAATATGTCAGCTAAGTTAGATTTAGAGTCCACATGTTTAAGGACTATTTCACCCCTGGCTACATGATCTCGTACAAAGTGGTGTTTTACTTCTATATGTTTAGTTCTAGAATGTTGGATTGGGTTCTTAGTCAGATTGATTGAGCTTATATTGTCAATGTAGACCTGAGTTTGAGTGTAATTAAGCTGGAAGTCTTTGAGAGTGTGCATCATCCATAAGAGTTGTGCTACACACTCCCCTAAAGCTACATACTCAGCTTCAGTTGTGGATAGAGCTACACAGTGTTGTTTTCTGCTGCACCAACTTACTAGACTATTTCCTAATAGTTGGCAGCTTCCACTTGTGCTCTTTCTATCTAATTTACAACCAGGGTAGTCAGAATCCGAGTATCCTGACAAATCAAAGGTTGAGGTCCTAGGATACCAAATCCCTACATTTAGGGTGCCCTTAACATATCTTAGTATTCTTTTTAGGGCTGCTAAGTGTGTTTCCTTCGCACAGGTTTGGTATCTAGCACACATTCCTACAGCAAAAAGAATATCAGGTCTGCTGGCTGTAAGGTACAGTAGACTTCCAATCATACTCCTATAAAGTTTAAGATCTACTAGTTTACCATCAGGGTCACTATCTATTTTTATATTTGTAGTCATGGGGGTACTTATGCTTTTAGAGTTATCCATTTTAAATTTCTTTATTAACTCTTTAGCATATTTGGATTGATGGACATAGTTTCCATCCCTAGTTTGTTTAATTTGTAACCCTAGAAAGAAATTTAGTTCACTAACTAAGCTCATTTCAAATTTATTTTCTATTATTTTAACAAATTCTTTTAGAAAATTTGAGTTGGTGGACCCAAAGATTATGTCATTGACGTAGATTTGGGCAATAAAGATTTCTTTTCCTAGGGTCTTAATAAATAAGGTTGAGTCAATTTGTCCTTGTTTAAATTCTTTAGAAGTTAGGTAGGTTGATAAGCGTTCATACCAGGCTCTAGGTGCTTGTTTTAGTCCATAAAGTGCTTTAGTGAGTTTGTAAACATAGTCAGGTCTTTCTATGTTCTCAAAACTAGGGGGTTGTCCTACATAGACTTCTTCCTTAATGAATCCATTTAGAAAGGCTGACTTTACATCCATTTGGTACAGTTTAAATCCTTTATGGGATGCAAACGCTAATAACATCCTAATGGACTCAAGTCTAGCTACTGGGGCATAGGTTTCATCATAATCTAACCCTTCAACTTGACCGAATCCTTTCGCTACTAAGCGGGCTTTATTTCTGACAATTTCTCCTTGATCATTTAGCTTATTCCTAAAAACCCACTTAGTGTCAATGATGGATTTGCCCTCAGGTTTAGGTACTAGTTCCCAGACTTGGTTCCTCTCAAATTGGGCTAACTCTTCTTGCATAGCAATGATCCAATCAGGATCAGGTAAGGCTTCCTCTATAGTCTTAGGTTCAATTTTTGAAATCATTGCTATCTGACTAAGGTTCCTATAGGAAGACCTAGTTCTGACTCCTAAAGTTGGATCACCCACAATTTGATTAGTTGGGTGACTAAATCTGGGTTTCTTGGTTTTTCTGGAACTTGGTTCAGCCTCAGGTCCGGCTCGTCGATTTGGTTCAATATTTAATTCAACTACTTGGGTTGGTTCAATTATTGGTTCAATTGACTCACTAGTTGGTTCAATAGTTAGTTCATCTAATGGTTTAATTAAAGGCTCAACAATTTGTTCATCTTCTTGATTAGTATTTGATGAAGTTAGATCTGAATTATCAGATTTTGAGTTGATTTCTTCATCAAATATTAGATTTGTTATTTCTTCAATTTTCTTAGTTTGTTTGTTGTAAACCCTATAGGCTCTGCTTGTTGTTGAATATCCTAGGAAAATGCCTGGGGTTGACTTAGATTGGAATTTACCTAGATAGTCCTTGGTGTTTAGGATATGGACTTTGCACCCAAAGACCCTTAGGTAGTGTAGGTTAGGAAGTATATGGTAGTATAATTCATAGGGTGTTTTATTGTGTCATTTGTTAATTAGGACTCTATTTTGGATGTAGCAAGCCGTACTAATTGTTTCTGCCCAATATTGGTTAGCTAAGTTGAATTCATTGAGCATAGCCCTAGCGGCTTCCTGTAGGGTTCTATTTTTCCTTTCGACTATCCCATTTTGCTGGAGGGTTCTAGGACATGAAAATTCATGTACATACCCATTTACCTTACAAAACTCCTCGAATCGTTGATTTTCAAACTCTCCTCTGTGGTCACTCCTAAGTCTTTTGATTTTTGTATCGTTTTGATTTTCAATTAACTTACAAAAGTCATTAAATAGGTTTAGGGTTTCATCTTTGGTCTTTAGAAACCTAACCCAGGTAAACCTAGAATAATCATCAACTATTACTAAGCAGTACTGGTTTCCGCTTAGTGACTTGGCTCCATGTGAATCAAATAGGTCAAGGTGCAGGAGCTCAAGTGTGGTTTGAGTTAGATCAGACTGAATTAGTTTGTGATTAGACTTGGTTTGTTTACCTTGATTACATGATTTACATATTATGTTTTCAAGGTTCTTAATTTTAGGGATACCTTTAATTAGGCCAAGTTGGATGATTTTTGAAATAATTCTTAGATTAGTGTGACCTAATCTCCTATGCCAGAGGTTTGACTGTTCTAACTGAGTTAACATGCATTTAGGTACTAGAGGTAGGTTTATAGTGTAAACATTATTTTTCCTAGTGCCCTTAAGTAGGATTTCTGAGTCTTGCAAGTTTCTAATCAGGCAGTTAGAATTGTTAAAGGTAACTACATAACCAGTATCACATAATTGACTTATGCTAAGCAAGTTAAATTTAAAATTTTCAACCAAAAGAACTTTCTTAATAACAAAGTCAGATTTAAGTTCAATATTACCTGACCCAATTACCTTGAGTGTAGCATTATTGCCAAATGCTACTGAGCCTAGGTTTTTGAACTTGAGTTTGGTGAATTTCAATTTATCCCCAGTCATGTGTCTGGAGCACCCGCTATCCAACATCGATTGGTCCAAATATTTATGTTCCTACACATAAAGAGTTTTGTTGATTTGGATCCAATTAGAATCAGGAATAGCCTAAATTGATTTTCACAACCTAATCTGTCTCACCCAATCTAAAGCTGTCAATCACGTTAGCCTTAAGGGTTTTTGTGAGACATGTTTTTAATAGATAGATATTTTCTTTGAAAAATCATAATTTATTTTGAAAAAGTTAGGTTAATTTTGAAAACAATTGTTTTGAATTTATTTAAAAAAATGTTTGAATCTACAATTAACTAAAGATTTGTGTTAGATTTGAATTTGACAATGAATAATTTGAATCTGAATTTCAAAGATTGGCTTCCAGATCTTGGCGAGGTACTAGGCCTTCTTTGGCTGTAGCCTTATTGGATCATCAACCCTTTCCTTGACAAAGTCTTTCAATGAGATTTCATTTTCAAAATTAGTCTTTGAAAAATTCTGGTCTAACTAGTTTGGGTCTTGGATCGGTAGCTTCGGCTAGTTTCACCAGTCTAAAGAGACCAAGTAGAGTATACTTGACCTTATTAGAATTGGTTTCCCTAACATACTATCATCTCACCGCCACCTAATACTATGTTGTTCAAATTTCAATTAAGTTGATTCGGTCCTTAAACTAACCAGCCCTAAGTCTAAGCATGATAAATTGCAGAAATTAAATAAACAAGCAATCATGCAATTTAAAAAGAACAAGAAAAGAAATTTATCTAACTATGAATATCGTTTTTAATTTGGCTCCCCCTGGACTAAAGTCACGATGATGGTTTGGCAAGATGTGAATCTTGTCCTTAGGGATCCAATATTGATTTGACCCAGTTTGATTATTCAGACATAGTTTGGGTACCCATGCCTGAATTTTAGGTCTTGTCTGATTCAGTACAGCATAGTATGATCTTTGTCTAGACTTGGTTCTATAGCCTAACCCGGATCGATTTAGAACCGACTTCTGTTTTCCAAGAATCATGTTTAGACCCTTGGAACCAGAAGTGAACCGTTCTAATGCTGTTCTGAGGTCCTTGACTTGAGTTTTCAAAGAGGAGTTCTCTTTCTCAAGTTTTTCAACTTGAGTAGAGGTTCCTTCTTGAACCTTCTCAGTTAAGGATCCAGAGTCAGCTCCCTCTTTCAGGAGTTTTACTTCCTGTCGAAGGGATTCGACTCGGATTTTGGCTTTCGCCAAGTCTCGAGAAAGATATGTAATTAATTCGTTTAATTGACTTCTAGAAAAACCACTTACAGTGATTCCGCCATCTTCTGAAAACATGAGTTTGCCGTCGTCCGGCTCCGATTCTGACTCGGTCTAGATTTCTTCTGAGGCGGTTAGTGCAAGCAGGTTCGACTGTGGGGTCTCTTCTTCTTCTTCGGAGGAAGACTCGTCCCACGTTGCTTGAAGAGCCTTCTTTCTTCTTGCTTTCTTGGCTTCTTTTAGGTTAGGGCATTCCGATTTGAAATGACCCTTTTTGTTGCATTCGAAACAAGTTACACTTGATTTGTTCTTCGTTGGTTCAGCTGGATCGTCCTTATTTCGGTTGGCTTTTCTTCTGTTGGATTGATTCTTCAATTCCTTTTAATAGTTCCGTGCAAGGCGGACCAGCTTAGGTCGATCTCCTTCGCTGACTTCTGAGTCTGAATCTGAATCAGACTCGGGCTCAGGTTGAAGCTTCTTCTTGGTTGTCTTTCCAGTTTTACCTGCAATGAAGGCAATGTCTTTCTCGACCAGTGTGCAGTTAGTCTGCTCTTGCAATTCTAATTCAGAAAATAGTTTATCAAACTTAATTTTAGAAAGATCCCTTGAAACTTTGTACGCATCTACCATAGATGCCCATAAGGTGTTTCTTGGGAATGCGTTAAGGGCGTACCTTATCATATCACGGTTTTCTACCTTGTGACCGATGGTGTGTAGACCGTTCATCAGCTCCTAAATTCTGGCGTGGAGCTGAGCTGCAAATTCGTTGTCGTTCATCTTGATAGTATACAGCTTGTTCAGAAGTAGGTCCCTCTTGCTGATTTGGGTATCGGAGGTTCCTTCGTGTAATTCAATCAGCTTACCCCAGAGTTCTTTTGCGCTGTTGAATGGACCGACCCGGTTCAGCTCCTCTTTAGTTAGGCCACATTGGAGCGTTTGGGTCCCTTTGGCATCAGCTTCAATTTTCTTTTTGAGTGAAGCGTCCCAATCAGTGTAAGATTATTGTACTCCGTCAGCATTCTTTGGTATTTCCAGTCCGGACTGGATTATTATCCACATGTCCACCTGAGTTTTCAGGTGGACCTCCATCCTGCTCTTCTAGTAGGAGAAGTCTTCTCCACTGAAGAGCGGTGGTCTTGCGGTACTGAAGCCTTCTTGCATGGCCATTAAGTATTTAGTGAAAAAGACAGAGAAAAGGAAAAAAAAATGTCCCAAGACTTGGTCTTGGATTAGCAGTGCGGGACAAAAAAAATAATTATCGAGTGGTATTGCACCGGTCTCGATTAATGATAAAATTTCGAAGAAAAAATTAAAACAATTCGAAGAAAATCCGAAAAATACTCAAATTGGTGGTTGCACCAAATTTGAGCTTCCCCGCTCTGATACCATTTGTTGGATCGAAAAGAACGATAGAGGGGGGGTGAATATCGTAAAACGTTTTCGGATTCGTAAAGAGAATAAGCAGCGGAAAATAAAGAAACAAACACGCGAACTCAAGCGATTTTACTTGATTCAGAGTCGCGGTCGGCTCCTACTCCAAGGCCCACGGTCGTTGACCGTTTACTGCGGGCAATTCTATATGTGTGCAAATGTTTACAGAGAAATTTTATAGTTGTAGTACTGTAAACAGAAAATTAAGCTCTTTCGTTACCGACGCCCGGTGTGGATTGTACTTCGGAGTAGAGGGTCGTCGTCGGCGCTTCAATCTCGAGATGGGAGGTTTCTGAAGCAGAGCGCTTGAGTAGAAGAGCGTATTGGCATTGGAAAGTTGTGTTGAGAAGCCTTGGGGGTCGAGGGCTATTTATAGCAGTCCTGGGGGCGCCCTGGACGTTGGGGGCACCCTCTATGTGACCTTCGATCCGCAACAATCTCAGTCAGCCTTTATCCCTAAGGATCGGGCTGAGGTTTGACTGGGGGCGCCCGGGACGCAGGGGGCGCCCGGGTTGACTCGGTCCGCTGGCTTCTCGCTGAGTTAAACTCTATCCGTTGCGTTGGCTTTTAGCCCGGGGCGCTCGAGGCATCCGGGGCGCCCGGGAGCACGGGGGCGCTCGGGAGCTTGGGGTCGCCCCGCCAAGTGAGCTTCCGAAGCGTTACTTACTCAGCTTGTCTTGCCTTCACCTTGGGGGTGCCCGGGACCTCCGGGGCGCCCTGCCCAGCAGCTACCCCTCTCCTTTGGGGCGTTCTGAGCTGCAGAAACTCGTTCCTTCGGTCCTGCATCCAGGGTTAGTGCCACACAAAACAAAGCAAGAATGTTAGTGAGTTTTACAGCCATAGCTGTCTTGGTTCTGACTTTGGGTCTCCAAAATGGAGACCTAGGTCGAGCCGGCGCCTACTGTTCCCTCGACGGGGAACGCGTCCTCACCTATTCCTCTCAGAAGAGTTTACCTTTTGTCAACCGGCTCCTCCGGTTGGACTTTTGCTCGATGCACCTGACCAGGTCTTCGTGCCCACCTTCCGAGCAGGTCTTCAGTGCCCAGCTCCTTGCCAGGGCTTCGTGCCCAGTCCTCGAGTAGGACTTCGTGCCCACCTTCCAAGCAGGTCTTCGGTGTCCAGCTCCTTGCAGGGCTTCGTGCCCAGTCCTCGACCAGGACTTCGTGCCTAGTGTACCTAGGACTTCTTTTCCTGTACACTTAGTGAACATGTTAGATCGACATAACATCTTAACTTTTGAACCCTTTGCCATTATCAAAATCCAGGTTCGACTTAGGTGCTACCTGCACCAATAGATTCTTGGTAAGAATGCTTTCCAATTTTTATTTGACCACTCTTGGAGGTTCAGTGTCACCAGATCAATTAAATCATATACTTCATTCAAACTTTTATTCATCAAGGAACCCCCTACAGTTGAACCCAAAAATGTCTTATTTGAAAAAGAAATCCCTATATAGAATATATGCAGAGTTAGCCACTTTTCCAAACCGTGATGAGGGCATTATCGTAGTAAATCCTTAAATATATACCATGCTTCAAATTATGATTCCCGATCTACCTTAGCAAAGCTTGTAATTCTATTCCTGATGTGCATCATCCTACTTGTTGGGAAGAAGTAAATCAGAAATTGTTACTCCAATTGGTCTCAACTTGTTATGCTTTGTGGAGGGAAAGAATAAAACCAAGTCCTTGTTTTATCCTTGATACTGAAAGGAAATGCTATCAATTGAATAGCATTTGCAGAGACTCCCTCACAATTCACCGTATTGCAATAATTTAGAAATGTCTTAAGGTGTACATAAGGGTTTTCTTAAATTTCTCCTTCGAATTTGTAAGCTTGTATCATGGAAATCAAATCCGGGTTAAGTTGAAAGTTGTCAACTTCTATCTAAGGTGCCATAATAGGAGATCTAAATCTTGTAGAAATTAGCGTGAAAAACTCTTCTAAAGACTTGTCTCTCATGTTAGTACTCATTGGATCTTTTAGAAATATAGAAATAAAAACAAGCAAAGAAATACAAAATTCAAATGGCAAGAAAAGAAAATTGCAGAATTAAGATCAAGCAAAGAAATACAAAACTATTCATAAAACAAGAAAATGCAAAATTTTATTAAATAAAAAGAAAAAATATCTAGAGTAACTAAATTATTAATCAACTAATGTTAATCGAAACAGTCCCCGGCAACGACGCCAAAAACTTGATGGGTGGAAATCGCAAGTGCACGATTATGTCATCAAGTAATAAAGATATCAATCTATAAGGACTGTTGATTAAGCATTGTCGAGTCCACAAAGTAAGTTATCTACATGATCTCTTATTATTTGTGAGAAGCTTGTGAACTAGAGAGGGAGAGAGAAAAGAGTAGAGAGCAAGTGAGAGCAAGAGAGAAGAGTTGGTCTTGGGAAAGTTCTAGAATTTCGGTTTCACTACGATACTAGTTAATATCCCTATGAATTATTCATCTCCTTAACTCCGTGCTTATATTCTTATAGGAATTCTAAACTATGTTTGGCACAACCCCATGAAGATCGCACCGGAGAGTCTACACATAGTTCCAACACCATTAAGTAAAGAAGCAACCTAAAAAGTCCGGTAAAGGGTTACCCAAGGGCCCCCCAATCATACAATCGCTAGAGTTATCTAATGTACTTTCTAACGGTAGATTAATGAAATTAAGTAGATGTGGTAACCTAGAAAGTTTGGTTAAAGGGTTACCCGAGCCCCCCCCCCCCCCCGGGTCATACAATCATTAGAATTATCTAATGCACTTTCTAATAGTAGATTAATGTAATTAAGTAGATGAGGTAACTTAGAAAATCCAATTAAAGGGTTACCCAAGGGCCCCCGATCATATAATATCTAGATTATACAAATCACTTCCTAATATTAAATTGGGGCAAACCCATTAAACTGTAATTAACTTCCCTTGTAGAGAATTGATTCCCATTTCAAGGAAATATCATATAACGTAAGGATATCCCCTGTCACGAGATTCTACTATCATATAATCCAAAGCACCTCCTCTACTCGATGACCAAAACTCTACATCTAAATCTATCGACCTCACACACATTTCGTCAAACACATACAGGACATAACACATAAGAACAAGTCTATAAAACATATCATTGAAGAAGAAAATAAGCAATACATAGTTCATACATTTATTTCACATCATAATTTGCCCCTCAATCTAAGAATATGGAGAATCTACTCCATGGAGAAGTAGAAATTCAACTATGAGATAAGTAAATAGCTATCCATAACTCAATACATGAATTAGGAGAGAAGAGAATACTTATCGAGGCGTTGTTGGTCTTCTTGGTTGAAATCCTCTATCTGTCAGTGGATGGATAGTTGAAGATGAAGAAGATGGAGGCTCTAGATTTTCCCCAAGAGGAGATAACCATCTCCCAAGGAAGGGAGCGGAGTACGGGACTCTTGGACACATATTGGCGTAACTTGAATCCACATGAGGAGTAAATAATACTTGATAAGGTGTGATATAGTCAGTCTAGTCAGGTTAGACACATAGACCATGTCTTGAACTAAGTAGATGTTAGGATGTATATTAAAAGTCTTGCTTTTAGTTAGAATACATTTACATTTTAAACAGAATCGCAAAATCACACGGTGCATATTTATATTAGTATATGTTGGATCGAGAGAATACGATAGAGGGGGGGTGAATATCGTAAAACCGTTTCTGATTAGAAAAGAGAATGCGTAGCGGAAATTTAAGACAAAAACACACGGAACACAATTGTTTTTACTTGGTTCGGAGTCGCGGTCGGCTCCTACTCCAAGGCCCACGGTCCTTGACTGTTTACTGCAGGCAATTCTATAATGCGCAAAGTTTTACAGAGAATTGTACAGTAGTATTGCAGTAAAAGGAATAATTTAACTCTTCGTTACCGACGCCCGGTGTGGATCGTACTTCGGTGCATAGGGTCATCGTCGGCGCTAAAACCTCGAGATCAGAAGTTTCCGGAGCAGAGCACTTGAGCGAAGAGCGTTGTGGCGTTGGAAAAGTGTGTTCTGAAGCATTGGGGGTCGAACCCCTTTTATAGTGCACCTGGGGGCGCCCTGGACGTTGGGGGTGCCCTCCACATGCCTCTTGATCCGCAAACCCCTATCCAGAACTCGGTCAGCCCTTATCCCTCCAGGATCGGGCTCGGAGTTTGAAGGGGGCGCCCGGGACATAGGGGGCGCCCTGCTTGACTTGTTCAACAGGCTTCTCAGCTGACTTGAATTCGATCACTTCGTTGGCTTGGACCCAGGGTGCCCGAGGCATCTAGGGCGCTCGGGACCATGAGGGCGCCCGGGAGCTTGAGGGCGCCTGGCCCAGTGAACTTTCGAAGCACTTCTTGCTCAACTACTCGTTTGGCTTTGACCTTGGGCGCCCGAGACCTCCCGGGCGCCTAGCCCAATTGCTGCCCCTCTCCTTTGGGGCGTTCTGAGCTGCAGAAAATCGTTCCTTCGGTCCTGCATCCAGGGTTAGTACCAAACATAATAAAGCAAGAATATTAGGTTTATACATTCTTAGTTGTCTTGGTTCTGACTTTGGGTCTCCCAAATAGAACCCTAGGTCAAACCGACGCCTACTGTTCCCTCGACGGGGAACGCGTCCTCACCTACTCCTCTCAGGAGAGTTTACCTTTTGCCAACCGGCTCCTCCGGTTGGACTTTTGCCCAGCAACCCTTCACCGGGTCTTCAATTCTTGGTAGTCCTTCGCCAGGTGCCTAGCAGCCCTTCGCTAGGACTTTGTTTCCTGATAGTCCTTCGCCAGGTCCCTAGCAGCCCTTCGCTAGGACTTTGTTTCCTGGCAGTCCTTCGTCAGGTGCCTAGCAGCCCTTCGCTAGGACTTTGTTTCCTGGCAGTCCTTCGCCAGGTGCCTAGCAGTCCTTCGCCAGGACTTCGTGCCTAGATTAACTAGGACTTTCCTTCACACTTGAGTAACATCGTTAGATCACAATAACATCTTAACTTTGAATCCTTTGCCAATATCAAAACAAGGTTCGATATGATGTTTTCTGCACCAACAATCTCCCCCTTTTTGATTTATGGCAACACAATTCAAAGTAAGTAAAAATTATAACAGATTAAGCAATAAGTTAAGACCAATTAAATATAGCAATTTTGAACAGTATAAAGTCTAAGACCAATGTAATTTTGAACAAAAAAAATAAAAAATTTTCTCATACTCCCCCTGAATAATTGTGTTATAAAACACATAAAACACTTAACTTTGACCTTTCCTCCCCCTTTGACATATATCAAAAATATTCATGGGTGAACCAGATAGATTCTAATAGGGATGCAGTTTTTGTAAAACTTATAAGTGTTTCATGTTTTTGACAAAGTGTTTTTTTTCAAACAATTGAGTTAAAGCGTTTGCACCAAAAAACTTTTTACACTTAGAAAAGTTTTGCAATCCTAAATTTTGTTAAAAAAACTTTTACTTACAAGGATTTGCAAAGAGAATTTTACTAAAAAAGTTTACTTAGGCAAAATTTTGAAGACAAATTTCCCTTAAAAAATTCAACTTTGAGAACTGGGAAAAAAATTGTTTACAAAAAAAATTTGCACACTTAGAAAGATTTACTTGGAAACACTTTGTGCATTTTGAAAAACAAAATCTTTAAGAAATTTTTCGACAAGTTTTTCACCAAAAAAAACTTTTCTTAGATACATTTACCAAAATTTTCAAAAAGTTTTTGCTCAGACAAATTTTGTTTACTAAGAAAAAATTTTACTTAGGAAAAAATATGCACTTAACCAATTTGAAACACTTAGAAATACTTAGAAAATTTTGAAGCACTAGAAATACTTGAAAGCACTTGAAGTAGTTTAAAATTTTAACAGCACTTAGCACTTAAAAATAATTTGAAGTACTTAGAAATTTTTGCTTTGCTTTTTGAAAAAGAGATAAAAGTTAAATATAGAAAAATTCCTTTCTCTCTTTCTTGCTCTCCCCCTTGGCTATATATCAAATAAAGAACTCTTGAAAAATATATTTTGAAAAACATTTTAAATTTGTGTATCAGAGCTTATGGGTTTTGACAACATAAATATTTGATTGAGAGAATAATGTCAAAAATTATGATAATTTCTAAGTAACACAATTTTGAAATAATGAAGAATTGAAGCTCAAAAATAGAACTGGAGTCAAGTGTATATTCTTATTGAGTCCATGCATGATAAAAAAATATTTGATCAATAAGTTTACTTGTTTTGAATATTTTGAAAAATGCAAATACAAAAAAAAACAAGTACTTTTTGAACAATTGTATTTAAAACATAAGTACTTTGAAAATTTTATGAATTTGAGAGGTATAAGTACTTTTGAAAAAAAATATTAGAATTTTTGAGAGGTATAAGTACTTTTGAAAAATCTTATTTTAAAAGATAATATTTTACTTGACTTGGTTTCTTTTCCAATCTGACACAATCCTAGGAAACCTTGTTGACTACAAGGATATTTTCCTAAGTGTCCTGGAAATTCTTCAAACTCAAGTAAATTTTTCCATAAGTATTTTTAAAAAATGAAAGTATTTAAACAAACTCCCTTATGTTTTCAGATGGATTTAAATAATGCAGTAATAAAAACATATTATTTTGAAATTAGCAAATCCTTCAGTTTGACCTCCCCCTAAACTTGACCCAGTCCTAGGAAGCTTGTTGACCACAAGTACTCTTCCTCCAAGTCTTTAGGATTGGTTCAAACCACAAGAGTTATTTAATAATTCAAAACAAATAATTGAAAAAAAAATTGTCAGAAAATCTTCTTTTGATTTAGACTTCCCCTAAATTTGACACATCCTAGGAGTCCTTGTAGATCATGAAGTGGACCTTCCTCTGTGTCTTTAGGGTTTACTAAAATCAAAAGAATAGTTTTGAATAACAGTATGGTAATATAATTTTAGAAAATTCAATTTGAAATGAAGATAATCTTAAAGTATAAGCCCCGTTTTCGAAAAACATTTTGAAATGATAATGGTTTTTGTAAAGCACAATTTTTGAAAAAAAATATAGTGATTATTTGAAAACATAGTATTTTTTAAACTTTTTCTTTTAATTTGAACTCCCCCTAAACTTGACCCAGTCCTAGGAAGCTTGTTGACTACAAGCTAATCCTCTTTTGAGTCTTAGGGTTTGATTCAAACAAAAGAATAAATTAAAAAAACTAAGTTTAAAACAACTTTTGAAAACTATTTTGTTTTAGCGGCTTGAAAAACAAATTCTTCTTTTTCTTCCTTTGAAAAAGTTAAAGAACTAGGAAGAAGAAATTCTATTTTAAAATGATTTCCAAGAGAGAAACAGAATACCCTTAAGTCCGAAAAATATATAAATATCAAAATCCGGACAGCAGACATTTTTAAAAAAATATCCTAGGTAATACCCAAGGTGACTTTTGCAACACTTATTTTTCAAGAATAAATTGATTGTCTAAAAGAAGTTCTTTATATAGAAATGTTTACAAACGTTAAGTAATTCTCAGGTAAATGAGCAAAAGAAACCTAAGGTGAGCAATTTTGAAACATTAAACCTTAGTTTAAAAGTTAAAATGTTTTTTGAGGATTTTGAAATTAATAAGAATTTTAACTTTGAATTTTAAAAATTGTTAAGTTGAATTTTGAAAATAATTGATTGAGAATAATTAAGTTGAGTTTGTTTTATAAAGTTGATTGGGTTGGACTAAACTTTTAGGTCCTGAGCATCTCACCCATTTCTAAGTGACAAAACAAGGTATCCTTATCTGTTTTGTGAGATGCGTTAAATTTTATCTTTGAATTTAAATTAAAAGCTATGATTTGATTGAAGCTTGTGTTAGATTCAAGTTTAACAAATGACAATTTGAAAGTAAGTTTTGATAATTGGCATCTAGGTCTTGGCGAGACACAGAGGCCTTCTTTGGCCATAGCCTTATTGGATCAACAACCCTTTCCTAGACAAAGCCTTTTAAAGAAATTTTATTTTCAAATTGCTTTCTGAGAAACTTTGGTCTAACTAGCTTAGGATTCGGAGAGGTAGCGTCGGCTAGTTCCACCGGAATAAAAGACCAAATAGGGTACTCCTTACCCTACCTGACTCCTTAGTCAGACTTCCCTAACGTACTATCATCAAACCTTGTCCTAATACTAGGTTGTTCAAGTTTCAATTTAATCCTTTGTCCTTAATCTAACCAATCCTAAATCTAAGGAAAAAATTAAGATTGCAAAAGAAAATAAACAAGCAAACAAAGAAAAAGTTATCTAAGTCATATCATAATTGAAATAATACTCAGGTTTTTTAAAGTCAACAAGGTTGGGAATTAAGTTTTCTAGCATATTAGCCTTAACTAATTTATATGAATTAATTACGTTCTTTGAGGTAAATATTAGATTTTCAAATATCGTAAATTTATCTTTTGATTCCCGGTTGGGAATCTCCCCCTTGATACTTGACGTCTTTCTTTTTTGTTTCTTTATTATCTTGTAGTGATCACGAGCTAATCGGACCAGTTTGGTTCGATATCCTTCATTGTTGTCAAATTCTGAGTCTGAGTTGGACTCAGGTATTGGTTGCGGCCTCTTTTGTAGTTCTCTTGGAGTTTTCCCTGCAATGAAAACTAAACCTTCCTCGATCATTGCAGTATCAGCTTGATTATTTAATCTTAATTCAGAAAATGATTCAAAATTAATTACCGATTTTGTCTCAGAAAACTCGTCGTCTAACTTTGGTTCGATTTCGACATCGGGTATCGAGTCTGTCTCAGCTACTTGTGCTTGAGCCGAAAATGCAAAATCTTCTAAGATCTCAATATCGGAGCTCTTTTCGTGTAGATTGATTAGCTTTTCCCACATCTCTTTGGCACAGTTGAAGGATCCGACCTGGTTCAGCTCTTCTTTGGTTAGGCCGCATTGGAGTGTTTGGGTTGCTTTAGCATCAGCTTCAATTTTTCTTTTTATGGCGGTATCCCATTCGGTGTAGGATTGTGGCACTCCGTCAACATTTTTAGGGATTTCCAGACCAGACTGGATTATTATCCACATGTCCACCTGAGTTTTCAGGTGGACCTCCATCCGACTCTTTCAGTAGGAGAAATCCTCCCCACTGAAGAGTGGTGGTCGGCGGTACTGAAGCCCTCTTGCATGGCCATTTAGGATTTACTGAAAAGAGAGAGAAAAACACATATCCCAAGACTTGGTCTTGGATTAGCAGTGCGGGAAGAAAAAAAAATTATCGAGTGGTGTTGCACCAAACTCGATTAACGATAAAAATTCGATCGAAGAAAAATAAAAAATTATTTCACAAAAATCCAAAAAACTCTCAAATTGGTGGTTGCACCAAATTTGAGCTTCCCCGCTCTGATACCACTTGTTGGATCGAGAGAATACGATAGAGGGGGGGTGAATATCGTAAAACCGTTTCGGATTAGAAAAGAGAATGCGCAGCCGAAATTTAAGACAAAAACACACGGAACACAATTGTTTTTACTTGGTTCGGAGTCGCGGTCGACTCCTACTCCAAGGGCCACGGTCCTTGACCGTTTACTGCGGGCAATTCTATAATGCGCAATATTTTACAAAGAATTGTACAGTAGTATTGCAGTAAAAGGAATAATTTAACTCTTCGTTACCGACGCCCAGTGTGGATCATACTTTGGTGTGTAGGGTCGTCGTCGGCGCTAGAACCTCGAGATCAGAAGTTTCCGGAGCAGAGCGTTGTGGCGTTGGAAAAGTGTGTTCTGAAGCCTTGGGGGTCGAACCCCTTTTATAGTGCACCTGGGGGCGCCCTGGACGTTGGGGGCGCCCTCCACGTGCCTCTTGATCCGCAAACCCCTATCCGGAACTCGGTCACCCTTATCCCTCCAGGATCGGGCTCGGAGTTTGACGGGGGCGCCCGGGACACAGAGGGCGCCCTGCTTGACTTGTTCAACAGGCTTCTCGGCTGACTTGAATTCGATCGCTTCGTTGGCTTGGACCCAGGGTGCCCGAGGCATCCAAGGCGCCCGGGACCATGAGGGTGCCCGAGAGCTTGAGGGCGCTTGGCCCAGTGAACTTCCGAAGCACTTCTTGCTCAACTGCTCGTTTGGCTTTGACCTTGGGCGCCCGGGACCTCCCGGACGCCTAGCCCAGCTGCTGCCCCCTCCTTTGGGGCGTACCAAACATAATAAAGCAAGAATATTAGGTTTATACAGCCTTAGCTGTCTTAGTTCTGACTTTGGGTCTCCCAAATGGAACCCTAGGTCGAACCGACGCCTACTGTTGCCTCGACGGGGAACGCGTCCTCACCTACTCCTCTCAGGAAAGTTTACCTTTTGCCTCCATCAGCCTTGATTCTCTCGGATGCCTCTCCATCCTTCACGCCTTGCCTTCTGGAGATTCCTTCAGCCTTGGTCCTTGTTGTCGTGTCTTCCATGTAACCATAGTTGGATAAGAAATTATCCACGTAACCAAAAATAATTTTTATAAGTTTTTTTATCTAAGGCGCCTCAGTTCCGACCCGAGGCACCTCAGTTCTGACATGAGGCTCCTCATGTTCTAACTGAGGTGCCTTAGTTTAGCTTTGACACAGAACTCCATCCAAAGCAAAACTGAGGCACCTCCAGAGGCAATTGAGGTGCCTCAGTTGTGTTGGTGCCGAAAGCACTAGATCGAACTTTATTTTGATATTGGAAAAGGGTCCAAAGTTAAGTATGTTTGGTGATCTAATATGTTTCATTGAGTGTGCAGAAAAGTCCTAGTGTAACTAGGCACGAAGTCCTGCTCATCAAAGACCTAGTGAGCGAAGATGGACATGAAGACTTAACCGTTAGTTAGGCACCGAATTCTTGGTCAAGGACTAGGTAGAAGACTTAGCCGAGCGAGGACAATGGACAGGAGTCGGGATGGGTTGAGGTACTGTCACGCCTCCGGAGAGGGCCACTAGTCCAATATATAATCGGACAACATCTCCCCTATACGGCGAATAATTTAGAACATTAATACAAATACCCACCCAATGTATATGACATCTGGCCTCAAATAAAGATATAACGGTCAATCCTAGCCAGAGCATATAAAAAAAATGCATCTATAGCACTGAAATCCCATAGGACTTACCTGATCTGTGTTGGGATCGATGCATACGGTTAGAGTGGGTGAATAGCCGTTCACCTACTTGAATTGCGATTCTTCCTACACTTTGTTAGTGCGCAACGGAATACAAATAAACTAAACTAACAAAAAGGAAATCAAACCGCTACCATCAATTCTTAACGTGGTTCAAAGATAAAACTCCTACTCCACGACAGGCCGTAAGGTGGGCGATCCTGATCCGTCGATGGATGAGTCCCCGAAAAGCCTCCGGCTAGCTCGTGTCACTACTCATGGGTGGAGAAACCTAACCACAACCTTGCAACCACACCTGAGCATTTGTAGACTACTAATAAGTTTTACCCAAGCTTATTTCATCAACCTTTACTCAGCCAAACCGAGCTCTTTTAAATAGAGCTCGACTCTGAAATGGTGTTGGCACCAGTCGACTGGTCTGCCCGAACTTGAATGTTACAGGCTAACATTTGAATTCTAGCTGACACCAGTCGACTGCACAAAGGATCAGTCGACTGATCTTTCTGTGCCCAACACTATTCAACTGCTCCATGCAGCAGTCGACTGCCCAAACCCTAAACCTAGGGTTTCAACCTCGAGTACAGTTACTTAGCACTAGTCCTTGCTCGACCAACCTAGACCTAGCCATCTAGCCTCCTTCATCAGCCTTGCGTCCCTCGGATGCCTCTCCATCCTTCATGCCTTACCTTCTGGAGCTTCCTTCGGCCTCGATCCTTATTGTCGGGTCTTCCATTACCAAGATGCCACTTGGACTTTTCTCCTTTATTGTACCTATATCCCGCATATTCACAATGCATATTAAATACAACAATAATCCTAATTTAAATATTTTCCCAAACATCAAAACCCAAGGTACCTAGATTGCTCCAACAATCCCCCCCATTTTTGATGTTTGGCAACCCGTTTAAGTTAGGGAAACAACAACAAAGAATATTATCATGGAACCTAACCTTAGGCTCCCATTTCTACCTAAACTCCCCCTTGAGTAGGTTTTCCTTGCAAAGGTACTTCTCCCCCTTTGCCAACAAATGCTCCCCCTTCACCTAAGCTCCTCCTTGAGTTTAGATTTCTTGCAAAGGTGTGTTGGTTTCCCACTTAAACCCAACACTTCTCCCCCTTTGCCACACATCAAAAAGTGCTCCAACAATCTCCCTAATTATTGGATTCTTTATCCTTAAAAGACCACAACCATTGTGTATTAACCCCCATAAGATTATACACATATTTGACAATCATTTGGACACTTTTCAACTGCTGAAAACAGTTTCAGCACGTATCAGTCTACTGAGACAATTACCAGTCGATTGATCCTATCAAAAAAATCATACAATAGCTAGTCTCTCTCTAGACAACACTGTTTCTAGTCAATTGCCCCTTGTACCAGTCGACTGGTACCCTGATAACAACATTTTCAACATTCTGAACCCAAATTCAGAAATGTACCAGAAATTTCACAAATCTCCAAAAAATTCTCAAATTTTGTGGAGTGATTTGTGGTACCCGTGTCTACTTAGAAAAAAAATATATTTAAAAATGTATATATCTCGAATCCCAAGATTGACACAAAATCCAAAACTATCTAAATGGTTCAATAGAACCTTGACCTAAAGTCCTAGTTTTGGCTTCTTCTTGATGTAACTATCATACCAAACCACAATGCATCCCTAACATTGGTTTATATGACATCTATACATCAAAAATTAATTTTCATGCAATATGACCCCAATGTCATATTTTCATCCATAAAACATAGACTCAATGTGCAAAAACCTAAGGATTGACACTTAAATCGGTCTCCAAACCTTTTGGCACACTCCATGGTTCACCTAGACTTCCGGAAGAAATCCTCCCGAAATCCATTTACGATGGGTCCCAATTTGACTCTTAGAGCTCCCCCTTGAGCTCTTAACCTTAACCACCTCCCTAGGTGGCTCATCCAAGGTTACTAAGCCACACCGGTGTACCTTCCGTGATCCTTGGCTCTCAATCGTTACTTTGTTAATCATGGAGGTCTTATCCTTGATTATGTTTGTGCAAGATGCATCAGTGATGTCCTCCTCTAAGTGTTTCAATATTTGACAATATACTTAAGTCAGTGATACATTGAACAAGGGAAGGGTGAGTCAAGAAAAGAATACCAAAGTGAACCAAAATCTTAGTTAACCTAGGCACTAAGTCCTGGTTCATGGAATTGGGCACTATGTCCTGGTGAGCGAAGCTGGGCACTAAGTCCTGGTGAGTGATGCTGGGTACTAAGACCTGGTGAGTGAAGCTGGGTACTAAGTCCTGGTGAGTGAAGCTGGGCACTAAGTCCGGGTGAGTGAAGCTGGGCAAAAGTCCTGATGAGTGAAGTTTGGCACGAAGACCTGGTTCGAGGAATTGGGCACTAAGTCCTGGCTGAGGGTTGGGCACCGAAGTCCTGGACCTAGGGTTTGGGTACGAAGTCTTGGTCCGAGGGATTGAGCAACTTAGCTGAGCGATGACTAAGGACAAAAGTAGAGACGGGTCGAGGTTCGGATGTCTCAATATCCGAGAGTCTCGAAGGCTAAGCAAAAGTCCAACTGGATGGGCTCGGTGGCAACCATCTCCTGAAAGGAGTAGGTGAAAGGAGTTGTGACGACCCACCTTCTGGTACTAAGCTTTAAGGCGGATCGCTACTAACTAACTAACTAACTAACTAATTAGTGATTTCTTATAATGCTAAAGCAACTGAACTAACAATTCATAATCATGTTTAAAGTACTAATCAGCCAAAATAAAGCAAAAACTTTAATTTTATTAGCTTGGCCAGGATTTGACCCCTAGACCTCTTAGTTGTAACACTAAAGCACTAACCAGCTGCTCTATACCACTTCTTTTCAATGGTACCAGTCGACTGGTAGATAGCCAGTCGACTGGTGCATCGAACAGAAGGTTCTGTTCGATATCGCAGTCGACTGGTTCTGAACCAGTCGACTGGCACGCCTGAAACCTGCATTTACAGACCTGAAAACCAATTCCAAAGCTTCACAATTCACATACCTTCAATGTATATAAAGAAATAACTTCATTTCTATACTCTATACTAGTTTTATAAACATCCTAGCAACTCAAAACGAATCCAATAACTTGAAATTAGAATCATTGCGGAATTTAACAAAACTATCAAAACGTAAGCAAAACACTCTAGAGTTTGTACCAAACTTAACCTCTATGCGTAGTTTAACCAAAGTCATTCATTCTACCAATTCAAAACACCAAAACACATGTTCTACAAGACTTAACCCGACAATCTCTTCCACGGTTCCGCCGCCACTGAACATCAAAGCAAGTCCCTTCGCCTCCTTAACTTATGCTTTTTCTTTACCTTTATCTGCAATAGAAGGAAAATGCAACTAATAAGCAAATTGCTTAGTAAGTAAATCCTAACTCACAAATCCAAACGATAATGGATAAACATGCTCTTTTCAAATAATGCTTACTTCAAAACACATGCACTTTGAAATACTTACACATGGAAACTTTCACATACTTATCATGCTCAATCATGCTTGAAAACATTTACTAGCATTAAAACATTGGCAAATCTAACATGCTCATAATTTCTTTTGAGACTTGCTACTTATGCATTTCCATACTTTAAACCACTAACTTCCTTGCTCTTGCTCTTTAACATGCTTGTAACATAACAATGTTAACATACTTAGCAAAACATATGCTTAAACTGAAAACACTTACATATACTCATATACTTCAAAATAATAATCAACTTTCTCAGGCCTTGACAATGTACCTGGTATCAGTGTACCAATGCGCGGATCCCTAATAGGTTTCGGGGTAGCTAGACACCGCACTCTATTAGAGCTTCTTTTTAACTCTCTGTGGGCCTCTCTTTTGCCCGGTACATGTCACTTTACAAAAGTAAAATACTTTCTTATTCATAATGCTTATACTTATCAAGCTATCTTTCTTTTTACATAAGTCTTTGCACTACAAAACTTTACCTTTCTCACTTGGAACTTTCATCGAGCACCTTGCGTGCCCTTAACCCAAAACTCATCTTTGGGACTTTTCAAGAACTTGGCCTTTCATGCTTAGATCACACATATAAAATCTACTCCAATTCAAGTTCTATGATTAAAAACATGTATTCTTGAGAAACTTAAATCACACCATAAACAATATTCTCCAAGCATGCACTTAGATTACAAAATCAAGGTTCTACAACAAGAAAACTACATGCGAAGCTACTCTTATTGCAGGTGAGTGATTTACTTACCCTTTTCTTGAAGAAAACTCACTAAGTATCTCGAAACTCCTAGCGTAGGGTTCTTTTCCTCTTCCTTTGCAAGAAAACTTCACCCTTGGCCCTAGGGAAGAAGTTCTAGGTTTTCTACTTCAAGAGGAAGAAGAAGGAGGAGAAAACTCTCCTTTTCTTCCCTGTTTTTCGCAGCCTCCTACCCTGCTCGCGCGGCCTCCTCCAAGCCCTAATGGGGTCTTAACTCAACTTAAGTAGAAGTTTAAATACCTCTTCATGAAACGGGCTAAATCAACTATAATATTATTTCGCTTCATCATTTTCTGTGCTTGATACCCTTGCCCAGCTAGTTACTTGGACTTGCTTAGGGATTGGCTTCTCGCGTGGTCGCGAGATTAATCCCCACCCGACCCTTTAATTTTTTTTCTTTTTATTTTAATTCCGAAAAATGCTAGAAAAATTCCGAAAAATCCCTAATAATACCAGAAAATTATTGGGTGTTACAGGAGTATTCCCGGGGGTGAGAACTTAGGCGTCGGTTCGACCTAGGGTTTCGCGGAAACCCAAAGTCAGAACCAAACCCTTAAGGATAAGGATATACATGTGTTTGCCTTGTATTTATGTATCTTGCAGGTACCTAAAATTGAAGATAAAGTAGACAAACAAACACACAACCCGACTGGAAAATGGGCTCCTGGGCACCCCCATTAACCAGGGTGTCCTAATGGAACCAGGCGCCTCATTGAAGGAGGCACCTGTGTTCAATTTGGCGCCCTGTATGTCTAGGGCGCCCTGGTCAAAAGCCTTATCGGCTGCTGCGAGTTCGGCGCGGAGATAAGCTTTGACAAAGCTGTATGAGGCGCCCCCTTCAACACAGGCACCCCAATGAGTACTATATAAAGGGGCTTCAACCCCTCAACTCAAACAATACTTCCAAGATCATTCTGAGCTTTCTGACTGATGACAAAGCGCTAAAGACGAAGCTCTGCGACCAAGGAGGCTCCGGGAGGATGTGCGCGGCACTTCGGAGTTCCAGATCGGCCGAGTCTTCGACCTTCTTTGTTTTGGTTTGCTTTTACTATTCTGCACTTAATTTCCGTTTCTTTTGATTATAACTCTTGCACTGTAAGACGGGTTTCTCCTCCTCCGGAAAGTCCGGAAAGGAGACCATTAGTGGGTGGGCATTCCCGTGCTTAGGCCTTGGGTGTACTGACCTTGGGGGGTTGGGAACCAAGTAAATCCCGTGTGCAATCTGTTGTTTGTTTTGTTTGTTCTTTCTATCTTACAGCTGCTACTAACTCTATATCTAGAACGTTCGAAAGTTTACGAAAAGTTTCAGAAGGTTTTTCGAGTCGATATTCACCCCCCCCCTCTATCGACGGCACCGGTCCCCACAAGTGGTATCAGAGCCTGGTCGTTCTTCAACAGACTAACAACCGACGGAGCAAAGACGCCAGGAGTTGAGAGGGAGCCCAGGGGTGAATTAGGTACATTTTATTTTAAATGTTAGTTTTTAAATTTCATATCACATGCTTTAAGTGCAGGGAGAGAGGACACTATAAAAATTAGTGTTCTACTCGTAAGACTCGAACTTCACCACCGGAAGGGAGAGAGGACACTATAAAAATTAGTGTTCTACTCGTAAGACTCGAACTTCACCACCGGAAGTAAAGGAGGCACCAGCACCCGGAGTCCGGAGGGATTAAAGTCGAATACAGTGCTTCAAATGCGAAAATTACGGACACTACAAGAATAAGTATCCGGCAAAGGTACGCAAAATTTGCGTTCCGAAAAATTTTCAAATTCCTACACTATCCTATGTTAATAATTTAGATAAATTTGTTGATTTTTTTGATAAACTAGATCTGTTACATAATCAACTTAGGGTATTACATGATCAAGTACCAAAAGTGGACAATAATAAATTATCAAAAATTATTTCTTTAATTGTCAATATCAATGCAATGATTTTGAAAATTAATTCTGATAAAATTGAAATTAAATCTGATAATTTTCTGATAATATTGAAATTAACTCTGATAATATTGAAATTAAATCTACTAATTTTAAGGATATTCCTGAAATTAAATCTGATAATTTTAAGGATATTCCTGAAATTAAATCTGATAACTTTACTGAAAAGTCTGAAATTAAATTTGAAAATGTTAATGATAATTCTAAGATTGATCCTGAAAATATTGAAGATATTTCTGAGGATAAAGATGATTTTTCTGAGGATAATGAAAATAATTCTGAGGATATTGAAAATGAAATCTTTTTAGATAATAGTTTAATTATTTTTTTGGATAATCCTGAAGACTATTATAAAACATTAACTAGTGGTCCAAATTCCTCCACTTACTGTGAAGATGTAGAAGAATATGATTTTGAGGATGAGGAGGAAATTGAATTTTCTACAATCAAGGCTATAGTGAATAAAGTTTACAAAAACTCAAACAAATCAGAATTATTAGAAAAACATAAAAAATTAGATAAAGAAGAAATAGTGGATGAGTCAGAAAATTTTGAAATCATGAAAATGATGAAATTATACCCACAACTTTTAATTAACCTAGAAATGTTAAAATTCAAATCAAATTAAATCTTAATAACCTTCATTAATTTAATTTTAATTAATCCTTAATTAATTCAATTTTAATTAATCCTTAATTAATTCAATTTTAATTAATCCTTAATTAACCTCAATTAATCCTTAATTAATTTAACTTCAATTCAATTAATCTTTAATTAATTTAACTTCAATTAATCTTTAATTAATTCAACTTCAATTAATTCTTAATTAATTTAACTCCAATTAATTCTTAATTAATTTAAATCCAATTAATTCTTAAATAACTTAAACTCAAATTAAATAAAATCTTACCCAAACTACAACAATTAAATTAATAATATTAAATATGTCAAAGTGGGTTAACATATTCGCGAGTTCACACGACATGTATCAAATCAGGATTTTGATATATTATTAGAAATTTAAGGAAAATGTTATGGATTGTTTGACTCATGCATAACTGTCATGCCATGCATCTGCTATTTTTTAATATATGTCATGTCATTCATATTTAAGTTTATGCATGATTTAGAACAGTTATAGGAAAAAGACTAATTAAAACTTGAACAACCTAGTATTAGGTGGAGGTGTGATGATAGTACGTTAGGGAAGCCCTTCTAATAAGGTCAAGTAAGGTAAGGCGTACCCTACTTGGTTTGTTTAGTCTGGTGGAACTAGCCGAAGCTACCGATCCAAAACCTAAACTAGTTAGACCAAAATTTTTCAAGAAGTAATTTGAAAATAAATTTTTGGTAAAAGGTTTTGTCAAGGAAAGGGTTGTTGCTCCAATAAGGCTACGGCCAAAGAAGGCCTCTGTGCCTCGCCAAGACCTAGAAGCCGATTATCAAAACTCAAATTCACTTTACTATTTGATAAATTTGAATCTAACACAAGTTTCGATTAAATCTTAGATTTAACAATAAATTAAGAAAAATGATTCAAGCATCTCACAATACACCCATAAGACAATCATGCTTGCTTGTACTAAGACATCTAAAATGGGTGAGATGTTAAGGACTAATAAATTAAAAAATGTTTTTAAAAAATTGTTTTGCAAAATTCTTTGAATATTTTTTTTAAAAATCTATTTTCAAAATAGTGCTTTAACATAATAATATTTTTATGAATTTCATGCTTGTTTAAGTGCTTATCCATATTATTCATTTTTCAAATTATATCTTTTTCAAAAATTTGATTGACCTACACAAATAGACACAAGCCTCTTAGGTCAACACTAAAGTCCCTTAAGGCACTTAGATAGAGTTAAACGGTGTTGGATACAGGGGGAGTGCCTTATTCTTTTAATAGTTTTTTTTGGTTTTTCGAAAATTATGCTGTAAATTACTATCACTTATGTTTTCGAAAAGGCTTATGCTTTAAAAGTTATCTTCATTCCAAATTGAATTTTCTAAAATTATCTTCTTGAACATTACCATAATGTCATTCAAAACAGTTCTTTTGATTTTTGATAAACCCTAAAGACACAGAGGAAATCTTCTTCATGATCTACAAAGACTCCTAGGATATATCAAATTTAGGGGGTGTCTAAGTCAAAAGAAAACTATCTGACAAGTATTTTTCGAAAAAAATTTCTGGTAATTTTTTTTGAAATTATTAGATAATTCTTTTGGTCTGAACCAAACCCTAAAGATTCAGAGGAAGAGTACTTGTAGTCAACCAGCTTCCTAGGACTGGGTCAAGTTCAAGGGGAGGTCAAATTAAAAGAATTATTGAACATTTCAAAACAATATGTTTGCATGCACTGTATTGTTAAAATTCTTTTAAAAACATAAGTAATTTTTTTTTGTCATTTTTTTCCCTTTCAAATTTCTTTTGTTTTGGAAATAATACTTACTTGAATTTGAAGAATTTCCAGGACACTTAGAAAAATGTTCTTGTAGTTAACAAATTTTCCTAGGATTGTGTCAGACTGAAAAAGAAACCAAGTCAAATAAAGTATCATGTTTTCAAAATAATATCTTTAAAAAAAAGGTACTTATATGTTTTTTCAAAAGTTCATAACATCTTTTCAAAAAAGTGCTTATATGTTTTTTCAAAAAGTTCATAACATCTTTTCAAAAAAGTACTTATATTTTTTTTCAAAAATGCATAATATCTTTTCAAAGGTACTTATATGTTTTTCAAAAATGCATAATATCTTTTCAAAAGTACTTATATATTTTTTTTTCAAAAATGCATAATATCTTTTCAAAAGTACTTATATTTTTTTTAAAAGTATAATATTTTTTCAAAAGTACTTGTATTCTTCAAAAATGCATAATATCTTTCAAAAGTACATAACTTTCAAAGGAAAAATCTTTCAAAGTACAAGTGTTTGCACAATATTTTTCAAAGAATTCTTTTAATGTGCAAAAATCTCTAAGTGAAATATTTTTGAAAAATGCACATTTTTATAAGAAAAAAGTCTTTTGTGTATGCAATTTTTTTTGAAAATCCTTCTCAATTGAAAATTTTTCTAAGGTGATATGTTTTTCTAAGTGAAAATCTTCTGAGATCAAAACATTTGCTAAAAGTTCAAATTGTTTTTTTATTTTCACAATACTTTTCAAAGTGTAATTTTTTGGTGCAATTTAAGTAAAATTAATTTTCTATTAATACAATTGTATTTTTAACTAGCTAGTTGCTATGCCTTCAAATATTGTTGCAAGTGTTTCGAAAGGAATTTTTTGTTGGTGCAAGAATTTCTGTCGGTTTTTTGATATATGACAAAGGGGGAGAGTGCGCTTAAGTTATGAGTTAGAAATTTTTTCTTCTTCCCAAAGGATCAAAATGAAATCAAAATATTTTTTCAAAAAAAAGGGAGAGTGAGCTGAAGTTCTTCCCAAAGGATCAAAATGTATTTTCAAAACTTAGATCATTTTTTTTCAAGGATTATAACTTAGCCCTTTCATCCAATCTAACTTATGATATTGTCAAACATCAAAAAGGGGGAGATTGTTGGTGCATGATGCATCAGTGATGTCTTCCTCTAAGTGTTTCAATGTTTGACAATATACTTAAGTCAGTGATACATTGAACAAGGGAAGGGTGAGTCAAGAAAAGAGTACCAAAGTGAACCAAAGTCTTAGTTAACCTAGGCACTAAGTCCTGGTTCATGGAATTGAGAACTAAGTCCTGGTGAGTGAAGCTGGACACTAAACCCTGGTGAGTGAAGCTGGGCACTAAGACCTGGTGAGTGAAATTGGGCACTATGTCCTAGTGAGTGAAGCTGGGCAAAAGTCCTGATGAGTGAAGTTAGGCACAAAGACCTGGTTTGAGGAATTGGGCACTAAGTCCTGGCTGAGGGTTGGGCACCGAAGTCCTGGACCTAGGGTTTGGGCACGAAGTCTTGGTCCGAGGGATTGAGCAACTTAGCTGAGTGATGACTAAGGACAAAAGTAGAGACGGGTCGAGGTTCGGATGTCTCGAGATCCGAGAGTCTCGAAGGCTAAGCAAAAGTCCAACCGGATGGGTCGGGTGGCAACCATCTCCTGAAAGGAGTAGGTGAAAGGCGCGTTCCCGGGGTGGGAACTTAGGCGTCGGTTCTACCTAGGGTTTCGTGGAAACCCGAAGTCAGAACCAAATCCTTAAGGCTAAGGATATACATGTGTTTGCCTTGTATTTATGTATCTTGCAGGTACCTAAAATTGAAGATAAAGCAGGCAAACAAACACACAACACAGCTGGAAAATGGGCTCCTGGGCACCCCCATTAACCAGGGCGCCCTAATGGAACCAGGCGCCTCATTGAAGGAGGCGCCTGTGTTCAATGAGGCACCCTGTATGTCTAGGGTGCCCTGGTCAAAAGCCTTATCGATTGCTGCGAGTTCGGCGCGGAGATAAGCTTTGACCAAGCTATATGACGCGCCCCCTTCAACATAGGCGCCCCAATGAGTACTATATAAAGGGGCTTCGACCCCTCAACTCAAACAACACTTCCAAGATCATTCTGAGCTTTCTGACTGACGACAAAGCGCTAAAGACGAAGCTCTGCGACCAAGGAGGCTCCGGGAGGAAGTGCGCGGCACTTCGGAGTTCCAGATAGGCCGAGTCTTCGACCTTCTTTGTTTTGGTTTGCTTTTACTATTCTGCACTTAATTTCCGTATCTTTTGATTATAACTCTTGCACTGTAAGACAGGTTTCTCCTCCTCCGGAAAGTCCGGAAAGGAGACCATTAGTGGGCGGGCGTTCCCGTGCTTAGGCCTTGGGTGTACTGACCTTGGGGGGTTGGGAACCAAGTAAATCCCGTGTGCATCTATTGTTTGTTTTGTTTGTTCTTTCTATCTTTCTGCTGCTACTAACTCTATATCTAGAACGTTCGAAAGTTTACGAAAAGTTTCAGAAGATTTTTCGAGTCGATATTCACCCCCCCCCCCTCGATCGACGACACCGGTCCCCACAGATTACTCCTCCCTTACCAATGTCATGTTCCCTTCTAGCATTTGACATTCTTTTGGTCTTAGAGGTACTCAATTTGACATTTATGGATTTTTGAACACCCAAACACATGTCAAGTACCTTAGGTCCAATAATGAACCTATCTAGGACTCTCTCCATTTCTTCAAGTCTTGCCTTCAAGACTTGATTTTCCAACTCTAGAGCTCTAATCCTAGAGTCAACATGTCCACTTGGGACATGCCTAGACCTACTCACCTTTCTAGGCATATGTCTCCCCTTCTTGGGATTAATGTCTTGATCATTAACTACCTTTCTCACTTTAGGCATGGTAGTTTTGGTCTTATTAGGTCTAGTCTTGGGTAATGATTTCCTAGGGTTATCTACCTTGTTAGCCCTATTCCTATCATTATACCTAAATCCATGATTATGCTTGGGTAAATAATCTACATTATGTTTAACAAGCATATATGAATTAGAAATTAGATTGAATTTTAAATTAGGGATTACCTTCCCTTTTACCTTTGAAGCTCCCCCTTGATTTGAGCTCCTTGTTTTCTCCAATTTCTTCAAATGTCCTAGCTTCTTGAGCTCTCCTTTCCTTGGACATTTTGTGTGGTAGTGGCCCCGCTCACCACACGTGAAGCAAATTATATATTTCTTATCCTTCTTTACTCCATCCCTACAACTTATGTTAGTTTTCAAATTATTTGAATTGAGTCTAGGGTTTAACTCCTTTTTGTCTAATGGACACTTGTCTTTGTAGTGTCCCTTCTTATTGCACCCAACGCAAATAATGTGATCCTTTAACTTTACTTTGGTGGAGGTGGAGATTTCTTCTTGCTCCGGTATTGAGAATGGTCTCTCCTCCCCCTTAATCCTTGAAGTGGAGACTTCTTCTATTTCTTCCTCACTTGAGGATGTGGACAATTCCACTTCCTCCTCCTCTTTGGATGTTGAACTCGATTCAACTTCCGATTGGTCCTTCTCCTTCTCTTGGACCCATGACCCCTTTTTATTGGACTCCTCCACTCCATGCCCTTGTGTAGAATTTTCGTGTAGAGCTATCATCTTTCTCCATAGCTCATACGCATTCTTGTACTCACCTATACGGGACACAATATAAGAAGGTAATAAATTTAATACAATTCTAGTTATCTCCTTATCCAACTCCGCTTTCTCCATTTGTTCCTTAGTCCAATGCCGAGGTCGGAGCTGTTTCCCCTTCATATCCGTTAGAGCTTCGAATGGAACCTCCAATGCGGTCCAATGGTCCCGATCCATTTGGAACCAAGTCTCCAATCGCTTCCTCCAATAATCGAAGTTGTCTCGATCATATGGAGGTGGGATCTAAGTATCCCATCCTAGCGGACCTTCCGAGTCCATCTTCCTCTAGTGCCTTTACTCTCCCGACGGTTAGTCTGTGACGAGCAACCTTGCTCTGATACCACTTGTTGGGACCGGTGCATACGACTAGAGGCGGTGAATAGCCGATCACCCACTTCATTCGCCGGTTCTTCCTACACGTGTCAGTGCACAATGGAATACAATACAAACTAAAACTAACAAGGAAGAACACAAACAAATTTAACGTGGTTCAGAGATAAAGCTCCTACTCCACGGTTGCCCGTAAGGTAGACAATCCCGATCCGTCAGTGGATGATTCCCCAGAAAACCTCCGGCTAGCTCGCGTCTCTACTTGTGGGTGGAGAAATCTCGCCACAACCTTGCAACAACTCCTGAGCACTTGTAGACTACTAATAAGCTATACCCAAGCTTATTTCATCAACCTTTGCCTAGCCAAACTGAGCTCTCTTAAATAGAGCTTGATAACTAGCATTTTATGTCATTATATTTGCACATTTATTTAGCATTTTTTATCCTCTCGTACGTTTAAATCTTGTTTATATCATATTTTACGATTAGGATTTATTTTTGGAGCTCATTATAATTTCCTCTAAATTTTGGTATTATTTCATGATTTTTTGTAGGGAATTAAAGATTGGACCTTGGACCAAGGCTTGGATCAAAGAAATTGGACCCAATGCTAGTATTGAGGAGCTGATTCAATTTAAGCATGGTCTAACTTGAAGGTTTGGTTCAATTCAAATGAAGATGGTTCAATTCATCCAACCTAATTTTGATCCAAGAAGAGAAAAGCCTCATCTGCAACAACCCTAGGTCCGACTCATGGACTGGACTCGAGCTCCTTCTCGACCCTCATCACGTGATGGCACAAAAGAAGTGAACAGAGGGGGTTGCTGGGCTAAAATGCTGGGCCGAACCAGAGGGGGCTGCTAGGCCGAAAACAGAAGGAGGCACGATCCATCTCGACTGGCTTCACCCTCATCGCGTAGCGAAGGAGATGGAGGGGATCGGATCTGAGGAAGCGGGGGCTCGGGACTCCATCTCCTCCATCGACCACCACTAAGGGTCGGCGGTTGCCTCTCCACCTCTGCACAGCCGCCGGCCGAACCTCTTCACAACCGATCTTCTCTTCCTCTTCTTCCCAATTCCTTTCCACCTTCTCCATCTAAGCTCTCTCGGCAAACCCTAGAGAGGCGACCCAGCCATCTCTTCTTCTTCTCCACCTCCACTTCTCTCTTCTTCAGAACCGGCCGCCGCCAGCTCTTCACAGCCGCGTCCGGCAGCAGCTTCTGCTTCCCAGCCGCATTCCACAGCTCCTCCATCCTTCATCTGATCAGCCATGCCATTGCAAGTTTCGGACAGCAACTTTCAGATCCGAACAGCAGTTTCCCCTCTTCCTTTGATGTATTGATTTGAACATTTGATCTAGTTGGATGTTTGTGTTAATTGATGAATGCTTGTATTGAACTTGATTCCCCATGTTTGGATTACACTTACTTAGCTTAATTTGCGTCTTGCTCATAGGGTGTTCGATGAAATGTGTCTTCCATTAGTTAGGTTTTAATTGATGCATTTAAGTTGTTGATTTCATTTGAATGCTAGATTTAGATTTGATCTTAATTTGATGCAATTAGGTTAGGTTTCATTTATGCTCTATTTCCTTAATTGCTTCCCTTAGGTTGCCTTTCATTTCCTTGTCAAGTGTAGTTAGGTTAAATTAGATTTCCTTACTGGCATTGTCTTTCATTAATTAGGATTAGATTCCTTACTTGCTTTGCTATTTCATTTCGTAGTCTTAGCGTTCAAATCTGAATCCCCAGTTTAATATCCAAAATCCAAAAGCAATAACTTGGAATCCTAAGATTATTAACCTATCATTACATTACTTGAGAGAGACGACTCGAGTTACTCTATACTACATTAGTTTAGAGGAGTTCGACATTTTAATTGTATTTGATACTCGTGGTACGACACGCGAGTGGCTATCAGAGCCCAGCAATGTTCCTACCATTACCAGTCGACTAGTGCCAATACCAGTCGACTGGTCCACTTGGATTCGAACGTTACAACCCAATGTTCGAATTCTAGCCGACATTAGTCGACTCCACAGAAGATCAGTCGACTGATCTTTCTATGCCCAACACCAGTCGACTGCTACATGCAGCAGTCGACTGCTCAAACCCTAAATTTAGGATTTCAACCCCGAGTACAGTCACTCAGCACTCGTCCTCGCCTGACCAACCTATACCTAGCCTTCTAGCCTCCTCCATCAGCCTTGTGTCCCTCGGATGTCTCTCCATCCTTCACGTCTTGCCTTCTGGAGCTTCCATCGGCCTCGGTCCTTGTTGTCGGGTCTTCCATTACCAAGATGTCACTTGGATTTTTCTTCTTTGTTGTATCTATATCCTGCATACTCGTAATGCATATTAAATACAACAATAATCCTAACATAAACCTTTGCCCAAATATCAAAACCCAAGGTACCTAGAATGCTCTGACAAGTAGCTCTCAGCTCTCGGATGTTCCAGTGGTCCAAGAATTTTCGGACGTATTTCTAGGAGAGCTTCCTGGTTTGCCTCCCAGATGGCAAGTTGAGTTCATGATTGAGTTAATTCCGGGGATAGCACCGACATCAATGGCTCCGTATCGTATAGCGCCTAAGGAGTTGGACGAGCTAAAGGTCCAACTTCAAGAGTTGCTTGATAGGGGATTTATCCGTCCTAGCGTATCTCCATGGGGTTTGCCTACTCTGTTCGTTAAGAAGAAGGATGGTTCTATGAGATTATGCAACAATTATAGGCAGTTAAATGCAGTGACCATCAAGAACAAATATTCCCTGCCTTGTATCGAAGATTTGTTTGATCAGTTAAAGGATACATCAGTGTGTTCTAACATTGATTTGCGGTCAGGATATCATCAGCTGAGGATCAAAAATTTAGATATTCAGAAGACAACTTTTTGCACTCGGTACGGACATTACGAGTTTTTGGTAATGTCATTTGGGCTTACTAATGCTCCTGCAGTATTCATGGATTTGATGAATTGGCTCTTTATGGAGTATTTGGATCAGTTTGTTATTGTTTTCATCGACGGCATCCTGATTTACTCCCGTTTTGAGGAGGAACATGTGCGCCATCTTCGCATCGTCCTGGAGACGCTCCGACGGGAGCAGTTGTATGCCAAGTTCAACAAATGTGCATTCTGGTTGTCTTTTGTGGATTTTCTCGGACACGTTAATTCCAATAGACGTATCTCCGTAGATTCACAGAATATTGAGGCTGTCACCAGTTGGGAGCAGCCAAAGTCACACTACAAGAAAATTAGGATTCCGCAACACTTCAAAGATAACGCTTTTTAAAAAAATCGTTGTCTTTTTTCTTATTACAACGCTTTTAGTGAAAAGCGTTGTCTATGTTTTTTATTTCTTACTAAAGACAACATTTTTTAAGTAAGTGTTGTCTGTTGATGTTTTTTTTGGGGTCAAAGACAACACTTGTAAAAAAGCGTTGTCTATAAACGTTTTTAAATATCTGCCATAATGAACTTTTAATAAGTATTGTGTATGTTCGTTACTTAACCTCTAAAATTCCTCTCCATCAAAATGTATCAAAAAAATAATTTTAATAATAAAAACAAGAGCAAACAAAGGGGGAAAAGTCAAAATAATAATTCTAAAAAAAACAAGAGCAAAAAAAGGGGGAAAAGTCAAAATAATAATAATAATAATAATAATAATAATAATAATAAAATAACTAATTTTCTTTACGTTATGATATAACGTACCCTAACCCAATCCCTTATTTGCCCAAAAACAAAAGCCTGTCGCACGCCTCTCGCCGTCTTGCGCCCGACCGTCTCCTCTCGCTCCTTCGTCGCCGATTGTAACCCGATCATTCGTCACTGACTCTTCCCTCTCGCGCACGATCTCTACTACCAGCCACCATCCGTCAGAGTACAGGTTAGTCCTCCACTCTTCTCGCGACCTCTGTTCTTTGATCTCACATGTCGATCCTACCCCCTTAATCTTGCTGGATTTCACTTATAAATCAAAAGGAAAGGCATTCTGGACAACTACTAATTCATAAGGTTTTTTGAACATGCCACTTCTAGGTCTTTCTTCTATATATTTATTTTATTTACCAAAGAATGTTTTTTTGATCATAATGACAAGCTTTTCTCTAAAATATTTATGTCAGTAAATACATCGGCATCTGTTCTTGTGGATAGGAGTTCAGACGAGGAGTTTTTACACATTTTTCTTTAACATAAGGTTGAATCGCCTGTTGTTGCCATGAAATCTTGTTTAACAAATTTGATTATTTTCATTTACTTCTTAGTTAACCGCCATTTCTTTCCTTTCCTACACAAAAAAATATGAAAGGTTTATGTTGTACCTTTGAATTCTGGCTAGCATCCATCTGTTACATAAGTGATCAGCTGGTGTTCTAGTTTTCAATTCTTGTGCCCTTAATATTAGCAGCAGTAATTAAGATTGATTAGATATAGGCATATGTGATCTTCAACAATTGGATAATATTATTTACTAGGTATAGAATTGGACTTATAACCGTCTGATGAATAATAAGTTATAAATTGCTTTTCTTTTACTTTAAAACTATGTTCTTGAAAGATGTTCGAATTTCTGGTCAGTATTTCATGACTACTGCAAAGGCTATTTCATGAAAATTTGATCTTTGCTTGAAGCTACTGTTTTTTAACACTTTTGGTTCTTAACTTTTTATTGGTTGACAAGTTCTCATAGTGACACTCCTAACTGCTAACTCTCTATAACATATATGTCTACATTAATCTTCTTTTATTCCATGTCAGACAAATATTATTCCAGCTTTTTTATGTATCTAATATTTAACTGATGTGTAGTTTCCAAGCATCATCTTGTGAATTTGCATCGGTTGTCCTAATGCAGGCCCTGTTGTGCGAACTTTCTGTTTAAAATTAATTTTGTGATCTTTTGCGAGAAGTTTATGATTTGGTTTTGTGTGCTTTTGCTTTGCCGTGAGGATATGTTTTTTGTGGGCTTTTGCTTTGCCGTGAGGATAGCTTTTGATCCTAAGGTTTTGGTAGCTTTTGCTTTCTGTTTAAAATCATTACTAAACACACGACTAAGCAAAAGCAAAAGCAAAAGCAAAAGCATAGTAGAGTCTTTGGGAGGTAGCAAAAGCAAAAGAATGTTTTATGTTTAGTAATAATTTTTGTTTAAATTTGTTTTAAATTTGGTTTGCATATTCTTGGATAATCATATAGCCATTCTTGGATAATCATATTGTTGGATGTTCAAATTTTGTTGCATAATCATATTGTTTGATTATTGTTGGATAATCATATTTAATACTTGTGTTTATGTTAATATTTTGTTATATTATTTACAACTATTTTGAAGGTATTAGCTCATTGTTGGTTTATTAGTTATGACAAGAATGGACAAAGAATAGATGTCAAAGGATAGGCTATCACGAACAAGCTGCTGCGTGGTTAAACATTTACTGCTGCGTTTTTTACTTATGATTTTATCTGTTGCGTTTTATAGGATAATTGGTGTGTTTTATCTGCTGTCTTTTATCTGCTGCGTTTATATTTTTTTTGCTGTTGTTTTATCTGCTGCGTGTTTTTTTTCCTGCTGTGTTTCCTGCTGCGTTTTTTGCCAATCTTTTGCAGCTTCTGATTTTAATCTTGCGTTTACAGCTTTTGCAGCTTCTGATTTTGCAGATTTTGCGTTTGTTTAATCTTGCGTTTACAACGTTTGCAGCTTCTGATTTTATCTGCTGCATTTTATAGGATAATTGGTGTGTTTTATCTGCTGTCTTTTATTGGCTGTTGTTTTATCTGCTGCGTGTTTTTTTTCCTGCTGCGTTTGGTTGTTCTGCTGCGTGTTTTTTTTTCCTGCTGCGTTTTATCTTTTGCAGCTTCTGATTTTAATCTTGCGTTTACAGCTTTTGCAGCTTTTGATTTTGCAGATTATGCATTTGTTTGCAGATTATGCGTTTATCTGCTGCGTTTACAGATTTTTATCTGTTGTTATTTTATCTGCTGCCTTTACAATTTTTAATACTGCTGTTGTTTTTTTCTGCATGTTTATAACTACAACGTTCCACCATTAATAGAAGTTGTTGACTATATGGAATCCTCTACAAAGCTTAAATCATGTTTTGATGGTTGTGACACGGTTGCAAAGAGTAAGAGATTAGGACAACATGCGACAATGGGGAAGGGTAAAGAAACAATTACTTGTGCCACGGGAGAGAGTTGGGCTGGTAATACTGTGTTGGATTCTACAGACACCAAAACTACAAGAACGCCTAGAGGTCGTACCCACTTAGATAAGCTTGCTAGGCAAAGGATCCAAGGAATTAGAAGGGATGTAGCATTCAATAAACTTGGACAACCAATAGGAGAAGCTGCTGTTGCAATGCAAAGTTATATTGGTGTGCTTGCTCGAGAAAAGGTTAATATTAGATACAAGACTTGGAAGCATGTCCCAACTGATGTTAAAGAATTGATATGGGAATCAGTAAATGTAAGTTAGCATATTTTAACAAATCTAATATTCACATATAATTGTTATATTTTATAGTATTTCGACTTCTATGATTTACAGTTGACGTACAATATTGACACAAGATGGAAGAAGGGATGCTTGAGATCAGCAAACAATAAGTGACGTCAATACAAAACTCATCTCACCCAAACATTCATTTTAAGCAAGCTTGATAAACCTGAGGAGTTGAATGAGCCACCTACTGGCTATGTATTACAAGAGATGATTGGAGTTCGTTTGTCATTAGTCGCATGTCTGAAGATTTCATTGTAAGAATCTTAATTTATTCTTTTTAAACTAATCGAGTAAGAGATATTATTTATATTCAAATTTGATATGTCGTATGTTTAGAAACTAAGTGATCGACAAAAAGAGAGAAGAAAACAACATATATATCCTCATCGACTTTCACGTAAAGGATATGCACGCTTTGCTGAAGAAATAGTAAGTTTTTTTAAAGCATATTTTCTTGTTATAGTATTTTTAAAGCATAATTCATAATATGATTTCACATTTGTTACTGGATTTTCCTTGTTGTAGGCGACTGAATTATGTGATGATGATGACATAAACAGAGCAATTATGTGGAAGAAAGGACGAGCCAACAAAGAAGGAGACTTTGAAGGAGATGATTTGATGGAAAGAGTTCAAAAGATTGTAAGCAAATTATATAATATACAAAACTTGCAATTTTATGGAAATGTTTTTTGAAAATAATTTTTCTTTTTAATGTTGCATAACAGGATAATTATATACAACAAAAGAGAGAGGATAAGTTAAAAATTGAAGGGATTAAACAGGATATACTTACCAAGGCACTTGAGACTGAAGAATATGCTGGGCGTGTTCGGGGTATTGGTGGTTATATCAACCCAACAATATATTTCAATGTTGGTAGAACAGGAAAAAAAACTGATGTTGCCCAAGATATAATCACTGAGCAGAAAAAGGAGCTGATGGAGGCAAAGAAGCAAATTTTAGAACAAGATGCACGTATACAAAAACTTGAAGCAATGGTGTATAAAAGGGGTGCATGCGACAATTCGATTGATGACAAAGGCAGTTGCTCGGTGAAGTTCCATCAGATAAATATGGATGATGATGATGACATACAGATTTTGTGTGAAGATGATGTTTTACAGGTATAATACAAGTTATAGTTATATTCATTACTATTATAGAGTTATGAACTTAATATAATAGACATGCCTATTTGCATCTTAGGGTAAATCAGTTACATTAACATTGGAATCTAGCACAAATATTGTTGCATACGGTACAATTGTTTGTATCAATGGACCAGATAAAATGCTTCATGGTGTTCCATTTCCCAAGAATTGCATTCGAGTTTCTATTGATGAAGCATTGGACAAATTAGCACCTTTGCCATATCCAATTCCAAGTGAATGTGAAGTAATTGGTGATGCTGTAGGAACTCATGTGGCTTGGCCACAACACTTGATAGTAAAGCAAGATGAGGTATATGTGATATTATATTTCAAATTTAATTGTTGATTTTTTATTATTCAACTTATCTAACTTGTTTACATCTGAAATTATTAGAAGCTTGGAAGGAAGAACTTTGAACAATTAAAAAAGAAGCATACTTTGTCAACAAGTATCCCAAGATCATTACATATGTTATATTGTTATAGTAAGCGTGCTCTAGAGGAAGGCAGATATATATCAATGCGTCTAGATAATGATGTGTTTGACGATGATTGTGAACTTTTTCTGCACCTTGAGGACATCATTTCTTTGTATCATTTGGATCCAATTTCAGGCAATTGTGTTGTTGGCTACATATGGTAAGTGTTTTGATTTAAGTAATTTCAGAAACTTTTTCTTCAAAGATAATATTTTTTTTCATTATTGAAACATTATGTGTGACCATTATGTTTTCTTCATATTATTGTACAGTATGTTAATTTTTTGCAATGACAGGCATCTTTATAAGAAGACGTTGAAAGAAAATAAGAAAGATAAATTCTTATTTATGAATCCACACAAGATCCCACATATGACAAAAACTACACATGACAAAATAGGTAAGCTTGAAAGGCTGAACCAAAAGGCAAGTCTTTTAGCAGATAGGCTAACTGGTGCATCAGCAAATCAACTAGTTTTGGTGCCATGTAATATTGGGTAAGTAAGAATTAAAACATCACTTTAAATTGCTTCTTTCGCTAATTTATTGAATTATATACACTAATTATATGTCTATGCCTAGTTTCCATTGGATTCTCACTGTCATTGAACCTTACAAGGATGTTATTTATTTGTTGGATTCCCTAAGTCACCGCATTCGCGATGAGGATTGGAAATATATAGTGGAAATGTGAGTTTATATTTTTTTTAAGTAAACATTTTTTAACTCAATAAAAAACTCATATATCAAATATTATTACCTGATGAAGGGCCTTAAGATTGTTTAATTCAAATAAAGGAAGGAAAGGTAGAAAAAACGCTAAGTGGGAAGTACTAAAGGTATGTGTAATTTTGTTTAACATGTATTTTAATGTGTATATTTGTCATTAACAATTTGGCTCTAATCATCATAGGCTCCTCAATAACAAGATGCAAAACAATGCGGTTATTATGTGATGAGATTTATGAGACAAATTATTAAAGAGATTGAAACTATCCAAAGAGATTCACTACGATCAATAGTAATATTATTTTGCTTAACTCAAATTATTAGTAAAATTTATAAAGTGAGTTTTGATTATTTTTTCAATTAACGTAATAAGTGTGTGTGTTCATAGTTCACAAAAGTAGAGTATTCTTGAGAAGAAATTGATGAGGTGCGGTCCGAGTTGGCGGAATGTATACAAGATCATATTTATGAGTAGGTATGTAATAATGGTTGCCATAATTCTATTTAGAATTAAGTTTATGAAATGATGACCATCTTTTTCCCATTTAGTTAAAGCTAACATATGAATTGTGAAATGTATGCCGCTATATGTTCCATCTTGTGTGTTCATTTAGTTAAAGCTAACATATCATTTGGATCCAATTTCAGGCAATTGTGTTGTTGACTCAGATGATGTTCATCCAACATTGAAGAAACCATCAGCAAAGTTCACTATGGATCGAAAAGTAAGTACCTTTGATGACTATTATTTTCGTGTAGAGATAGCACTTTTTTCTCATTCTTGTATCATTTTTTGAGTTAATATTTTCAATAGAAGAATGCTAGTCTCTATTTTCACATATTTAGTAATCATCAACTTTTCTTTGCCATACAATTTTCTTTACGTTATGTATTCTATAAATATTATTACATCAGATAAAATGCTAATGGATTTCTTGATACTTGATTTGGATCTATGTGAACCATTAATAAGTATTATGGCACGTATAACTTGCTTATGGATTTTATTGGTGTCGTTTATCACATTCATTAATATGACTTATATTATTTCACACAGAATCTCTAACATCAAATTTTTATTTTGATGCAGTGTTAAATCATGGTTAAAGAGTTTGAGAAGTTGAGCCCAAAGAAAGGTGCAGTCATAGATGTCGGTGAAGGATATTTTGATGATGATCTTACTTAATATGGATACACTATTAATTTGAGGATTGTGCTGTAACTTTTGTTAAATAGTTATATTTTAAAAAAGATTTTGGATGCTTATAATCTTTGTTTATGGATATTCATATTTACTGTTATGCATGTATTGTGTGGATATTTTCTGTATATTTTGGTAAAATAATTATATTTTATAAAAACACAACACTTTCTATCCATTTAAAAAATGTCTTGTTTATTAAAAAGACAACGCTTTTTAAGCGTTGTAACAACATTTACCTTGTACAAAATAACAACACTTTTTAAGCGTTGTAAAAGCATTGTCCTGGTAAAAAATGACAACACTTTTTAAACGTTGTAAAAGTGTGGTTATTGCAAAACATCAACAACGTTATTTAAGTGTTGCAAAAATGTTGTCTTCATAAAAAACAACAACGCTTTTTAAACATTACAAAAGTGTTGTCTTTGCACAAAATGACAACGTTTTTTAAGCGTTGTCTTTGAACAGGCTTTTAACAACGTGCTTTTAACAACGCATTTTAAGTCACATAGACAACGTGTAAAAAGCGTTGTTGTTTAACTTTTTTCTTGTAGTGTCAGTCCAGGAGGTGTGCAGTTTTCTCGAATTGGTTGGTTATTATCAACGATTTGTTGAGGGATTTTCCAACATTACTTCACTGTTGACACGTCTGACCAGAAAGGGCGTGAAATTTATTTGGATAGAGGCTTGTGAGACCAGTTTTCAGGAGCTTAAGCGGTGATTGGTGTCTGCGCCTGTTTTGGTGTTACCTTCGGGAGAGGACGGTTTCGTACTCTACACTGATGCATCACATTAGGGTTTGGGCGTAGATTTGATGCAGCATGGACAGGTTGTCTCTTATACTTCTCGTCAGTTGAAGGAGCATGAGAAGAACTATCCAGTTCATGACTTAGAGCTTGCAGCCATTATTTTTCCCCTAAAGATATGGAGACACCATCTCTACGGTGTCACGTTTGAGATTTTCATGGATCATAAGAGCCTCAAGTATCTATTCACTCAGAAGGAGCTGAATCTTCATCAGAGGAGATGGATGAAATTCCTGAAGGATTACGATTGTACGATTAGATACCATCTAAGGAAAGCTAATGTGGTTGTAGATGCACTGAGAAAAAAATCTCGGAGTGTTCTGGCTTGTCATCGGGTTATAGTCACGGACTTAGTTCAGAGCTTCTCAGAGTTAGGACTGAAGGAGCAAGGTCAGATAGAGAAAGGGTTGTTGGTGACTATGGTTGCTCAGTCTTCGATCAGGATGAGGATTACAGAGGCTCAGGGCAGTGATCAGCATCTGCAATTCCTAGGCAGCCGAATAACCTCAGAGCAGTAGACTGACTTTACACCAGATAACGAGGGTATTCTATATTTCGGAGGGAGATTGTGTGTATCTAAGTCACATCTGATCTTGGAGGAGTTGCTTCAGGAGGCTCATCGATCTCGGTTTGCTATACATCCTGGCGGAACCCGTATGTATTGAGATTTGAGACGTTCTTACTGTTGGATCGGGTTGGCCCAGCTAGAGGGGGGGAATAGACGATTAAAAAAATAAAGTGAAAGCACTCGTCTTTTAAAAAGGAACTTGGTCACAACTAAGAACGTTTCTTCCAAGATAGTGGACGCTCAACAAAAATCTTCTTATGGCGGAGAAGCCTTACAACAAAAGTACGCTAGACTTTAGAGGTTTTACAAGTGAATGAATTAATTTCTAAAGCTAAAACTCTAAGCCTATTTATAGCCCCTGGAAAGATTATTCGTTTGCTGACGTGGCAGGTATAGGGTGCCCAAGAGGTCTTGGGCACCTGACACGTGGCCCGAGGTTTTATCCAAAGCCAACGATCGCAAACGGCTAAAAGCAGCCTTCTTGGGCGCCTGATACAACACAGGCGCCTGAGTGGGGTTGGGTGCCTAACACGTGGCACGCCTAAGCTTAATCCAAAGCCAACTCTCGCAAACTGCTGAAACACCCTTCTGGGGCACCTGATACAACACAGGCGCTTGATCTATCAACCGCCCGTGAGCTTACGGGCGCCCAGGATACAGTTTAGTCAGCCAATGCTAACCAGCCTCCGGCTTGACTCGCTTCACCTTCTTGGGTGATTTCTGGCCAACCGAAGTTAGGCTCACCCGAACCCGATTCCGACCTTTCGTCCCTCGAGCGTCCCTCCTCCCGGCTTCTCATCCCTCGAACACTGCGCACGTCCTTCTCGCTCCACCGACATACTCTTCCGCAGAGCTCCGCATCCCTCGGATGCACCGAGCCCGTCAGGTCCGTTTCCGTGCTATCCTTCTCGATCGTTGCGTCTTCCGCTTGACTTCCTCCGTTCCTAATCATGATTAATTACATGATGATAGTTGTTAGTCTCACTGGGGTTAAGAAGGAACCAGTTATTTTTTGTGAGTTAATTAAATAGGTATTATAGTTAGGATTTATCCTAATCATGTTTAGTATTTTATTTAGCTAATGTATTTAATTGTATAAATAACTTAACTCTAATCTTGATACATGGCTTTGACTTTGGACTTGTATGGTTGATCGTGGAAGGTCCTCTTCGTTTACAAACTTTTGTAATTAAGGCAAGTATTTCTCCTTTGTATTTTTGTAGATCATTTATCTTAAATGCATGGCTTTTTTACGTCTGAGTAGGACTATTTAACCCTGTTCTTTGCTGTTGTTTATTTTAATATAATCCGTTGATACTTTCTTCATTTGATCTTCGAGTTAATCGTATTTTATATCTATACAGTCTCATCATTGGTTTTCTATTCTGTAAAGTACCGCTTGTACGTGAGTACTTGAAAATATTCATTAAACACCACTAGGTTTGTTGGCATTAGAGATACCCTACCTAGTAGACCTAGTAGTTTAGTTGCATATTTGTTGGTTTCTGGTACTGGTTGTTTATATCGTTGCATCGTTGTTATTCAAGTGTTTGTGCATTTTGTATCATGCACCATATCTGCACTGTTACATACTGATGACTGTTAGCTTCCATATGGTTAAATCGTCATCAGCCATTTAGTTGCTTCGCCACTCAACCACTCGTCATGGTAGTTGCTAGAGTGTGAGCAACTGTCCTATTACGCCACTCTCGACCACTCATGTATAGTGGATGTTGGAGTTGTAGGCAAGCAGTTGACACACTTACCGTTGTTTCCGAGGGATATCAGAGCTGTTGGTGGCTCCCCCTTTATCTCGGGATTTTGGAGTAGTTGGCTCGCCAATATTCTGTCTACTCAACTACATATTCTAGTGGTATTCGTTGGAGTGCGTATAATTGTCACAACCCTACCCACTTGGTCACACAGATGTGATGTGTTAGCGGCTTGACTGGCATCAGGGGTGACACATGTCATTGCATCATGTGTATTTATTGCATTATGTATTTTCTTGTGTTTGTTGTATTTATACTACATTTGGTTGACATGCATGTATGTTTTGATATTATGTTATCACTGGATTTTCATGCATGCTTAGTTGTTCTTCTATTTCCTAGAGACTGTACATCGTTATTTCTATTGATTGGTATATCTTTTTGTTATGTCATGTATTTGTCTACTCTTATACCCGCAGAGTCTGCCCGGACTCACCACCCCCACCATCTACTTTTGTTTCAAGTAGCAGGTAGATGCATTACTTGGAGCCAGGAGAGGATCTAGTTGTCAGTTCCACTATGTCGATTTAGTTTGGAGTTTAACTTAGTGTCTGGGTTATTTCTACATTTAATTCCTAGACTAGTGTTTATTTTTATTTATCCGGTATCGTCTTGGCAGACTTTTATTTATACATTATTGGTCTGGTATGTTCATTTTGGGTTTACATTGGAGTTTTCGTTAGTAAATGAGCTCTTTGCTTCTTTTTTTTATTTTTCTTAACAATATAATCTATCCGCTATGTTTATGTCTATCTTTTATATCAATATAAACTGCGTGGTTATGAGTTATTCTGTTTTTAAGATGTCAGTCGTGTTAGACTGAGCTATATTATTGTGAGAGTTATGTATATTTGTTCCAACTTGTCTACCGTATATGGGAGATGTTGCCTAATTTTCGAGTAAGGATGGGCCTCTGGGGCATAACAGTAGGTGGTCACCCCACTACCTAGTATCTATGATGTTGGCATTAAAATTATTAACCTTGGCAGTGGGATATTAAATTAAGAATGATTAATATTAACTTCTATATATAACAACTAAATCGAAGGGGAGTCTTGGTGCAATGATAAAGTTGTTATCATTTGGTCTAAAGGTCAAGGGTTCGAGTCTCGAATACAATCTTTTGTAAAGTAGGGTAAGGTGCAACTTGGAGATGACATATACTGATAGTGGTAGAGGATCCTAGACCATGACTTGGACGTAGACATACATCCACACACCTTTCAACTTTCATTTTGGCTTGCACTGGAGCCGGACCCCTAGAGGGATGGAGGATTGACAGAGATGACTTTGGTACATGTGATATAGACGCGTCCGCAAGAGGTGGACACTTGACATTGACGATAGAGTTTGGTCGACGCCTAATCCCCCATGATTCATTCGGAAGATGGGAATCAACTGTAGCACTTCTGATGGTGGCTACGAAGAGAGAGAGAGAGAGAGATGGTACTCATGTGAGCACTTGTATATCATACCTTGGATACCTTTTTATATATGATATTTCGTTAGACATGAAATGAGTAGGGAACCTTGGTCATTGTATGGTTTGTGTATTTTGATGATATATGTTTATCTTTTATAAAAAAAAAAGTTGCCTTCAATTTACTTTTTCCTAGACCCATTCCTGGACCCGCATTGACGGGAGCTGTGGATTTATGCTATCGAAGAGCTAAGGATAGATAAAGAGTCTTGGTGTTAGTACTTCCCATTGATTTTGATTCCCTGCACTAGTTGCTCTTTTAGAATTATAATCTCTTTCCTAGCGAGTTTGCTTGTTGGATTGCTATCTATGTAGCTAGTAGGCAACTCCATTATGGCACTCTCAGAGGCTGCAAATGCTAGTTAGTTCTGTCTGAGCAGTCTCCTAGTAGCTTCCTCTGTCAAGGCCAGTGAAATTCAGTGGTTCTAGATTCTTGCCTCTCCTGACAGAAATTATTCCCGATGGCAAAAATACGATGTTTACCACCACCTAAAGGGATCTTGAAAAAACAACCACGTGCATCTCCCTACCTCACACCGAACGTTTTATTATTCCAAGGGATTGGGAAAGATATCTCTAAAAAGATGCTACGTTGGCATTGTAATACTATTCGGCCAGAACTGTTGTGTGTAGCGGTCCCGTTGGAAAATTCCATTCTTCTTTCTGGTCTTCAATATAGATGAATTTTGTTGGGTTGAATTCCAGGGTTTTTGGTCTTCCTAAGAAAAGGGTTCTTTGATGCAATAAGGTTTCTCTCATTAGCATCATTTATCGTTCGGAGCAAACTATTGTTTTGGAGCTGGAATCGTGTTCTAGGTGGTTTGACATCGCCTTGTGCATGCACATGCAAAGATGGCTTTTATGGGCCAATGAATTAATCTCAACTGCCTCATGGTAGTAGGTGATTTTAATGATGTCCTCAGCGCACATGAATGTCTCGTGGCAGCCAGTTCGGATCCTCTATCCCAACTTTCTGTTGATGCAGTCTGGCCCTGATTGTTGTTTTGGTGTTGACACCGATTTTAGATTAGGTGGATGATGTTTGATTATGATTAAGTCCTGATCGGGGATCAGGCATGGTATGGAAAATCCTAGTCTGGAGGGCTAGGTGTTGGAAAATCCTAATCTGGAGGGTTAGGTGTTGAAAATCCTAACTTGGAGGGCTAGGTGTATGAAAAGTCCTAATTCGGAAGAGGTGGGTGAAAAGTCCTAGCTTGGAGGGCTAGGTGAAAAGTCCTAACTTGGAGGGTTAGGTGCAAATTCTCATCTTGGAGGATTAGGTGAAAAAGTCCTGGCTTGGAGGGTCAGGTGCCTAGCTTGGAGGGCTAGGTTGGATGATGTTCTAACTCAGAAGGGTTGGGTGAAAAGTCCTAGCTTGGAGGGCTAGGTGAAAAGTCCTAGCTTGGAGGGCTAGGTGAAAAGTCTTAACTTGGAGGGTTAGGTGCAAATTCCCAACTTGGAGAGTTAGATGGAAAAATCCTTAGCTTGGAAGGCTAAGGTGGATGAAACCCTAGCTTGGAGGGCTGGTTTTGACTCCCTGGATCGGTCTGGTGACCGATCCAGCGATGTCTGATCGGACTGGTGACCGATCAGGGAGCGCACAATGAGGTTGGGAACCTACTGTGTGGCTCCTGATCGGTCCGGTGACCGATCAGGGAGCAGGCTGCTTCCTTGCTGCCTTGCTCCTGATCGGTCTGGTGACCGATCAGGGAGCGGATAGTGAGTGAGTTCCCTTGCGGATCAGACCCTGGATCGGTCCGGTGACCGATCAGGGACTTAGGATCTGATTAAAAAATCACTGTTCATCTGTCCTGATCGGTCTGAGTGACCGATCAGGCTTCACTCTGATCGGTCTGGAGACCGATCAGGCTTTACTCTGATCGGTCGGGTGACCGATCAGGCGTGTATAGCCGCGAGAGCTGGGAATCCCAGCGAAGCAGTGGATCGGTCTGGTGACCGACCCACAAGCCCTGGATCGGTCTGGTGACCGATCACTTTAATTCAAATTGCACTGTCAGACGCGGTCAGAGCGTCTGATCGTATCCGATTCGCTGCTGTTTGCTTCTGATATTTGATTTACTGTGTGATTTACTGCTCTAACAGTCTGATTAAGCTGCAGGTGACAGGGGAGGATTCAAACACTCAAGGAGAAGTCAATGGAGGCTTTCCTTGGAGCAGGTTTGTCCGTTTTTTCATCTCAGGTTGCAACGGCCGAGCTGCAGACTGGAGCTGAGACTGGAGCTTGGCTGAGGGAAGCTCAGGGAGTCTAGGGATAGCTCAGTGGTAGCTGGCGTTGGCAGATGAGCAGCTGGGAGCTGCAGGGATGGTGTCATCTGATGCTTGGTGGAGAAACAAAAAGGAGAAGAAGACTTCGACTGAAGCAGAGAAGTGTTCGACAGTTTTTCTGTGTTGAACTTACTGAAGTTCTTGCTGCGCCTTGTGTTTCTCCACAACTTGCTTGCTGTGTTTCTGAAGTCTTCATCATTTTGAGCAAGCAACCGCAATCGAGAAGCAACCAACTCTTACGTGAGTGCTGGGAGGAAAGAACAAGGGGCTTGGAATCCAACAGTGAGAAGACACGAAGGAGGGAGTCCTTGCGTGAGATCGTCGCTGGGTGGAGCTCAGGATAAGCTCGCTGTGTTCTTGTCCTTGCTAGGTGCTGAGTAAGAGTTTTTCTCTGTGTTTCATTAAGCTTAAATCTATATCCTTGTTTGAAACGCTGTGGAGAGGTTTCTACACCGAGAAGGAGGTTGCGTTACATCCGGTGAACACCGGGGCTTGATCTGCCGACGATCAAGGGATCGCCCACCTTAAGGGCACGCCAAGGAGTAGGGGCAAGTTATCCCCGAACCTTGTAAACCCTCTTGTTAGTGACTTTGGTAGTTGTTCTTGCTTGCTTTCATTTCTGTTTTGTTTACTGCACTGCTTTCTTTCTTTTGCTTCTTCCGCTGTGCTACTGATAAGTTGAGTGCAGAAACCTCACAAGTGTTTAAAGTCAAAGAGATTGGCTATATTCACCCCCCCCTCTCTAGCCATCCGTTTCCAACAGCTAGGACTTTGTTTCCTGGCAGTCCTTCGCCAGGTGCCTAGCAGCCCTTCGCTAGGACTTTGTTTCCTGGCAGTCCTTCGCCAGGTGCCTAGCAGTCCTTCGCCAGGACTTTGTGTCTAGATTAACTAGGACTTTCCTGCACACTTGAGTAACTTCGTTAGATCACATTAACATCTTAACTTTGAATCCTTTGCCAATATCAAAACAAGGTTCGATATGGTGTTTCTTACACCAACAGTATATGCACAAAATGTCTCATACTTTGCATTATAGATAACATGGTGCGTGGTGTTGAATAGAAGATCATGTTATCAAGATTCTTGCAGGAGTATAAGAAAGAGGCTCACAACCGAGATGGAGTTGGACAAACTATCGGGATGGTTGTAGTGTAATTAGGTGTGGTTTGTCTTAACCATATAATTACACTAGTGCACTTTGTGTGCATTCAGTAGGACTAAAAGAGATGTCATCCAATTTTGTACTGACTTCATAAATTGAATTAGATCTCGAATTTATATTATGGAGTACGATCTTTTAATCCCAAAATAATAACGGACACGTATAATTAATTGTTATTTCTTTGACTTACCAATGGGCGAGATTTATTCTGTTAAATCGATAGGCTCGGTAAATTGAGAAATAATATTAATTATATGGTGTGTCGTTGATTATTGAGGGAATTCGTGTCCTGGTTAGTCGGGATGATGATGCCCCCTTGATGAGCTCAAAAGGATCATCGTGTCAAATCTTGCAGTGGACTATGGTCTGACATGGTGAAAATGTTGAGTGGTACTAGTCAAGGATCAAGAGGATAATTATTTTAATTGTCAGTAATTTAAATTAATTATCGGGCATTCGATATCTTAAACATGGGGAGATGGACGACTCATAATAGGTGGAGCCCATATGAAAATATGGGGATATGCAGTGGACTATGGTCTGACATGGTGAAAATGTTGAGTGGTACTAGTCAAGGATCAAGAGGATAATTATTTTAATTGTCAGTAATTTAAATTAATTATCGGGCATTCGATATCTTAAACATGGGGAGATGGACGACTCATAATAGGTGGAGCCCATATGAAAATATGGGGGTTGGTGAGGAAGTTCAATGGAATCCTTTAGTGGAATGGATCTCCATTAATGGATCGGGTTTGGATCCATTAGCGGGCCAAGAACCAACTCCCCCTCATGGTCCCTACCTTAGCCCTATAAATACCCCATAGGAGTCATGATACAAGGCTAATGAATTAATCTAATTAATTCAAGAATTAATTCCCAAAAACCCTAGCCTCTTTCTCTCTCTCCCTCTCTTTTCTCTCACCTAGGTCATAGCAAAGGAGGTGGTGAAGGCTTGGAGCTTTCTTCTTCCTTCTTCTTTGCTTCTCTCCCTCTCTTGATTGCGGACGGCACTAGACAAGGAGGATACGCTTCCTCCTTTGTGGCGCAAGGCAACAAGTGTAGAGGGAGGGTGGTCGGCGGCGGTGAAGGGAGTTCCTTGGAGGTTTGGCGCTGGTGATTGGAGGAGGTGGAAGCTCTATAGGGAGGAAGGAAGAGGAGATCTTCTTCTTCTCTCATTGTCTTCTCATCCTTAGCTCTCCATCAGGGCACACGTAGCCGGAATCCGGGGTGGCAATAGCCGGCGGTGAAGGAGAAAATGGTTCTTCTTCTTAGTTGGCCGGCGGCAGTAGAGAGGAAGGAGGAGGCGGCTGGCGTGGGTTCAAAGGGAGAAGGGGATTGGATTTCCTCTTCTTCATTGTCTTCTCCTTCTTTCTTCCTCCTTCTTGTGGTCGGTGATCCCTTGGAGAAGGGATAGGCGCCGACGGTGACAAGGAGGAGGTAGTGAAGGCTGGCGCAAACCCTAGACCCTAGGGTTTTGCTTGGTGCATTGAAGAGAAGGAGAAAGGAGGATTGATTCGAAGCCTTGGTGACTCCGCGTCTTGGTAGCTCGTCGCCCACACGATGTCCAAGAGAGGAGGGTCATAAGGTAAAAGACTGCTAGGTAAAAGACGAGGTATACTCTTCTTTAGCACCTCTTGTTTTTCTTTGTTATTTCATGCTTCGTTTTATCATTGCATGTGTTCAATTAATTGTCATGGGATTAATTAGTTGTTAATTAATATGACAATTAATTTATGTCATGGACCTCGATAATAAACATAAAAATCGACGATCCATTCATCGTCTTTTTCGTGGTCTTTTGATTCGGAAAGTTACAAGGCCTTAACTTTGGTTTTGGCTAAGTTGTGACTTGAATCAATTGACACGATGATGAGATCTCTATTCGGATTAAATTTTTAATCCGTAGACATAGAGAGGTCTCTTATGTTCGACCCCATGGTTGCTTAGGAAACCGCCATGCCATGCAAGGGTTTAGTCCCATTAGTAGATATAAGACAAGTGAAAGGAATAATGCACAACTCACTGTTACTGCTGAAAGGTTCAGTAGTGGTTCTGGAATCAACCAAGGATTTCTCGATTAATTGGGGGTTATGATGTACTACTAGGTGACACTCATAATCGATCCATAATTGATAGTTAAGTATGGATGGACAAAATAATTGAGAACCTATTAGGCCACACACACTACGAGTTTATCCGAAGGACTTAAAATTAGGTTGGGAATTGGATTTTCAAATCAAGAGAGGGATAATGTTTAATTGGATCAAACGAAGGACAAACATAGAAAGATGTTTGTCGGAATGGAAGTATGGATGGGCCATGTCTATTGTAGGCAATATGGATTCATTATGGTTTAATAATAAAACAAAAGCTATTTGGTTTAATTATCAAACAATTTGGTTTAATAATAAACTAAAAGAGTTTGTTTTAATTATGAACCATAGTGGTTTAGTTTTGAACCAAACTTCATTTTAATGGTAATGGATTAGATTTTTTTTGCTTATTGGGTTTAGGAGATGGCTTGCTCCCCAAGTCATGTAGAGGTGTATAAATACCCTTCTATGAGGAGAAGAGGTGTGATAATTAAGGATTTGATCTTAGAGAGAAAAACCTAAAATTATTTTAGGAAATCTCTTCTCCTCTCTTCTTCTCTTCCTCTCTTCTCTACCTCTCCCTTGTGCCACCACCACCCAAAGGAGGTCGCCCCTCCTTGAGTCACCTACCCTAGGAGTTCTTGTCGGCCATTACCATCGGCAGTTTCCCAACCTCCAGCCATCACCAGTTTCCCCTTCATTGTGGCCGCCAACATCCACCAAGGAAGACCACCAGCCCTTATATTAGCTTGATCTCTCTTTCTTGCTTGGGCCGACCTCCCATTGTGTTGCTTTGTTGCTTCGAGTCACCGTGGATAAGATCTAGTGGGAGTTCTCTTGATCACTTCATCTCTAAGCTTAGCTAGTACCAATCAGAGAAAAATGATTATTGTTAGGACGATAACTTGCCATGGATATGAATAGAGGTGAATCTTTCCGAATGTCGCTTAGTTGATGCCATTTCCACTCCAAACTTTTTGTCAAGTATACCCAGTGTAAATTTAATTCCGTAAAATTTTATATTGTGATCATGTCTACGTGTGTTGTATCTTATATCTATGGATGTGTATTGTAATAAATTTGAAATTTATTATGTTTTTATTTTCGCTGTGTATATTTACGAAACATATTTTAAGCATGCACCCATGTCGGGTTCCTCAACAGGTTAGACCTTCTGGCACTCCACCCTGTGATACTAATTGTTAGGACCATAGGAATTTATATTCTCCATAATGGTGTGATATTTGTCCACTTTGGGTCTATCCCTTTATAGTTTTATTTGGATTTTATTCAAAAGGTCTCATACGAATGAATATATCTTTCTCTTATAAGCCTATGATCTTTTCCATACGTTTTCAATATATGGCATTGTTTGCAATCTTGCAACCTTAACACTTGCACAATATGTCTTGGACTACAGTGTCAATGAATTGATTGAGGTCCTTCTTGGTCATAGTGATCATCTCGTTGCGTCTTTCCTCACTAATGGGGTCGTGTTTTTTTATGGTTCTTCCTGTGTTAACCATCGCAGCGTCTCAGCTTAGAGTTTCCACAGATGACACCAATTTGTTTTGACCATAAATCATGGATGACTAAGCCACCAAAGGGTGTACCATGATCGGAAAGGAGAGAATCAATCGGTTAACCTGAAGAGCATAACAAAAGAGGATAGAATGGCGCCGAGAGGGACCCCGACGTAGCCACTCAGACTCTCGAGTTAGGTAGTTAGTGTTGGAACGATGCACGTGAGAGGGGGGTAAATCACTTGTATTTTAAAAACTTTTCTTTTTCTCTTTTTTAAAAAAGACTTATCAAAAGTCAATGCATAGTGGAAACAATAAAAAAATGAATAAAAAAAAACAACAGAAGTACACAAGTTGCTTTTATTTGGTTCGAAGTCTTCGACGACTTCTACTCCAAGACCCAAGCCCTATGGATCTTTCTCGATGAGTAATCCACTAATATTCTCTTCCAAAAACCCTTCAAAAGAGCAATCGATTACATAAATGAGAAAAGTGTGACACCCTACACTTTCCTATGTAAGTATAATAATAAACAATTTAAATCATTACCAACACTCATAGTAGTTTGAAGACTATAGCTCGAGATCAATGTCAGTTTGACTACAACAATTGGGCGTAGCAGAGTGGCAGCATAGTAGTGGCATGAAGATGGCACAATAGAATGAATTTGGAAGCTCAAAGGAAAGTTGTGTTGAAAAAGTTGGTCGAACCCTCCTTATATAGGTCATTGGAGGCACCTCCAATGACCCGAAGCACCTCCAATGGTGTTGATCTGATTCACAATGTTTGGCCTTTATCCACTTGAGGGTGCATCCATTATACTAAGGACGTCTCCAGTCCACTCCAAGGTGCCTCCAATCAGCTTCGAGGTGCCTCCTATCAACAAAACTTCATTCTCGAAGTTTATCTCCTCTGGGACGCCTCCATCCATCCAAGGCGTCTCTAGTACCTCGGCTAAGGCACTTCTCATTATTTAAGGTGCCTCAAGCATTATTCATCCGAGGTTGATTTTTTGCATTTAACTCATGCAAAATCATGTTAGTCCAAATAGCAATAATACCTACAAAACAGAGTTAGCACATAAAATAAAAGTATGAGTTAGATCCTGTCTAATACGATCAGGATCTAGTCTTGGTCTCAACTTAGGTTTCCAAATGGATCTAAGTTTTTCCAGCATCTACAGTCTCATTGGGACTCGCCCTCACTGGATCTCTCCTCCTGTTGCTTACTTGACTTACTCGCCAAAATCTGGTCCTTCACACCTGTTTGAACTTTCTCTGGTTCTATTTAGTGTTTGATCAACCTGATCTACTAAGACTTACCTATAGCACCAAGATAACACAATAGATATAAAACAGTAAAGTAAAAGAGTGTTAGCAGCATTAAAGATTGTTGGTTCGGTCGATCGCATGCCTTTCGGTCACACTTGCTTGGAGTTATTTCTTCCAAGACTTCTCATTACTTAGGGTTACCTCCTCTTAGGGTTTTTCTCTGTCTAGCTTCACTCACTAGGATTTCCACCAGCTAGCTTCACTCATTAGGATATAGCTTCACTCACTAGAACTTTCACCATCTGGCTTCACTCATCAGGATTTTCACCACCTAGCTTTACTCACTGGGGTGTAACTTCATTCACTATGACTTTCACCGTCTGACTTTACTCACCAGGACTTCTATCACCTAACTTCACTCACTAGGGTCTAGCTTCACTTACTAAGACTTTCACCACCTAAGTTTACTCATTAGGGCCTAGCTTCACTAACTAAAACTTTCACTATCTGGCTTCACTTAGTAGGATTTTCACCACTTAGTTTCACTCACTAGGGTCTAGCATCACTCACTAGGATGTTCTTTTGCTAGTCATCCGGTCAACCTTGACTTGACTAGACTTCTCTCTTATAAACATCAAGTCTTGTTTGGATTAACTCTTAGTCAACCTAACTCGACATTGGTATATTATCAAACATTGAAATCCTATATGCCGATTACACCAACAGTTAGGCATGAAGTACTAGACTTGTAGTGATTGGGCTTGTAGCATCATACCTATAGTGGTTTAGTGTGGAGTTCCACACATATAAAGGTCTGGTGGGTTAGCTCAGGTCGTGCTTTCTAAGTGGGATTTTGAACCACTCTAGCTTGAGCTCAAATCTAACTCAAGCATATTTGACCTACTGGACTTTGACTAATAACTCAACACGACTATTGATTCCATGATTTCACATGGAGACTATCAATATCCACCACATCACTGGGCATTGATAGGTGGTGTCAAAGAAGAAGAAAAGACAAGAGGTTCTCCGATGAGGGATTACAGAAAAGATAAAAGTGATTCAGACTTTTTTTTATTTGGACAAGTTTTTTTTGTAGTTCGAACTAGCACATGGAACAGACGAAGAGTAAAAGGGGAAATGACTATATGATTTTGCCATTTCCAAACTTTTATATGTGAGTTGGATATTTTGTACATGGTTTAGTAAATTGCCAAAATATATTTGTGTTTAGTCAAAGCTAACATACACATGGTGCCCTCTCAATGGGTCCTACTCATGTTATCTTTAAAGCAAAAGGTGATTTGGTTCACCTGAGTGCCCTCATCGTCGGACCCACAACAAGATGAAGGAAAGTAAATCACGTACTGAACAGTCTCCTAAATGAGAAGACATTTATTTCTCAAGGGAATAAATCCCATGGGAATCAACCCTTATCAAATGAAGCAACTATGTTGCCTAAGTACCCTACTTATGTTATCGTTGGAGCAAAAAGTGATATTACTCCCCCAAGTGACTCAGTATTACCGATCCCACTATAAGATACAGACAAGTAAATCATAGGGTCATTTTGCCCTATTGCAGCGGCCCTTTGCATGGGAGAGGTCAAACGCCCAACAAGATATTTTGTACTCGTTGGGAATTAACCCCAAAACTTATTGGAGTAAAACACTCAAGTATGTCATACTCATGTTATCTTTTGGAGCATAAATGTGATATCGCTGACCCTAAGCGACACAGTATCGCTGGCCCTCGATAAGATACAAGCAGATAAATCACGATGGAGCATTTTGCCCTATGCATCAACCTTTTAAATAGAGGAGATCAGATACCTAACCAGACATTTTGCACTCGCTGTGAATTAACCCTAAGACTTATTGAATCAAATACCCATATAGATATCAACTGTATCACCCATGGGGCCCCTACTCATGTTATATTTTGGAGGAAAGATGGTGCAACTCATGTTACCTTTTGGAGTAAAAAGGTGATATCGCTATACTGCCGACCCCAACAAGATAGAGGAGATGAAGTATCGCTGGCCCCCGATAAGATACAAGCAGATAAATCACGATGGAGCATTTTGCCTTGCGAATCGACCTTTTAAATAGAGGAGATCAGACACCTAACCAGACATTTTGCACTCGCTGTCAATTAACCCTAAGACTTATTGAATCAAATACCCATATAGATATCAACTCTATCACCCATGGAGCCCCTACTCATGTTATATTGTGGATGAAAGATGGTGCAACTCATGTTACCTTTTGGAGTAAAAAGGTGATATTGTTATACTGCCGACCCCAGCAAGATAGAGGAGATGAAGTACCCAATAAGACATTTTACATCCATTGAGAATTGACCCTAAGACCTATTCAAGTAAATATCCTTGTAGATGCCAACTGCACTAACTCATAGGGCCATAGTTCACACGTTTGACTCCATAATCATCTATAAATAAGTAAATTAAGAAATTATAATTAATCAACATATGAGAAAACATTATACATAATTTTTACTGAGTTGGACTCAAGGTCATTGGAACAATACCACCTATACATGTTATCCTTGGTGGCAAAAGGTGATTCGCTCACCTCAACGCCCCCGCTAATTCGTCCCAGGGCCAACATGGAGAAGATAAATCACCTGTACATGTTATCCTTGAATGACAAGTACGAGGTTCGCAATGGGGATTATTTGCAATTTTCTTTTTATGAAGGTAATGAATTGTTTGTTTCAGAAAAAACTAGCTCAATGAGAGACAAAGACATAAAGTGTTAGATTAAATAGTGATGTAGAATAATTTAGCTCCTTTTATTAACACACAGAAACGCAATCCAAATAAGAATGTGTGCACAAAGACATTATTTTTATTCATAAAGAAAGTGGGGGATATAATTCACGAAACAAGCAGAAACTCGAAAAAGAAATCAAAATAGTGCCGTGTCTGTATCATCCTTCCGTAACCGCAGAGAAAATTTTGAGGTGTGATAATGCTTGACGAAATGTGAACATCAATCTTCTTCATTTATGTTTTTTGTTTGATAAATGCGGGAAAGCAGCCAGGATGTTATGGGCTCTAAGATCCTGCCTTGTTAGGATTCCCACGATCGGAGAAATCTGCACATACAGCAACATCATAAATCCCATATTCATCAGTAAGCGGAGGAGGAGAAGAAGAATGATGGAGGAGGAAGGAGAACTCACCCCGGCTCCCTGGTACTTGGGAATTATCAGCAAATGGCGCAAGCCAACCTGGCGGAAAAGCACGAGCGCCTTGGCCACGGACATGCTCTCCACCACTGTGTAGGGCGTGGTGTTGGTGAAAGGATGGAGGTCAACGTACATTTCCATCTCCTCCTCGCTGATGGCCACCTGCTCCAACGTCACCCCCTTCTTGGCCAGGTCCACGGACCTAAACCTCTCCCTCACCTCCCACTCCGCGCTCCGCCTCCTCTCCTTCAGGAACCATTTCTTCTTCAGCACCGCCACCAGGTGCGACCTCAGCACCAACCCGTGCAGCTCCGCCGAACCCTCGGGCCGGTCCACCACGGGGAAGCCATTGTGGCCGGTGTGCTTTAACACCTCGACGATCCTGGCAACCTTCTCGACAATTTCGAGGCAAACGACGGCGGGCTTGGCCGCCGCGAGCTCGGCCACGGTCAAATTCCTCATCCACGGCTCCTTGGACGCGTCCAGGAACGGCAGCCCCTTGAGGTCGAGGATGATCTCGTATATGCTGGGGTTAATGGAGTCGCCCACGGTCTTGGCGATGAGGAGCACGAACATGGTGATGGGAAGGAGGAGGAGGTTGTTGGTGAGCTCGAGGAAGATGACGCAGAGGGAGACGGTCATCCGCATGGAGCCGGACATGAGGGCGGCGGCGCCGAGCACAGCGTAGAGGCCGTGGTCGATGTGGATGTAGCTTTGGAGGGCGAGGGCCAGCAGGCGGCCGTAGGCGGAGCCCATGAGGATGATGGGAAGGAAGAGGCCGGAGGGGACGGCGATGCCGAAGGTGACGAGGCCGAGGACGCAGTAGAGCGCGAAGAAGATGAGGAGAGAGAGGAAGCGGAACTCGGAGGGGGTGGAGGAGGAGAAGATGTTGCGGACGGCGTCGTCGTTGGTGGCGTAGAGGAGGCTGGCCAGGTCGTTGTAGTGTCCGCTGGGGCAGTTGAATTGCTTGAAGTTGCCGCTGCCCTCCGGCGTCGGGCACACTACCTCTGCCGAGCCGTCGCAGGGCGTGCACGGCGCCAAGAACGGCAGGCCGTAGAGGCAGATGGAGGTGAAGAGCGAGACGCTGAGACTCAGCACCAGCTTCGCCATTCTCCCTCTCCTGTTATTCACCCACCATTAATGGCGTCACAATAAAATTCAAAACTTTTTTTTTTTACAGAGGAAGAAAATTTCGATCTCAAATCAAAAACAGATCGATGAATCTCGTCAATTTTAAGACCATTAAACTCACTCGTTGATCCGGCCGTAAACAATCAGAACTTTGTGGAGAACAAAATTGTAGGCACTCCCGAGCAATCCCCCCAAGACACCCACAAGCGCCACCAGAAGCAGGTCGTTGACATGGTACGACACCTTGACGTCGCTGACATCGAAGAGGATGAGGCCGCCTCGGCCGAACAGCCCGCACCGACCAGAGTTGCAGTACTCGATGAACCCCCGGAGCACAACCACCACCACGGCCGTGCTGAAGAAGGTCCGCCACAGCAGGGCGCTCCTCCACCAAGTGGCCACCTCCTCCAGGGAAAAGAGGACGCCCCCCACCGGCGAGCGGAAGGCGGCGCAGACGCCGGAGGAGGCCCCGCAGGTGATCAGATCCCTGCGGTCCCGGTCGTTGTTGAAGAAACGGAGCCACTTGCACTTGAGTCGATAGTCGTCGGACTCGGATCCGCCTTGACTGAGCAGGGACGCAATGCAGCTTCCTATGTGCACCAGAGGCCCTTCTTTCCCCAGATCCAGCCCCGCAGACACCGATCCGATGCTACCGATGATCTGCACAATCGAATTAAATCTCTAGCTTCTACTCGGATCTTGAAACAGCAGCGATTACAAATTTTTTGCTCTCTCTCTCTCTAACGCACGCACCTTGACGAATAGCGTGGATGCCCCAAACATATTGGGGGTATCGACTCCGTTGAGATAAGCTTTGATCTCCGGTATTCCTGGACCAGCTGCCGTGGGAGCAAACACCACGCACAGAGATGCAGCGACCATCGTCAAAGCAAGATTTACCCCTGTCAAGTAGACGAAGCCAGTCACGTACCTGCACAAGATCACAATCGTCTCCATCTCAATCTCGTAACCCTAGCCACCACAAGATGAAACGGAAATGTCGATGACTCAACTTTTGTCCTTGACAAACCGAGCCAAGTAGAGGATCTTGATGCCCGCTATGTTCTCGATGGCGAGGTTGATGAGAGAAGCAATGACTCCCGTGAGGAGGCCGACGAGGAAGGCGAGCATCCACTTCAAGAAGATGTACTGCAGAACCTCGCCGCTGGATCTGCTCCTCCAGTCGTGCTTGAACAGATCGTTCTCATTGATCCTGCACTTCTCCAACACACACACATCCCAGATCAAATCCAGCCGCGCAGTCAGTCGAAGGAAAATTGAATCAGCCATTAGGATTGATTGATTGATTACTCGTAGTCCAAGCTCTCAATGTGCGACACCTTAGCTCCGACCACCGCGTACTGGCTGGAGGTGAGCGTCGGGGTTCTCTTGAGCAGGGTATTCAGCAGAGAGTTGCTTTCAGGGTCATGCCCGCCTTCTTCGTCCCCTTCAAACTCCACTTGAGCTGCTGCTGCTGCTGCTGCTTTCTTCTCAGGGAAAGCACTCGAGTACTCTTCCATTGCCAAGGCTTCAAGAATTGTTGGCACGGCAGGGCTGTGCTTTTAAAGATGAGGCATATAATTAAAACCAAGGCCGTTGCATTTGGAGGATGAAAAGGGTCTAGTTGAAATGTTTGCATTAAACAATTCTCGCTTCCCACGCAAGCCATTTACTTATTGCCACTGCAAGTCCGTGATGTAAGGAAAGATTTTTCTTAGCAAAACTCAAAACGCACCCCAAATTAAAAAAATTATTAAATGGACATTCCTTTTCTCAAAGAAAAATATAATTATACACTCCATCAATAATTTTATCTCAAAATATTTCTTAATTCAATACTTAATATAATTAATAGCTACTCTTCTTGGGATAAAAATATCTAATAATTATTAAAATAACATTTAAATTTATACTAAATATATTTTAGTAGTTATTATATACTTTTTACATATGATAGTAGTAATTTCTATATTAAATTTTAAATTTTAAACTCATATTATTATAATAGCTTATCATTATAAATCTAAATTTCAAATCATAAACTTATTCTGTATATTATAATAGTTATCGATAACTACAATAATAATAATAATAATATTGATCAAAATATTTTAGAAAAAATTTATTAAAAGGGTATCCAATTAATTTTAATTGGAAATTGGAGGACCATCTTATGATTTTACAAATGATGTGTCCATTTAATTTGTTTTGTCCATTTTTCTTTCAAGTTTTTTTTGTTTTTAATTTAAATCTCAATCTCTAGTTGAATTTTGCAAATGAATTAGATAAGAAAGGCGATCCTTGCACTCGCCATGAAATTCATCCAATCGTATTTGTGGTTGGCCATCCATGAGAGCAACAATCCTTGTTTAGTCGGTCATCGTATATATTAATAGAAAGAAACGTGCCTGAATGAAAAACAAAAAATTGGCTCTTGAGCGTCCCAAAGGGCACCTTATCCACTGCATATCATGAACACTTTTTCTTTTTTTTTTCTTTCTCAATGGGACCAATTTGATAATTAACAAAAGACAATATGAGTTCTATATCAATCATCTCCCATCTAATTCAAAGCGCAACTAAGCCCAATCGAGGGCGACTAGTTATCCATTGTTCTAATTACTTTCTTATAAGATCAGCATATTCTACCTTGCTCAAGAATAAATTTTAAACAAAAATCATAATATAATATAATGTTTCGGAAGGAATCGACGTCGACGGTCCGTCACCAGAGTTCAGCCCACGCGGATGTTGACGTTAGAGGAAGAACTCACACCCTGCGAGATTAACACGAGCGTTAGGGGAACACGTAGGAGGTTGTCCGGCAGAGCTCACTCCGACGCTTAAGTCAGTGTCTTGATCCAGGAGATGAAGAGAAGGCAAATAAGAAGATATGTGTGAAATAGAGAGAGCGTAACCCCTTTACCAGAAAGGTTGGAATACCTTTTATACCTGTGGCGGTTGTCTCACGCATCTCCACGATCTTTGCCACGCCCCCCGATTGTCGGTCACAGGATATCCTTTGCAACGGTCCATGCCGTCATTAAGTTCGGACCGTTACGATAATTATGGGTCATGATGACTCCATGATAATTGGTGTGGGTTATCTGCATATCCGAAGAAAGGGGGACCGTTCCTTGAGGTTGAATGCTTCTTGGGCTCCGCTTCCCCGGGGTGATCTTGTGGTCTTCTGGCCTAGGGGTCCTGGGCATTTGGCCTTTCCGAGGTGGTCTCGGGGACCTAGTTTCCCGAGGTGATATCGGGAGTGTATCCTCTGATTTGATCTCCGGGGCGTGTCTACCCACGGGGGGTCTCGGGGGATCCCCTTCCCGAGAGGGTCTCGGTAGCTCCGGAAAGAGAGTCGTTCAGGCTCACTATATCTTGCCACACAGCTTCTTCAATCCACATGTCAACCACGGGGTACTCAACCCCATCACAAGTCCCTCCCTTCAAGTCTGATCGAAGGAAGTGTGTCTGACTGATTAGACTAATGGTGTGATGAAGAAACTATGTTATAGTGGGTCCTTGCACCCATTACTGTTTCACTGGTAGTTATACTGGGTCCGAGAATTGTAGAATTTACCTCGGGTCTCAAGGCAATCGCATTTTGGTTTTGTCTTCCCCAAAAAGGCTTCTATGGTTTTTGAGGTACTGTCATGATACTTGTTCATCCTTCATAAAAGCGCATGACGCTCTTTAATGGTGACAAAGCCCCTTCGCGAATTCCTCGTCGCCACGTGCCCCAACTGCTCTCCTCATGATCTCTTACTGGTGTGTGCAGCTGTAGCAGGCTTACGTCAAGAGGATGTTCCATGACGAGTCCCCTGGTGTGGCGGTTTCTTGTCGTCCACGTGCCTTGCCCCTATTGCAAATATGCGAGCGACTTCCTCCGTATAAGAAGGGGAGGCGAAGACGTTCGACCACCTTCTGGCTTCGTTGTTTCGTGAACCTCGTCTTCGTCTTCTTCCCTAAGTAACCATGGAAGGTTATCGAGCAGAGTGGTATGAGTCTGCCTCTTCGAGAGTGAGGTCGGAGGCTCTGCAAGCAGCCATCGAGGCTTACGGCATTCCGGCTGAGATCGCGGTGGTGATCCCTAGAGTAGACCAGACGCCACTGGAGCCTCCTGTAGGTTTCTTTACCTTCTTTCTGGGGCAAGTAGAGTCAGGGCTCCGCTTCCGTATTCCTCTTTTTTTTCATGAATGTTGCCTCCTATTTTGATATCCTCCTTGACTAGATATCTCCCAATGCCTTTTCTTAGATGGGCGGGGCGTACATTATCTTTAAGCTCTTCGACATCTCCTTGACCCCTCATCTTTTCCATTCAATCTTCGTTCCGATCGGCTCGTGAGGGGCTTTTAGCTTTTCGGCGCGCCCTAGCTATAGGTTCTTAGGAGGGTTCCCTTCCTCGCACAAATGGTGGAAGGAGAAGTTTTTCTTCATCTGACTGCCTACACAGTGTTAGGACCTTGGCGTTAGGCTAGAGGGGGAGGGTGAATATTCTCTCTTTGATTTTATCTACAAGAATGTTAGCTAAAACACAAATGCAATAATAGACAAAATCAATTAACAAAGAAAGCAATGCTAACTCCCTTGATTTACTTGGTATCCATCTCCTAGAAGTGACTAATCCAAGGATCCACACCACACAATCAAGCTTCACTATGATCTTCTCCTTGAAGGTGGAGAAACCCTTACAAGATGCTCTCTTCCTCTTTTACAAGATGAGATTTAGAGTATGTGAAAGAGAATAGGCTTTGGGCACTTATAATAGGATTTAGCAATCAAGAACCGTAACCTATTCATGTCCCAAAGCCTCCTCTTAAATAGAGGAGAGAGCTGCTATCCAAACAACTTAGCCCCGACATCAGTCGACTGCCCCCAGGGCCAGTCGACTGATGCCCAGCCAACGACTCTATTTTTGAGCAGACCAGTCAACTGGTACTTGGACCAGTCGACTAATCTTTCTGTGAGTTTCCACTCGACACTGGCAGTCGACTGCTCCCTTTGCCAGTCGACTGCCCAGCTTACAAGTTCACTCAAACTCACTTCGAAGTTCACCATTCGCGTATGCCTTGAGTTCCACTTCCTCGGCTTGACCCTTGATATTCTCTTCCTTTGGCTCTCGTCCCTCGGATGCGCACACAAGCCCACGGCTTGCCTCCATGCCATCCTTCGTGTATGCCTTTGAAGTCTACTTCCTTGGCTCGCCCTTGAAGTCCTCTTCCTTGGCTCTCGTCCCTCGGATGCTATACTTTGTTACTGCTCATGTATGTTTCACCAAGTCCTGCATGACTCAATCACACATATCAAATCAACATAAAAACCTAACTTAACCATATTGGCACACACATCAAAACCCTTGATCTACCCGATCAACCTTGAGTCGATTGCACCAACAATTTCCCCCTTTTTGATGTGTGACAATATGTTTAAGTTAGGTACATTGATAACAATTGAAAATTAAAAGCATAGCAAATTAAGAAGCATAAATTTGCATCCTCCCCCTTAACTTATATCTTAACACATAATTTTCAATTTTAGCACAACCATAAAGAATTAAGTTAAAATTTAACTTAAACCTTTCAATTCTCCCCCTTTGACACCATCAAAAAGATTACTCCAAGCAATATTACCCATTGGTATCAATTTGGGACATGTTTCACATTTTGAAAATACCCAGACATCAGAAACTACAAGTGTCAGTCGACTGAGTCAGTTACCAGTCGACTGGTGGCTTCGAATTTGCCAATTCATAGAAAGTTCAGTCGACTGCCCCCAAGGCCAGTCGACTGATACATAATAGTCTAAAAATTTCAGCCTTTGAGCTGAAATTCAGAAATGCATAAAAATTTCCATAAAATTCAAAAAATTATGAAATTTTACAAATATATTTCTTGTGATGTTTTCTAACAGAGAAAAATATATTTTCATGAAAAATCCAAATATATTTGACTTTTTGACCAAACCTCAAATTCTTTGAAAACACTCAATTTTGTATCAAACTTTCATCCTAGTTTTGAAACCATGTATTTTGCAAATCTATGTCATAGCAAGTAAAACACAGAAATATTTTCAAATCACTTGAAATGTCCAACTATGATCTATGGGCAAGATTCCATTAATTAAATATTTACTTTCCCCATAGTTGGTCTATTATCACAAATGGGATACATCCAATAACTCATCAACATGCCACAAGCATAAGTGAGTTATTTGTATCATCCTAACATCTTATATGCATAAATGCAACCATAAATCAAGGCAATATGAGATGTATTAAAGGTACATCTGATTTAGCCTATTTTATCAAGAATTTCTACTTGGGCTAAAATGCTTCCCCTTAATGTCTCAAGTCAACCAAATATCAAAAATTTAAAATTTTAATAACATGGTTGACTCAACCCAATTCCTTTAACCCTCGAGGATTGATTTTGGCACCCAATAGAAGTGTTTCCTAATTGGGTTGACCAAGTACTCTTTAGAAATTCATTTCTTACTTAGGGTCTTGGTTTTTGCTTGTCCTCTAGCAAGTAAACAATAATAGATTTTTCCATTGCTAGATTTTCCAAACCCTAACCCCTCTTTCATGAAACTTGCCCTTTGGCTCTCAATGATCATGTCTAGAGTCTTTGAGCCAATTTTAAATTTTCTAATGGCTTTGGCAAGACTATCTACCTTTTCTCTTAATTCCTTATTTTCTTATTCTAAAGGTGAATCATTTGAACTAGAAGAAGAACCATGCATATTGTCCATAATTGTTATAGATTCTAATTTTTCCTTTAACATGCAAATTTTATTTTTCAAACACTTAATTTTCTTTCTAGCATTAAATTAATCATCATTAGTACTAGAAATAATTTTTACAAGAGTAGTGGTGGGTAGTTTGTATACCTCACTTACCAAGACGTCCGAATCCGAAGATTGACCTCCCCCTTCACTTGAGCTCCCTTCTTCATCTTCACTTGAGCTCTTCTCATCTTCGGATGATGTGGATGCTATGTCTTCAATTTCCATTAGAGCAAAATGGGAAACGTGGTGTTCTTCTTCTTTTGATGATGAAGGATCATCCCATGACGCCTTTAGGGTTTTTAACCTTCTTGTCTTTTTCTTTTGTTTTCTTCTTTTCTTCCTTATTCTTTTCTTCCTTCTTCTTCAAGAGTGGACAATCATCCCTTATGTGTCCTTCTTCATGGCAATTGTAGCATGTGACCTTTCTTGTCCTACTTTTACTTCTTGAATTTTTCCTATCATGAGATTTGTTAGAAGTAAAACTTTTCAATGTTTTCCTCATCTTTCTTACCATATACGCCTCTTGATCATTATCCATTGAGGTGCTTGATTATTCCAAATCGGATGATGAATATGATACCTTCTTCTTGCCCTTTTTCTTCTTCCTTTCTTTTTCTACAATAAGAGCTATACATTTTTCTTTAGTAGCCACATTAGCTTATTCATGAAGTTCAAATTCACAAAATAAATCATCAAGCTTTACTAAAGAAAGATCCCTAGAGACTTTATAAGCATCAACCATTGAGGCCCATACAGTAGTTTTAGGGAAAGATTGAAGCACATACCTTACTAAATCCCTATTATCAATTTTCTCTCCTATCACATGAAGCTCATTGACGATTTCTTTAAATCTACCGTGCAATTTACACTACAAGAAAAAAGACTTATTATGACATTTATTTTATGACACTTAATAATAAATGTCATTATAAACTAATTATAATGACACTTATTAAAACAGATTAATTTTATAAAAAAATATCTGATTAAACTTTTTGTTATGACACATTTTATAAATGTCCTTATAAATCTAAACATTTTCTTATTAAAACAAATTAGTTATTTTTTCTAAAATTTATTTAATTAAATTTTTTCCAATTTAATTAACCGCGCGAAATACTCCTTCTCCAAATAAACCACCGCGCGATCGAAAAAAATACCAAATCGCTCGCTCCTTCAGTTTTTCGCTCGCTCGCGCCAGCACGCGAAAACCCTTGCTCGATCGCCTCTCCTACGCGAGTTCCTCAAACGCACCTCCACCTGCGCTCCCTGCTCTATCGCCCCTCCACCTACGCGAGTGCCTCGCGCGCCTCCATCAGCGTGCGCTCACTCCCTGCTTGATCGGCCCTCCCCCTACGCGAGCGCCTCCAACCAGCGCACCTCCACCAGCGTGTTCTGGGTTGCACGAGCGCCTCCCCACCCGCGGCGCTCCTCCCCACCACGCCTTCTGCCCTACTCGCACGCCTCCCCATCAGCACGGTTAGGACTTTTTTGTTTTCTTCGTTCCTTCTCTCTTTTATTGATTATTTTCATTCTTCTGCTGTGGATTATCGACTAGCTCTTACATTTATACACTATTAGCCTTTTTGCTTCACATATATAGTGATAACTGAAGACTGGAAGTCATCCTTTCCCTTTTGTTCTTATCTCTAATTATTGAACCTTTCATTTTATTTATTTATTTATTTATATTTGAAACTAAAATCAAGGAACCTTTTATATTCGCTTAGGGATATGCCTAATTTATTTTATTTTATTTTCAATTGACCAGTGACATTCTGTTGAGAGTTTTTCCCAGTGTCCATCTCTTGGAAGTCATTTGAATCTTATGATAATTTGAGCTTCAATAAATGGATTTTCTTCTTGAGTGTTCACTCATTATTTAATCTCTATAGATTGATCCAAGACATCGATATGGCCATAATCTACATATTTATTATGAAGAATGGCGCAAAAGTGAAGCAGGTCAACCTTTCTTCTACTGGTAAGTGATAGACTCCTTCCTATCCTCTCTCTTTTCTTGATTTTTTTAATTTTATTTTAATTTACTTCTTTGTGTAATGTAAAAAAGTTTTACATATTCGCATCAACTATCTTTTTAATTTGTTTTAAAGATATGATATTGTTTAAAGTGTCTCATCCGACGGAACAAAGTCTCAAGAACTGAGGCTTTACCATGAGTATCTTTTGTTTGACCCACTTATCCACCTCTAGGAATGAGCATCTATAATCTTAACGCTATAAATCAAACCGATCAAAACCAAATTAGTTTGGATACTTGGTTAAGTTATTGGTTGATTTTTAATTTTGGTTTGAATTTACACAAACCTTTAAGACTGAACTAAACTGTTATATGTTTATCAACAGAAAATGATATGTTTAGCTCTTCTGTGCTCCAGCGTGGGAATGATACTGATATACTAGGCAAATAATCTCATCCCACATGGAAAATAAATTCATTTCAGTCTTTTTTTTTGTTTTCTTATTGTTCAGCAGTTTGAGTTACTTAACTCCAACCCCTAATTGTGTGTCTTTGTTTGTAGGATTTTAGTACAGTTTTTCTGTTTATTTTACATAAAAAATATGACAACTAACTCGATATTTTTCTACTTCTAATCAGCTTCAGTGGTTTTTGATAGGTTGGTTGTGGAGTTGGAAACACTCTTTTCCAACTTCTAGCTTCATTTCCAAATGTTTTGGTACATGCCTGTGATTTTTCACCTCATGCTGTTGCAATAGTAAAGGTATAACAATCTATGTGTTAATAACTAAATTTTGGTAACCTAGAAATCATGTTATCATCCTTGTGGTTGTAACCATATGCTTACTAAAATGTGCCAATTCTTAAAATCAACAGGAAAATGGAGCTTTTGCATCTGAGCGACTAAACACTTTTGTTTTCACTCAATTAATAATGAGCATCCTACTATTTTTAACTGTCATTTCTTGCTTAACTATCAATTCTTTTTTCTTCAGCCAGCAAGCAGTTAGCACATCAACTTCCTTGTCTTCTCTCTCAATTTTGGAGAGTGGCTGAGAACTTCAAGCCATGTTATCTTAACTGAAGTTGTGCGCTCAGTTGCAGACCTTGCTAATCAGGTAGTGTTTGTTTTGATCCCATATTATATCTTTTCTCAAGTAACTATTAATATAAGATCTCATAGAGTTGTATGATAAATAAGATTCATGGTGTAGTTGGAAGTCACATCTCCTTGTTTTATGAACTTATGTTCCTTTTCTCATGTCTTGGAATCTAATATTTTGTACTATATCTTAGTTTCTGTCTTAGAATTCCTAACTTCTATTTGAGTAACAAACTACTTTGATATTGCAGGCCCTTCTTGCATATGGTTTGAACAGCTCAAGATGTGCTTCTGATGCTATTCATCTGTAGGTTTATCCCAAATTCTTACTATATGTAGTGTCTCTCTTTCCAAGAGCTTGAAGTGCCTCACTTGAGAATATTATATCTTTCCTTTACATTTTGTCTTTTTTGGATTTATAGATTGGTTTCTGAATCGTGTCTAGAATACAATGTTTATTATTATAAATCTAATGCATTTTAAATTCTGTTCAGTCATGTATAGTTGCTCCTTATATTTTGTTAATTGTTCATTCCTTGCTGCAACTATGGCTATTCAAAGGAAATATTTGTCTGGTCTTTAATATCTGCTGTCTTTATCTTTTGCTTGGGTTTGGGCGTAAACGATTGTGCATGGGATGCAAAACTTATGGAAAGCTCATGTATGTCTCAGAACCTGTCGAACATGATATCTTATAGGAATTTTATCATCCAGAATATTTTCTTGCTTGATTTTATCTCATTGCTTTTATGTTTGTATGTTTCCTTTTTAACAACCTCCTGAAAATATGCACTATGCTACCTTAAGTGTTTGGTGGATCCTTTTTGGATTTGTCATTATGATAATTTTACTTGTTCCAAGTGCTGCACTGCTTGTTGCTATTAATTCTGTTAAGAAAGGTGCAGCTGCAGAAGGAATGAAATTGTAGGACTATGTTTGGCACGGCCATAATCCAACATCTGTTGCTGTTATGACCGAGGTCATCCAATGTTCCATACAGCATATGCTATTTTTAAAATAAATTTGCTTTGATAAATGCTTATATCTGGTCCATATTTCTTATGTAAATAAATTGTTATCATCATTGCTACTATCTCACTACGATAATCTTTAGATATTTTGTTTCAATTATCTATCTTCCATCCATTTATGAGCACACTATTTTTTTCTCCTTTTTTAAAGAGGTTTTATTTACTGTTGACTATGCAGGATGGTGCTGTGGTTACTGGTCTTGCAATTGCTGCAGCATCACTAGTTGCTCTTGATATGATAGGAAATCCAATATATGACCCAATGGGTTCTATCATAGTTGAAAATTTGCTTGGAATGGTATGTTATTTTACTTGAACATAGAGATGCCTTAATAAGTACTTTTGAAAAGGTTCTTTGTGAATTTCCTAGCTATCGATTATAAGTTCTTTTGAAACAGATCAATAGTTTTAACATGAGTGGCTGCTATGTTCCACTTGGATAATTAATACAGTTTTGCTGATGCTATGTTCTGGTATTTTAGATTGCCTTATTTTTAATCCACAGGTGTAGGCATGCATTAATTGGTAGAGCAATTGATGACCATGACAGAAAAAGTATTAAGCTTTCTTAAAGCCGATCCTGTGAACACTATGCATACATACATAGAGTACGTAACATGTTTAGTCATGAGGCTTCTCTAACATGTTGTGTGTATATTTAAATCTTTTACGGGTTGTTGATTTTCTCTATGATTGCAACAGTGAGGTGATTGGTCAAAGTAGAAATAGATATTTTTAAGACAGCTTGATTATCAATCATATTGTATCTTGAAGCCTGGCATTGCAAAGATTTAGATCATTAGATGTGTTGGGCGTCTCAGAAAAAATTATACTTACAATTTTTTTCTAGATGAAGTATAATGCATGATGTTTATTTTGTATATAGCTGGGAGAAAAAATGCTTTTAATGACACTACAAGAAAAATGCAATTTTTTTATTATGTATATAGTTGGCATTGTGTATATAATGAATGATGTTTTTCTTGTAGCTATATAATGAATGATGTTTATTATGTATATAGCTAGGAGAAAAGACCAATTGTTTTACTGTATAGCAAATTTCTTATTCCTCTTCATCATGGTTTAATATTTATCCATCTATTTCTAGTTGTTTTTCCTGTGTATTGATCAGTGTATTTAATATTTATTTGTTTTTACAGTTCAAAGCAATCAAATGGAGCTAATCTAGTCGTGGTATATAATATCCATGTTCTTTACAATCCCAAGAGAGGAGAGATCAAACTATTACAATATCCATGCTCATCTAAGGTTAAGCAATTCTATATCTAGGTTTGTTGCTTAATTATTGTTCTACTCTCATCCTTAATGAGAGTGCTTTTCCTTGATTAGTGTAGTTGTTTCTTTTTTTTCTAATTTTTATTCCATTTTAGTCCTTTTTGTTCATTTTCAGAGTCCACTTTATAACTTTATAATGGAGCAAAAGGTAATTTTCAGCTAAATCTTATTGGACTTACCAAGGATCAGGTATCTATCAGCCTTCTTATGATCCATATTCATGAACCCCTGTGGAAATTGAGATTGAATTAAGAAGTATAAATTACATTAATCTTGAGCACAATTTGAACTGAGCAGTGTATACACTAAGATAGAGGTAAATGGTTTGCAATATCAGTACAATGAGTTTTTTTGGAGAGCCAATATTAGTACTCTCGAGATTTATTTGTTTTAATTTTATTTCATTTATACAAATTAATATATGATTTTTTTTTGTAGGTGACAAGAATATTGGATTTTGTTCAAGATGTGATGGTTGAAGATTGAGGATGCAGCAAAATTTGGAAGTTTGGTTATGTTTTATTTTAGGAGAGACTTAATTTTTTGCTAGTTCTTAAATTAAATACATTGGGTACATTTGTATTGTGATTAGTGCATAGATATTTTTTGAGATGACCAATTTGACAGTCTTGTATTGTAAAAAAATTGGCAATTATTGATTAGCACTTTAATTTCAATTTAAAATTTTTATTTGTGTTTATGTTAATTAGTTATATGTGTAAATATTTATATCATGAAAATATTGAAAATGGGTGAGATATTTATTAATATATGATATTTTTTATGTCACAATAGACCACCAAATTATGTAGATAAAAATATCATTATAAAACTCATATGAAGACATTTCAAAATGTCATAATAAATAACTATTAAAGATAATTTTAAAGGTCCTTATAGACTAATATAACAAATATTTATATGTGTCACTATAAATTATATAACAAGACATTTTAAATTAACTTTATAAACTATCATTAGTGACATTTTTTATTATGACTATAAATAAAATTCAAGACATTTATAATTGTCTTGATAAATAATTTTAAAGGGCATATAAATTTGTCATCATTACTATAATAAAACAACATGTATAAATGCCATTACAAATCTTATAATGACACTCTTTTTTGTCACTATAACAATTATTCATGTTATTAGTGTTGTCATTATTTCTATTTTATAGTGACATTAAGAATTGTCATAAGTGATAAGATTTTAGACGACGTCACTATAGAGGACATTTTAACTTAATGTCACTATATCAAAAATGTCAATATAAGTAATATATGATGACACTTTTCAGTGTCATTAAAAGCATTTTTTCTTGTAGTGTTACTCACGGTTTCATTTGTCTTCATGGTGAGGGATTGAAGTTGAGCCACCAAGAGGTATTTCTTGGCTCTTCTTGATTCATTTGATCCCTCATTTAACACGATAAGCTTTTCCCAAAGCTCTTTGGTGGACTTGAATGATCCGACTTTGTTCAATTGCTCCTTTGAAAGACCACATTGTAGAGTTGTTGCGGCCTTTGCATTTGCTTGAGTCTTCTTCGTAATCTCTTTTGACTAATTCTTGGTAGGGAGAGGTTCTCCCCTCTCATCCTTTGGCATCTCAAAGTCATCTACAACACTAAACCAATTTTCAGTATCATTAATTAAATAATATTCCATTCTCCGTGTCCAATATACAAAGTCATTGCCATCGAAGAATGGTTGTCGTGTAGTGCTATATCGCTCTTGAAATGCTATCTAGATGTTCCAGTTGACGGTGAGTTCTCCTGAATGAATCGAGCTTTGATACCACTTGTTTGGACCTTGGCGTTAGGCTAGAGGGGGGTTGAATACCTTCTCTTTGATTTTGTCTACAAGAATATTAGCTAAAACACAAAAACAATAATAGACAAAATCAATTAACAAAGAAAGCAATGCTAACTCCCTTGATTTACTTGGTATCCACCTCCTAGAGGTGACTAATCCAAGGATTCACATCACACAATCAAGCTTCACTATGATCTTTGATAGACTCGAACTAGGTGTTACAAATATGGGTCTCAAAATTTAGATATGTGTAAGCTAGAAACCCTTTTTGCAATCAAAGAATGAAAACGTAGTAAAGGGGCCACAGGTCGTATTTTTTTCCTAGGGCTAGTTGATGTTGTGTGATTCGAGCTTGTATTTATGTGTCGTTGATATTTTTGGGGTTTCAAATTAAACGTGGGATTGGATTACAAATAGAAATGGAAATGCAACGAAAAGAAAAGAATTTTAACTAAATGAACTAAACAAGTGATGGCAACTAAGGAATTCAACCAATAGAAAACCCCTACTCAACCAAGGTAGCTAAATCGAAATTAAAAGGGAACACAATGGATATTAAATGCAATCTTGATGCTAAGCAAATGAATAAGCGTAGTGATGGCAGATTTTTGAAACAAACAAGCTTAACACAAATAATAACATACGAAATTCAGAAATTAAACAAGCAACAAACTCAACTCAAACTAGCCACAAGTTTTGGAAGCCAACTAATGCAGGGAAAATTCAGAAATGCTAAAGGCGATACCAATTGATTTCAAACACTATCATACACCAAGAGATAAGTGAAAAGCTGATGCAAACAGTACCCAAAACAGCTTGGCACGCAAAGGGAAACCTTTGTGCCAAAGCTGAAACTTTTGTGCCAAAACTAATTCTAACAATTTAGCATTGAAAACTATTGATCAATCTTGGAAAGAACATCTATAAATGCAGTGATGTGCAGGGATAAATGAAGAATTCAGACTCCAAATGAATGACTGATCAAAACAGAATGTTGAAGACACTTGACACAACCAAAAACGTCAGAATTTCAGAATTAAACTGTAAAATTTCAGAAACTTAAAGGGCAGGAATGCAGCTACGAACTGATTTCAAAATCAACCAGTAGCTGATGTGCAACAATTGGATGTCAAGTAACCAAGTCAGGTGCAGAATTCATCAGCCAATAAATGCAGAAACTAAAGTGAAACAAGAGTTTCAGAAACCTAATATGATGTGCCAAAATGAAATAGCTCACTTGCAGAATTCAGATTCGAAATTTAACAGAGGCAACATATGTAAACTTAAGTCTATTGCACTAATCCAAAGTAAGAAAAGATTCACAAAAGCTAGAACTAACTTGATACAAAGTTCAGGAACTAAGGGAAAAGAAAACTGATACGCATCAACCCAAGAAAACTGATACGCAGTAGCCACTAACAAGAATTGAACTGAAATTAAAGTGATTGTGCACTAAACAACTCATTAGCTAACTACTTGCAAAATTAAAGCCTAACTACTGCAGAAACAATTCAACAACGGAAATTACAGCAGCTGATAAAACATCCTGAAACAGAACAGTTTGCAGAAATTGGAATTACAGCTAATACAATGAAAATTTACTAACGAAACTACCCATCAATCCCTTCCTTAGCTCAAATCCTCCTTGTTCGTCACGCAAGGGCAAGCCAAGAACCCCTTCAGCTCCGCAAATCAGTGGGAAATCGTCTCTATAGTCGACTTTGCTCAAAATCTGCACGCAGCTGGAAAATCCAATCCGAGCTCCTCGATCTCAATGAACGGGATTGCGATGATGATTTGAAGATGCTCTGAGCTCACCTGAGGACCCCTACAGATGGTTCAGATGGACGAAAATGGCTCGCGGATGAGATCGAAGTGCTCGGCTCACAGAACTGCCGAAACCCTCAAACAACCCTGTTCTGGCATGATTTTAAGCTGAAATCTCCAAAGAGTTATCCCCAATGATCCAAATCTCGATCCAAGGATGAAATTGAGGTGGTCACGCCTTCAAACTAAGGAAATTGCAGAAAACTTGAAGGAAAAATGAAGAAGAAGCACTGTGCGGCGAAGACGCGACAAGGAATAAGTGTGGAGAAAATTTGATTAAGTACTTGACAACGGACGGCTCAGATTGATTTGAGAAAATCCAACGGCTGATCTTCATCCGATCTGACCCAAACTTTGATGATGTTGATCAAGCGTCAGGATCTACCTTGGGGTAGCTCGGATCCTCCAGATTTACAATGGATGGCCCAGATCAACCTAATCTTTGAATGGACAGTCTAGAGCCCTCTGAGCTTGATCCAATGGTTGGATGATCTCTGATTGGGATGAAAGACTCAGATCTTGATCTCAGTGCTTGATCAGCCCTAACCCTAGCTCGGATCACCTCAGATGGTCCCAGATGACTCAGATCTAGCCATTTTTTTTGAATCGGACGACCCAGATTAATCTGAAGCTTGATCATTCGATCCGGTTCCACTTCCGACTCAAGTTTGACCCAGTATGCCCTAGGTCCATGATCTTTTCAAGCCTGCAAAAATAGATTAACAATTTAGTGTCAAATCATTTCAAATATGTAAAGATTTACAATTAAGTCCAAAATAAAAGTAAATTCTAAAACCTAGGGTAATTTCACAATTAAGCAAGAAAGACATGAGTCAAACATGGATTTTGGTAACTAAAATGATCAATAAAATGGTACTTATCAATCTTCCTCTTGAAGGTGGAGAAACCCTCACAAGATGCTCTCTTTCTCTTTTACAAGATGAGATTTAGAGTATGAGGAAGAGAACAGGCTTTGGGCACTTAGAATAGGATTTAGCAATCAAGAGCCGTAACCTATTCATGCCCCAAAGCCTCCTCTTAAATATAGGAGAGAGCTGTTATCCAAACAACATCAGCCCCGACATCAGTCGACTGCCCCAGAGCCAGTCTACTAATGCCCAACCAACGGCTAGTCTAACGACTCTATTTTTTAGCAGACTAGTCGACTGGTGCCGGACTAGTCGACTGATCTTTTTGTGAGTTTCCAATCGATGTTGGCAGTCAACTGCTCCCTTTGTCAGTCAACTGCCCTGCTTACAAGTTCACTCAAACTCACTCCGAAGCCCATCCTTCGCGTATGCCTTGAGTTCCACTTCCTCGGCTTGACCCTTGAAGTTCTCTTTCTTCGGCTCTCATCCCTCGGATGCGCACACAAGCCCATGACTTGTCTCCATGTCATTCTTCGCGTATGCCTTTGAAGTCTACTTCCTTGGCTCACCCTTGAAGTCCTCTTCCTTGGCTCTCGTCCCTCGGATGCTATACTTCGTTACTCCTCATGTGTGTTTCACCAAGTCCTGCATTACTCAATCATAAATATCAAAACAACATGAAAACCTAACTTAACCATATTGACACACATATCAAAACCCTTGATCTACCCGATCAACCTTGGGTCGATTGCACCAACACGCAACCCTTCAGTCCTCTCCGCTGGACGGAGGATCTGTAGACTCCTCCCTCACTAGGGAATTTTCTCTAGAGTTCATCCTACATGCGCGCCAGGAACATACTCTCCATAATTGAGTTCAGTGGCCCCTACCTAGTGCAGAGTGAGGAGCTCATGTACCGAGCGAGCCTTATCTCTAAAGTGACCTGGATTAGCCCCAGCCTTGGTAAGTTCATCTTTTCCATCAATGTCTGTTAGCTCTAACTGATACTCTCTTACTTGGTTATTATAGAGGAAATCATGTTTCCGAGGGCGATGCACCGACTTATCAAGTGGGAGGAAGCCAACAAGGAGGCTCTGGATCCTCCCCCATCCGCTCCTGGTGTGCTCTCTACTTCAGCCGAGTCCTCGGAGGGGACTGTTGAATCGTCCGGTGAGTATGCCACACCAGAACGGGTAGAGGCTCCTGCTGCGCCACCATCGTTTGTTGAACAGGGTACTTCAGGTTCATCAGTTGACCCGGAGATGGGCCTCCCTTCGGGGGATGGCCCACCCCTGGTTGTTGTTCATCCGGAGGGGGTCCCAGAGGGGTCGTCGTCCCCTGTTGCCCCATCAACATCCCAATTCTCTGGTTGGTAGAAGAGGATGGTCCCGGAAGGCTTAAGCCCTAGACGAAAAAGGTTGTGCCCTAGTGGCCCAAGCACACTTCCATCTATTCTTGAGGAGGATGTTCCACCTTCTGATGGTGAGGCAACTATTCCTCTATCTCCACCTTTCCCATCGTCTGCCACTCCAGAGGCAGGTGGTTAGGCCTCCGGCTCTTCTTCGGTCGACCCTGTCGAGGCCACGAAGGGTAAGCAAGCGTTGCCGACCCAATACCGAATGCAGCTTGTCCACCTTCAAGAAAAGGCTAGATGCGGCGTTGGAGGCTTCCATGCAATATTTCCCCCCGATGCAGTTGAAGGAGGTCCCTGCCGAGGGCCTATCTTCCGAGGGGACTTCCAGCTCTGAAGAGGGCGACTCCGACTCTTCTACACTACCACCTGGAGCTCCCACTATCCAGCTACTTTCCCCGCGCCGGGGCTTATTGCCTCCGGGGATCCGGGTTGACACCCCGAGGTCTCAAGGAGGGGAAGTCATGCGAGTTTCCAAAGGGCCCCTCACTACCCTCCGTGAGTCCCTTTTGAAGGTGCGTGTTCTAGGTACATGGGATGTTTTCTTGTATGCTTTATAATTCCTTGGTGCAATGATAATCGGCTGAAGACTGCCTGATAATCGGCCGTGACTTGTATGCCTGGCCGGAGATCATGGCCTTGACCCACCGGGCACTGAGAGCAGAGGCCACTACTGACCACGAGAACAGAGTGGGACTTATGCAAGCGGGGGTCAGCAAAGCCCTTCAAGCGAAGATGGAGTGCTAGTTGGACACTCTGTTGGCCCGGGAGTCCTCCCTACAGAGTTCCCAGCACTAGGAACGTTTGGCGTCCGAGAGAGTTGTGGTCGTTACCAACGACCTGCTTCGGGTGACTCAAGAGTGGGATCAACTTCAAGTGAAAGAGAAGAACATGTCGGGGATATTCGCCTTCTAGAGGCCTCGGCTGGGAGATTGAACGAACATGTCAAAGACCAAGCGCGCAAGCTCGCCCAGAAGGAGTCTGATCTCATGATGGTGGCTAATCGCTTGTCTGACTTCGAGGAGGATCTGGCCCAGGTGCAGTCGGAAGTATGGGTCACCTCCGACAGGCTCAAGGAGGCTCTAGCGAACCAAGACGAAATGCCTGCTAGGATGGAGCAGCTACAGCGTGCCAAGGAGGCAGCTAAGGTCGAACTGTGCAACTTTCGGGCTGCTGAGGCTTCACGTATTAAAGAGGCCGAGGCAGACTTCAAGGTTAAGTTCCTAGAGTCAGATGAATTCGACGATATCATTGCTGGCCAGGTAATGAAGCGCTTGAAGTAGGGCTTCCACGGGGTCATCGACCAGCTGAGGAAGGCCCAACTATTGCCTCCGGATGCCGACCTGAGTTTCATGAGCATTGGTCGAGTTTGGAAGGAGCTCTTGCCCGAGGAAAAAGAGCTGTAGGATTATTTGTTACCCGGGAGCTTGGCCCCGATGTACCTCTTCTGATTATAATAGGGATATTTCTGCCATAGTGTCCAGACTATGCTTTTGTGTTTGTCTCCTTGTAATATTTGTCTTCATCGTGAGGACCAAGAGCGTAGAAGGATCGATGTTTCTCTCCGACTCCAAGAGCCAGATGACCAATCAACCTTCTTGCAAAATAGTCATTCCCTCTCAGCCCCTGGGGTAAGGGAGTCAAGGAGCCACAGCTAGTCCCCCGTAGCCTCCTGGGTTGGTTTTAGGGACCCAGAACCCCCTGTGATGCCAGATGTCTGCTAGGGTTGTCGAGTGTGATCATGGGTGTGGATCTCCCCAAGGTAACCCTAAAAGCCCAACTGTCTGGCCCGCAGCGGTTCATCTGTGGGGTCCTATTAGTAGGAGCCCTAGAGTCAATTATGTGATGATTGACTAGAGGGATTTTGTATCATATTCTATTATTAATAAAGACATGTTTGGTTATTATACTTACTTTGTATTCTGTGTCGAATAACTAAGTATAATAATGTCCTTGTGTAGTAGGTTCATATCTACATTATATCGATTGGTTGAATTGATAGTGAGATAATGTAGAGAACACTACACTAAATTATTCCTAGTCTAGCATCAATTATTCAGGGACAATGTTGATGCATGGAGACTAGCATGTAGGTCAACTGATAACTTGAGCTCACAAGTCATGGATATGTGATATCAAGTTGACACATGGGTATACATTGGAGAATGTGTACTGAATGATCCGCCATGAGAAAGTTTCATAGATTGTCATATGAGTGTCATAGACTTTCTCATGTGACTATTGGTATGAATAGTCCTTAGACCTGAAGTCACTACGGTTCCCTACATAAGGAGTTATGTACTTTGGTATCGTCAAACGTCACCCGTAACAGGGTGGACTATAAAGGTGATCACTGGTTATGTAATGAATTATGCGGAGGGATGTGAGTGATGTAGATGGGATCTATCCCTCCCATATGACGGGAGTGATATCTGTGGGCCCCTTGATCGAGTAGGACTACTAAAATGCATGACCATGCTCAAATGAGTCAATATGAGATATTGAACTCATTTGTTTGAGTGAGTCTACTCGGGGATCAAGAAACACAAGATTGATTGAGGATGACATGGTCTATGCCTCATTGGTCAATCTAGATATCAAGGATAGAAGGACAAGGTCATACACTATCATAGTCACAGAGGTTTAGTCGGATCTTGACTTTTCTTGTTACTTGGGTAGCAATGATGCATTGCTAGATGCCGCTCATTGCTTATGTGTCTAAAGTGTTTAGGCGCATTGCCAACGCCACGAGAACCTATTGGGTCACACACAAAGGGCACAATGCTCCGGGAAAGTTGATCGGCAGATCTGAGCCCGAGTTGGGAACTTGGGAGATCTGAGCCCGAGTTAGGAACTCGGGAGACTTGAGCCCGAGTTAGGAACTCGGGAGACTTGAGCCCGAGTTGGGAAGTCGGGAGGTCAGTTCGGGGGGCTCGAGTTGGGAACTCAAGAGAGACCAAGTCGGAGCTCGGCGGGCCGAGTCGGAGCTCGGCGGGCCGAGTCGGAGCTCGACGGGCCGAGTCGGAGCTCGGCGGACCTAGTCAGAGCTTGGAGGACCGAGTCGAAACTCGTCAGACTGGGCAGCACTCGGCAGACTGGGTCGGAGCTCGACAGACTAGGTCGGGAGCTCGCCACTCGGGAGACTTGGTCGGCAGACCGAGTCGGAAGCCCGAGAGGCCCGGTCGGAGTTGCATGGAGGAAAGAGAAAAGTCTCTTTTCATTTGATGAAAAGATTCTTTTCTTGCATGGGAAATGATAAAGAGCCACATAAAAAGATGTGCTCTTTATTGGGAAGCTAAAGAGGCACAAACCTCTTCATATTCATGGGATGATTATAAAAGAGGGTCTTGTGATTTTGGATGTTTCTTCTTCTCCTCTCCTTCTTCCCTTTCTTCTTCCCTCCCTCATCTTCCTCCTTTGGCCGAAACCCTACTGTAGGGTTCTTGGTGTTCTGCGAGCTACCTCAAGTTGCTAGCACAACTAAGGTAGTTCTCCCGAAGTTGAGAGATTGTGTCCGTGTGGATACGAATAGAGGCACGGACGCTTGAATGTGCAAGAGATCCGGCGCATCTTGGACGAGCGGGATAACCGAAGGGCACGCTTCAAAGGTATAAACAGTAGATAAATCTATTAGATAGATAGCTTTGTATGAGTTTTCTTTCGCATGGATCGCTCGTGGGTTCTTGTTTCTGCTGCGTTTTTATTATTTTGTGCCGGTAGAACCCAACAACCCCATGTTTGCTCATTTTTCTATTGAGTGTTTGTGGCCTCCGAACCACCGTCTCCGGGCCCCAGGCAATCCATTGAATTGACCCATAAAGGTTTGTGAATTCCCAGACGTCGCTATTGAGTGTTGGCTCCTTTCTCTATTGAGTGTTTGTGGCCTTCGAACCACTGTCTCCGGGCCCCAGGCAATCCATTGAATTGACCCATAAAGATTTTCAAATTCCCAGACGTCGCTAGGGCATGCCAATCGACGATGACAGAAAAGACGCGACACTTCAGTATTGGCGTCCATTACTGCTCCTGCGCCGTGCCTTCATTAAATGCGAAGGGGCATCCATCTCTATAAAGGTGGAAGGCCAACGCATTCGTTCTCCTCCAATTTTCCTTCCCATTCTCATCGACAAGGAAGGGAAAAGAGGTTGCAGCTTAGAGGGGAACCCAGTGAGGGAGGAGGTTCACGCCCAGAGGGGTGCGAAGCCCCGCCTGCCCATGCTAAGTCAGGTGCTCCGAGAATCCCCTATGAAAGTACAACCTTCTGGTACATCCTCCATCGTTCCCCCTTCTAACAGGGGTTTTCTGCATCACTGGGGAGCATAGCAGAGATGATATCGCACCTTTCCCGAGAGAGCACGACGGAGATGGCACCACATGTTTCACCGGAGAGTCTAAAAAAGGCATCACATGCCAGGGAGCATGACAGAGATGATATCGTTTGTTTCACCCGAGAGTATCTCCTGGTGGTTCATCTCCTACCCATCTCAATTGCTCTCCCCCACCGGATCGCTCGTTTCCCCGAGTTTTGGGCATCGACCCTCAGTTAGGCCTGGAGTAGTTTGTCATCCGAGGAGGAGTTGTAGTTGCTGCTCCCCCTTCTCTTCCCTTTGTATTTTGCAATTCTTCTTTATTCTTAAATGTGTGTTGACTGTAAGAGGCAATCAGGGTCTTTGAATGGAACTGTTTCATCCATGTGTACCCGAAGTTGTTCCTGCTCCTCTTTCATCTATGAATGGTCGTGAGAAGGGAGCACCCAGAAGTCCCAGCTCGACCGAAGATTCAAGGATCTTGACCATAATAAAGATGGCTCCCCTCTTACCCGCCACTGGAAGACGGTTCTGCGCTAAGCTACCACGAGGGGATGCGGAAGCGATAGGGGAGAACCCGAGCAAAGGAGTGATCTCCTCTACTGGATCCACTGATTGTATCCCGTATTCTTTGTATTCCCTTGAGATGTCAATGTATTTCCCGTAGAGATAAAGGAAAACACTTGTTACCTCTGATGTGTAACTGCTTCGAGCAATAATCGAATACTCTACTGGTGTCACCTTGTCTGAGGATGCTTGTCTCATATCCAGTTGGTTGTGTGTTATCCTTCCATCCTTGAGCCACCACCAATTCCCAGTTAGAGGTGGTAGGGGGTGTGTAGATCTCAGTTGGGTATCCCCAGCATTCAGATCGAGCCTATGTACCTCGGGCAACCGCAGCACAGCGAGACATTAGGATTTTTTCATTGGGCGGGCGTCCGTAGCACCTAGACCAAGCATAAGTACCCCGTGCATCCGTAGCACCACGAGGTATTAGGGATTTTATTTCTTGGTTGGGCATCCGACGCACCCAAACCAAGCCTAAGTACCCCGGGCATCTGCAGCACTGCGAGGTATTAAGGTTTAGTTTCTTGGTTGGGCGTCTGTAGCACCTAGACCAAGCCTAAGTACCCCGGGCATTCGGAGCACCGCGAGGTATTAGGGCTTAGTTTCTTGGTTGGTCGTCCGTAGCACCCAGACAATGCCTAAGTACCCCAGGCATCCGCAGCACCGCGACGTATTAGGGTTTAGTTTCTTGGTTGGGCGTCCGTAGCACCCAAACCAAGCCTAAGTACCCCGGGCATCCGCAGCACCTCGAGGTAATAGGGTTTAGATTCTTAGTTGGGCATCCGTAGCACCCAGACCAAGCCTAAGTACCCCGGGCATCCGCAGCACCGCGAGGTATTAGGGTTTAGTTTCTTGGTTGGGCGTCCGTAGCACCCAGACGAAGCCTAAGTACCCCGGGCATCCGCAGCACCGCCAGACATTAGGGTTTGGTTTCTTGGTTGGGCGTCCGTAGCACCTAGACCAAGCCTAAGTACCCCGGGCATCCGCAGCACCATGAAGTATTAGGGTTTGGTTTCATGGTTGGGCGCCCGTAGCACCCAGACCAAGCCTAAGTACCCCGGGGATCCGTAGCACTGCGAGGCATTAGGGTTTGGTTTCTTGGTTGGGCACCCATAGCACCAGACCAAGCATAAGTACCCCGGGCATCCGCAGCACCGCGAGACATTAGGGTTTGGTTTCTTGGTCGGGCATCTGTAGCACCCAGACTAAGCCTAAGTACCCCGGGTATACGCAACACCGTGAGGCATTAGGGTTTGGTTTCTTAGTCGGGCGCCCGTAGCACCCAGACCAAGCCTATGTACCCCGGGCATCCGCAGCATCGCGAGGCATTAGGGTTTAGCTTCTTGGTCGGGTGTCCTTAGCACCTATACCAAGCCTAAGTACCCCGGGCATCCGCAACACCGCGAGGCATTTGGGTTTGGTTTTTTGGTCGGGCGCCCGTAGCACCCAGACCAAGCCTAAGTACCCCGGGCATCCGCAGCACCACGAGGCATTAGGGTTTTGTCATATGTACTAGCACTTTTGTGATGACACGTTCCTTTATTTCATGAATTCACTGCAATGCATCAAAAATACACAGGCAAGTACATAGTATGCCACACAAATCTTACTGGGGGTGATAGGGTTGGAAACAGTTGGCCTGCTTTAGCCTCTTGAGCTTTTTGGACCTGTCCTCCTGTGAAGGGTCGCTTCCTCCTGTTAGTCTTCCTGCGCCCTTGGATTTTTCCGGGACTCCGATCGAACTTCTCCACTGTAGCATCGTTGCGACACTTGTTGGTCCCCTTTGACTTCAGTCTCTCGGTCGCCTACTGGAAATTTTATCTTCCGGTGGTAGATAGAGACCACCGTCTAGAATACACTGAGCGCCGGGCGACCCAAGATGTCGTTGTAGGATGATGGAGGATCCAAGATCAAAAAGGGTGTCCTCCTAGTCCTCTCGAGCAGGTCGCTGCCCAATGATAATGATAGGGTAATTTGCCCTATCGGTTGTACTTGATATCCGGTGAAGCTGAACAGCGGGGTCGAGACCGAAAGTAGTTCATCCTCGTCTATCTGCATCTAATCTAAAGCAGCCTTGTACAGGATGTTCACGAAACATCCTGTATCCATGAAGATGCGCTTGACCTCATAGTTGGTGATACGGGCAAGGATTACTAGGGTGTCTTTATGGGGAGCTTCCACCTCTTCCAAGTCTTCAGGGCCGAATGAGATCGTAAGGTCGTGATCCTGGCTCCGGTTTGTCCCAATTGCATAGTTCTCCAGACGCCGAGTGTTGGACTTCCTTGCTCGATGGGAATCTCCTCCGGTGGGTCCTCTGGAGATTACTCCCACATGTCCAGAGGGCAGGCCGCGTGCAGGGGTCTTGCCCTTCTTGGGGTCTCTTTCCAGGGAGGGAGACCTGCGGGGTGCAGGCCCCTGGCTCCTTCCCCTTGACCGCGACCAAGACCAGTGTCGTGTCTCGTTTTCTTTCGACTGCCTTCGTCTGGGAGAACGACTTCGCCGAGGGGAATTACAGCGATACCCCATCTTCTTCCACATCCTTCGAGGTTTGGGGTCTGCTTCTTCACTCAATTTGTTCTCCAAGGCATGACACTCCTCGGTGAAATGTGTTGTACTGTCGTGGAAGCCGCAGTACTTCATCAGTGGCTCTGGTTGTTCCATGTCCACTGTCTTGACCAGTTTCCGTCTACCAGCCCACTGGTCATTCCCCGAGTGAAGGTCTTTTCCTCGGTTAGAGTTGGGGGTTCCCTCCTTTCAGACCGGGTAATGGCTTGAGGGAGAACTCCGGCTGGTTCCTTGCAACGGGCGAATTGCACCTCCTCCATGTTGACGTGCTTGACCGAACGTCTCAGCAAATCATCGAAGCTAGTCGGTGGCTTCTTCACCAATGATCAAAAAAATCCCCTTCCGTGAGCCCTTCGGTACAGGCGCTGACAAGGATTTCCGACGTATCACTTGGCATATCTTGTGGCACCCAGTTGAACCGCTGGATGTACTCCTTGAGCGGCTCTTTCGGCTTCTGCTTGAGAGCGAATAGATTGAGTGTCATCTTCTGATAATGACAACTACTGGCAAAGTGGTTGAGGAAGGTGGTTCTAAACTCCAAGAAGGAGTTGATAGAACCTGAGGGCAGCCTCTGGAACCATCGTTGGGCTGCTCTAGATAGGGTGTTCAAGAACACCCGACACTTTACACCGTCGGTATACTGGTGTAGGAGTGCCACATTTTCAAACATATAGACATGATCTTCTAGATCTGTCTTCCCGTCGTAATCAATAATCCCAAGCCCGTGAAACTGCTTCGGCATGAGGTCTTCCACAATCTCAGATGAGAAGGGAGTAGAGGGAGTCTTAGGTTCCTCCCTCTTCCCCTGTTCATCTTCGTGTCTCAGCGTGCTAGAGGCTATTGAGTTGGCTTTCTCAATATCTCTGGGAGAGTCTCGCCGGTGGTCCGAGGCTACAACCGCACGTCGCCCCAGTGGTGTGACGGATCTTCATGGTTGGGGGTACGAGATGGAGATTCTGGGGATCTCCTCCGGCACAAAAACACCTCGTTGTGAGGTGACCTGCTCGATTTGGCGCTATTCGAGCGCCTCTTTGATGACGTTGGCCACCAAGCGATCCAGTTCCTCTTTCGTTAGGACAATGGATTGTCCCGTCGGCTCTGCCATCGGTGCTCTTTCTGGTGCTTTAATGGTTTCCCACAAACGGCGCCAAACTTGTTCCGGAAGGAATCGACATCGACGACCCGTCACCAGGGTTCAGCCCACGTGGACGCTGATGCTAGGGGAAGTGTTGGGACCGGGTGCATGTTGACATGGATACGGGTTCGTAATTTTAAAACTTAATTACATGCATCGGAAGATTTAGCATAAATAATTTCATAAATTATTTTAACCACGTATCTAGCATGCAACCTTATATTGTGTAGACATGATCATAAATTAAAATTTTGCAGAAACTAAACTAATTTACTTAATACCTCACGTAACTCGAAGTAAGGGACGAGATCCAACCGTAGCATCCCTTGGAAGCTCCGCCTCTATTCGCGCCCATGCCGAGTTCTTGACAGGACCCAAATATACTAGATTAATTTTGTCACGAAAGTTATGGGCTCATCAAATTTAAATATGTATGAAAGAAATGCTGGAAACCCTTTTTTTACAATCAAAATATGAAAATGTAATATAGGGGCCACAGGTCGTATTTTTCTCGGGGCTAGTTGAGGTTTGTTTGATTCGCGCTTGTATTTGGGCGTCGTTTGTGTTTTGGGTTTCGAATGTAATTTGGGTTTTGGGTTTCAATCTGAAATAAAATCGCAATAAAATACAAGAGGTATGCCACCAAAACGTGATACGCAAGTAACAAAACTTATGTGCCAAATCTAATATGGAATGTCAAAACCAATACTAACAATTCTGAAATGAAAACAATCAACTAGGCTTGAAAACCTTGCTATCAGTGAAAACCCTTACTGAAATGAATGGATAAAATTCAGACCAATGGATACTTTTAGAAATGAACTTGTATGCAGATTTTTACAGCAGGAATTCTGAACCTGAATTTCAGAAATTCAGTAACCAATCAGATGCAAATATACACAATCAAACAAGCTAGCTGAAGGGTAATTGCTCAAGCTAACTTCCAGATGGAATGTAGAAGAGCTAACATTCCATTTATGTAGCTGTAAAATTCCTAAACTGAACAATTCGACAATAAGTCATGAAACTGTCTATGCAGAGATGAGCTCAGGATTTTAGAAGTCAAATGGAGGGATGAAACATCAATTCAAATGCAGAATTTACTAGAACGAACTGAGCATGAACGCATTAATCTAAGCTCAGAAACACAAGCTGAGTTCACTAATGTATTTGACAATAATGCAGAAAAGAAAACTGAAGCATGGCTGAACTCAGAATTGAGACTCAAGCTGAAAAGAAATTACACGCAGCATGTGCAGGGATTTCAGAATGTGTATGCAGAATTTTAGCAACAAATTGATTCAGAGTCACACAGCCAACAAGCTGGAATTGATACCCTGATGTGAAGTCAAGAAAACATGGAACAACAACCGAATGCAAATTTCAGAAACAAAGGAATGCAGTAAAAAGAATTCAGCAACAAAATTCAGCACATTGCTGAAACTGTCAAGGCAGTAATGGGTTCAGAATTTCAGAAACTGAATTGAGGGATTAGGGGCACAGATCAGTACAGTTCGAATGCTAATGAAGCTTAATTTAAGGGAAAGAGCTCACTGAAGATTTAGCTAAGCTTGGTACCACTCAAAGCTCTGCACAACTCAAAATTGAATTGAGCACAGAAATTTCTGCAAAGTTTTACAAGTCATGCATTGGGTGCAAGCCAAACAAAACTGCTGATGTGAAGTAATTGGGTGTGAAACAAACAAAATAAGGTGCAAACTTCAGCAACAAATGAATGTGCAGCAATTGCAATTGGTACGCAAGATGGACTGATGCACAAATCGAAACTGAATCCCTACAGGTGCAGGAAATGCAGAACAAATTCAGAGATGATACGATTTCAAAAACAAACTTGCAATTGAGGTTAATTAAATCAAACTAACATTCAGGAATGCTTCAGAAATAAACTACACTCACTGATATAGAATTGGCACGCAGCTGATAAGGGAAAATTTCAGAAACTGAAGCTGGAAAATTTCAGAAACTAAAGCTTGGCACGCAGAACAGATTGGCACGCAGCGTTTTAAACAGAAATAAACTGAAATTAAGTGAAACATTAACTAAACTAGCTAACTAACTACTTGCTTGAAGATTTAAAGCTAAATTACAGCTAAAACAAAGCATTAAGCCAAGTTAACTAATCTGAAACAAAATACAGAAACAGAACACGACAGTAATGGAATTTCAGCTAAGAAAACGAGATTAACCAAGGAAATCTAAACTCAATCACTCCCTAAGCTCGAATTCTTCTTGGTCGTCAATCAAGAGCTGGCTTCGAACCCCTAGGCACAGCAAATCATTGGAAAACAACTTCAATCGATCACTCTGCTCAAAACGCACGCAGCTGGAATTTCAATCCAAATTCCTTGGCCTCAGTTGATGGTGGTTGCTATGATGATTCGTGGACCATCTGAGTTCACCTGAGAACCCCTACAGCCGGCTCAGATGGTCGGAAATGACTTGCGGAAGAAGTACAAGTGATTAGATTGCTGAGCTGCCGAAACCCTCAAACAGCCCTCTTCCGGTGCAAATTTGAGCTGAATTCTCCACCAAAGCTAGCTCCAATGATCCAGAAGATGATCCAAGGTCGAGATTGAGTGGTCGCGCCCCTTGAACTGAAGAAAAACTGCTAGAAAACGAAGAAGATGAAGAAAACCTACTGTAGCGGCTGAGACGCGACGAGGAAAGAGCTGCTGCGATTTCTGATTAAATAGAAACAAATGGACGGCTCAGATTAGTCGAAGGAGATCCAACGGTAGATCTTGGTCTGATTGGAGCCAAACTTTTATGATGATGATCTGGGGTCAGGATCTGCCTTGTGGTAGCTCGGATCCTCCAGATATGCAACGGATGGTCCAGATCAACTCTATCTGTGAATGGACGCTCTAGAGCCCTCCTTGCTTGATCCAACGGCTGATCTTGCTCTGATGGGGATGAAACCTTCATATCTTGATCATAGAGCTTGATCAACCCTAACCCTAGCTCGGATTGCTTCAGATCGTCCCGGATGGCTCAGATCCAACCGCTCTTGAATCGGACGGCCCGGATTAATCGTAGGCTTGATAATTTGATCCGGTTCACATCCGACTCAGGTTTGGCCCAGTATGCCCTAGGTCTAGGATCCTTTCATGCCTACAAAAATATATCAGAAAATTTAGTGGCCAATTAATCCATTTTAATGAAATTTTGCAATTAAGTCCAAAATAAAATAAAGTTCCAAAACCTAGGGTAAAATCAGAATTAAGCAATAAAAATATGGGTCAAACATGGATTTTAGCAATGAAAATAATCTTTAAAATGGTGCTTATCAGTTCTCTTCGGGAAGACTTCGCAAAGCCACGAGTTTCGTGCCGACAAGAACTACTAGATTCTCCAAAGGCACGACAAGAATATCAAGAGAGAGAGATGAAAGCTAACCACCAAACGAAGAACGGAATCCAGATTCCGGGAGGAAGGAAGGAGTTGCGTCCGCTTCTTCTTCTTCTTCGGCTTCTTCTTGGTGGAGGTGGCTCACGGCAACCCTAGAGGAGCTCTATAGGGCCGGCGCCCACTTGAGGAGGGAGAGGGAGAGAAGGAGAGGAAAAGAGGCTAGGCAAGAATCCTTGATCACTTGAATTAAATTCCAAGCCTTGCCTTTGCACGTTTATATAGTAGCCTCTTTATCGCCAAGTCTCCTTTTTAACGGAATAGATTTTTCATAAGAAATTTATCTTATAAATTTTTCTATGAATTATTCCGTTATGCCAAGTTTTTATTATAACTTAATTTATAATAAAAACAACCATGTCTCCCCTTTTATTATGGAATAATATTTTACAAGAAATTTAATATATAAATTTTTCTTATCGTGGAAAAATCAATTCATAATTGATCTTATAAAATAAACCAATCCATGGTTCATTTTAATTTCCAAAAAAAGAATAAATTTCTATATAAATTTCTTTATATAAATTTCTTTATCCATAATTTTATAAAACAAATCACGCTTGATTTATTTTATAATTTAAACCAAACAATTTGGTTTCCCTTTTTTATTGTGGCCGGCCAAACCAAAGAGGGTGGGGACCCTCTTTGGCCATCCAAACCAAGGCTTCTTCCTCACGAATTAAACTCATTTAATTCGTCCATTAAGTCTTCAAAAGACTTAGCCATTTTAAGCTTCCGATGCGTCTCTGATAAATTCAGATTCGTCTTATCTCTCTTGATCGGAAAATCTAATTTTCAACTCGTTTTAAATCCCTCGGATTACTCGTAGTGCGTGCGACTAAATAGGCTTTCGATTTATGTTGGCCGTCTATAATCAACCAATTATAGAACGATCATGAGTGGCACCTAGTAGTACATCATGACCCCCAATTAATAGAAAGATCAACGGTTGACCTCAGAAATAATTCTGAAACCCTTCAGCAGCTCTAATGAATCGTGTCCCATTCCCTTCACCATCTTATACCCACTTGGTTCAGGACACGGTCTATGTGTGTCAGTCCCCACTAGGCTGACTACGTCACACCTAGCCCAAGTAATGTCTTTCTCGTCCAACGGATTCTAATTACTCTCATGTTTCTGAGATATTCATACTCAGATCATGTGATGCTCTGGTCAGAGGCTTTGAGTAATAATCCGACGATAGGCCTTGGGTATACATCTCCTCGCAAGGAGTGGTGAATCCTTTGTAGGCTGTTCAAACATCTTCGGGCACTTCGGCTTATACCCAATCATCCTGGGTCCACACCTCCTTGGAGATGCTTGCTTAAGATGTCAAAGTATAAGTCTTCATGACCAAGATGACTTGAACACCGCAAGTCAAAGGAACATCGCATTTAAGCTGCAGTAAGAACTTCATTGACATATATATATGTAGATTACCATATGAAGTTTTACAGCTAGTTACTCCAATGAACTAGTTCCCTTAACTAGCATTCATGTTTATCTCCGGACATCCCAATGTCACCAGCCAGTGAGAATCAGCTGATTAGAAAATAACCCATGCTAGTCTCAACAGAATTGATAGTGTCCTTATTTATCAATTCATCGACTAGGGACAATTTCAATACTTCACAATTGCACATGTAGAGATAATCACTATTTGTGAATTCATCACAAATTCTCTCATGATGTGAATTGTATTGTGGACATTCAGTAAATGAGTTTAAGATCCCAATCAAATATACAGACATGCATACTCAAATAGTGAATATTCATTTATTAAAATAAATGTTTACAATCATAAGGCGATTGCCTTAGGGCACTTCTCTCATATTACTAACAGGAAGAACTCACACCCTGCGAGATTAACACGAGCGTTAGGGGAACACGCCGGAGATTAACACGAGCGTTAGGGGAACACGCGAGTGCTGACGCTGACTGCGTGAGCCCATGAACCTCCTCCCTAATCTCATGAACCTCTGACTACAGTAGGGCGAACTGCTCCTGTGTAACCCCAGCAGCAGCAGCCTCCTCATCAAAACTGGAAGAATCAGAACGCTGTCTCTAGGCCATCACCCCCTATCGGCACTCAATCCCCGCCAAGGGCAGCTGTCGTGAGTCGATCTGGTCATAATTCTTGGACAGATGATGTACCTGACCCCTAGTAGTGCAAATGCCTCTAGACCCAAAGAACTCGATCAAGACATGACAGAAGGGCATGTAGATCTTTCCCTTGACCTCATGGGAAAAATGGACAATGGAAGCAAATACATGCAGGGTGATATCAATATCTAATCTCTTCTCTAATGTGTACATCATTACCAAGTGAGGAAGTCGAATCTTCGACCTTCCCTTGGTAACAATAGGTAAAATGCAATCTATGACAATCTTATATAATGCATTGCTACCCGGACTCATGCGCTTAGCCTCAAAGATACGCTGTGTATAACATCGAAGTCTTGCAAAATAATGTTGATGGATCTGGTCTAGGGTCACATTAGGAAAGTCAAAAGGCTCAATAACTTTTGGAAAATATGTAAATGCATTGTTGGAAGACCTACACCCCAAAAATTCCCTAAAACTGTAGGTGAAAAGGGGATGGTCACTCCTGCCACCATAGATTCATAAGTCCCATCATCGGGACTAATGCATGTGTGGTTGGCATAAAACTCTTTACACATGTCAATATTAACATCGTGCTAACAATAAACCAGTTGTTCTAGACCAAAATAGGTGATCATCTCAGCAATGTGTGTGGGGGGGGGGGGTTCTCTTGAAAGTATGACCTATTAAGATATCTACAGTTCATTAATACAAACTCATTATTTGCAAATCTCTGCCGACACTCCTCGAAATGGAACCGAGGTGCCTCAAGATCTACATGACCCTGTTGAGATGAACCCTCACCCAACCATCTCTTTTGGACGACTCTAAAATGCAATTTACCCATGCATGCATCAACAATGACCCAAATGAAGAGTAAAAACAAGAAAACCATGCAAAAGGGGGTAGTTAGTTCCAAATCATGAACGAAATGTGAACAATGAACCATACAAGTCGTTACCATTTTCCCGCACGTTGCTTGATGAGATTTGATGAAGATTGACTCGAGAAGAGAGTTTATTTCAACCCTAGACTTAGATCAGAGTTGGAGGAAGGCTAGGAAGCTGATATTAGGGCTTTAGGAAAGCTTAGAGCAAGAGGAGAGGTCGAGGAAGGTGAGAACTCGCGGGGGAGGGGGGTGGCGCTGAAACCCTAGGTTCGGCCACCCCCCGTGCGGCTATTCCTCTTAAAACCCTCGCGGATCAGTCGACTGCCCCAGGGGTAGTCGACTGGCAAACTGAACAGAAAGATCAGTCGACTGCCCTAGGAGCAGTCGACTGGTATCTTCAAATACCTTAGTTTCTGATTTGCACTAGACCAGTCGACTGATTCTGGACCAGTCGACTGGTACCTTAATTCTTGCTTTTCTATCCTAAATTCAAAAATGTATAATTAATTCCATAAAACTCTAAAAAATTTAAAATTTCATGGAGAGATTTGTGACACTCATGCCTACTTGGGAAAAATATGTTTATAAGTAAATCTATCACCAATCCCAAGTTTGACATGAAATCCAAAACTATCTAATTTGTTCAAATTATCCTTGGCCTAAGTCCTAGTTTTGATCTCTCCTTGATGTATCTTCTCATCCCCAACCTCAATGCATCCCTAATATTGACTTATATGGCATCTAGACATTGAACATCATTTCCAAGCAATATAGTCTCATTTTCATCTTTTCATCTATAAAACTCCCTTTTGATGTGCCAAATCCCTAGGATTAAGACTCAAATGAGTCTTCTAAATCCTTTGGCACATTCCATAGTCCATCTAGTTTTTTTGGAAAAATCCTCCTGAGATCCATTGACCATGGATCCCATTTTGACTCCTAGAGTTTCCCCTTGAGCTCTTAGCCTTCGTCACCTCCCTAGGTGACTCATCCACAATAGCAAGACCATACCGGTGGACCTCCGGTGCTTCTTGACCTACACCTCTAACCTTCTTGACTCTATATACCTTTTCCTTGACTAAATCCTTCTTCTTTCCTTTAATTTGCTTTTCCTTGTCATTTTTGGCCTTCCCTTTTGCTATAATCATATGACATCCTTGTATATGATTTTCCACTATTATTTGCCCTCCTAGATTGATATCCTAGACCCAATCTATCATTTTCGGGTTCTTGACTTTCCATCATCATGTCTAACCCCTTGGATCCCATAATGAGTCTATCTAGGTTCTTTTCTAATTTATCAAGTCTTACCCTCAAGGCTTGATTTTCCCGTTCTAGGTTCTTACCCTTAGTATCCCCATGTCCACTTTGGACATTCCTAGATCTACCCATTTGCCTAGGCATGTGTCTCCCTTTCTTAGGTTTAATACCTTGGTTCTTAGGTCTAAAAGTTCTTGCTTGATCAGGATACATGGATTCCTTAGAATTTTGGCATGCAATAGTAACTCTATTTTTATCATGATACTTGAAGCCAAAATTACACGTAGGCATCAAATTTTCATTATTACTAACATGCATAAAGAAATTTGAAACATTCTTAAAGTTAGGGATTACCTCCCTTACCCTTGTAGCTCCCCCTTGATGCGAGCTTTTCTTCCTTTCTTCCTTTTCCCATTTTCTCAAATGTTCCAACTTCTTGAGCTCTCCTTTTCTTGGATATTTGGTGTGATAATGCCCTAGCTCTCCACATGTGAAGCATCTAATGTGCTTTTTCCCTTCCCTTTCCCTACAACCCATATTAGATTTTAAATGAATAAACTTGAGTTTCGGATTTACCTCCTTTTTACCTAATAGACACTTGTCCTTGTAGTGCCCTCTCTTGTTGCTGTTGGGTTCTCCCGGAACAAAACAATAAAAACGCAGCGGAAACAAGAACCCACGAGCGATCCATGCGAAAGAAAAATTCGTACAAAGTTGATCTACATCTACTTCTAAAGAAGATATACCTTCGGAGCGTGCCCTTTGCTTATCCCGCTCGTCCAAGGTGCGCCGGATCTCTTGCACGATCAAGCGTCCATGCCTCTATTCGTATCCACACGGACACAATCTCTCAACTTCGGGAGAACTACCTTAGTTGTGCTAGCAACTTGAGGTAGCTCGCAGAACACCAAGAACCCTACAGTAGGGTTTCGGCCAAAGGAAGAAGATGAGGGAGGGAAGAAGAAAGGGAAGAAGGAGAGGAGAAGAAGACCCATCCAATGTCACAAGACCCTCTTTTATAATCATCCCATGAATATGAAGAGGTTTGTGTCTCTTTGGCTTCCTCTATCATTACCAATAAAGAGCACATCTTTTCATGTGGCTCTTCATCTTTTCCAATACAAGAAAAGAATCTTTTCATCAAATGAAAAGAGACTTTTCTCTTTCCTCCATGCAACTCCGACCGGGCCTCTCGGGCTTCCGACTCGGTCTCCCGACCAAGTCTCCCGAGTGGCGAGCTCCCGACCCAGTCTGCCGAGCTCCGACCCAGTCTGCAGAGCTCCGACTCGGCCCGTCGAGCTTCGACTCGGCCCGCCGAGCTTCGACTCGGCCTGCCGAGCTCCGACTCGGCCCGCTGAGCTCCGACTCGGTCTCTCTCGAGTTCCCAACTCGAGTCCCCCGAATTGACCTCCCGAGTTCCCAACTCGGGCTCAGGTCTCCCGAGTTCCCAACTCGGGCTCAGATCTCCCGAGTTCCCAACTCAGGCTCAAATCTGCCGATCAACTTTCCCGAAGCATTGTGTGCTTTGTGTGTGACCCAATAGGTTCTCGTGACATTGGCAATGCACCTAAACACTTTAGACACATAAGCAATGAGCGACATCTAGCAATGCATCATTGCTACCCAAGTAACAAGAAAAGTCGAGATCTGACTAAACCTCTGTGACTATGATAGTGTATGACCTTGTCATTCTATCCTTGATATCTAGATTGACCAATGAGGCATAGACCGTGTCATCCCCAATCAATCTTGTGTTTCTTGATCCCCGAGTAGACTCACTTAAACAAATGAGCTCAATATCTCATATTGACTCATTTGAGCATGGTCATGCGTTTCAGTAGTCCTACTCGATCAAGGGGCCCACAGATATCACTCCCGTCATATGGGAGGGATAGATCCCATCTACATCACTCACATCCCTCCGCATAATTTATTACATACCCAGTGATCGCCTTTATAGTCCACCCTGTTACGGGTGACGTTTGACGATACCAAAGTACACAACTCCTTATGTAGGGAACCGTAGTGACTTCAGGTCTAAGGACTATTCATACCAATAGTCACATGAGAAAGTCTATGACACTCATATGACAATCTATGAAACTTTCTCATGGCTGGTCATTCAGTACACATTCTCCAATGTATACCCATGTGTCAACTTGATATCACATATCCATGACTTGTGAGCTCAAGTCATCAGTTGACCTACATGCTAGTCTCCATGCATCAATATTGTCCCTGAATAATTGATGCTTGACTAGGAATAATTTAGTGTAGTGTTCTCTACATTATCTCACTATCGATTCAACCAATCGATAATATAGATAAGAACCTACTACACAAGGACATTATTATACTTAGTCATTCGACACAGAATATAAAGTAAGTATAATAATCAAACATGCCTTTATTAATAATAGAATATGATACAAAATGCCCCTAGTCAATCATCACATAATTGGCTCTAGGGCTCCTACTAACAGTTGCATCCAAAGCAAATGATGTGGTCTTTTGCCCTCGCTTTGGTGGAGGTTGAGGCTTCTTCTTGCCCCGGTATTGAAGGAGGTCTCTCCTCCCCCTCAATTCTTGAAGTAGAGGCCTCTTCTTCTTCCCTTGATGAAGTGGACGACCTTTAACTTTCTTGAGCCACTTCATTTGATAGATGGACAATACCTTTATGTTAGATTTTTTTAGCTTAAAATTGGTGGTTTAAGTTAGATGTCTAGCTTAAATTTTGGAGTATGATTGAAAATGGATGAAGGCATAGGTTAAGGGGGAGGATACCTCTTAGGTTTTGCTATGTCTTATAATTTCAATTGCTGGTGCTTGTTGTTAAGTTAGGTTTGTAACTTAACTTATGGTTTAATTTTGGTTTATGATAAGAATTGAAAAATGGGAGAAGACATGGGTTAAGGGGGAGGTTCCTCTTGGTTTAATATGTCTTGTTTTTTTAATTACTACTGTTATTTACTGTTGATTGGTTATTATTTATTCCCTAACTTAAACATATTGCCACACATCAAAAAGGGGGAGATTGTTGAGGCAATTGACCCAAGAATGATCGGGAAGATCATGGTTTTGATGTGTGTGCCAATATGTTTAAGGTTAGGGTGTTGTGTTGTATTTGATATGTGTGATTGAGTTTGCAGGACTTGGAGAATCACACATGGAGAACATATTCGAGGGACGAGAGCCGAGGGAGGAGAGCTCCAAGGGCAAGCCGGGAAGTTGACTTCAAGGACACACGTGAAGGGTGGCATGGAGGCAAGCCAAGGAAGGCTTGTGTCCGCATCCGAGGGACGATAGCCAGAGGAAAAAGACTTCAAGGGGCAAGCCAAGGGAGCATACGTGAAGGAGAGTGTTTGGAGTGAATGTAAGTGAGTGGAGAGGCTGGGCAGTCACTGGTCGAAGGGCAGTCGACTGCTAAAACTCACAGAAAGTTTTTAGCCTCGGACCAGGGGCAGTCGACTGGTCAGCCCCGAAAACTAGCCGTTGGCTAACTATTGGCTGGCATTTATTTCTAGACCAGTCAACTGCCCCAGGGGCAGTCGACTGGTGCGGGGTTAGACAGCTTGCGAAGTTGTCCTGTTCTCTTATAAAAAGGGGACATTTTGGCACGAGTACGGTACGATTTTTTTACTATACTAAAGTGTTGCTAGTGCCCCGATTGATCAGATCTTCCTCTCGCCCTTCATCGCATCTTGTAAAGAGGAAGAAGATGACTTGTGTAAAGGTTTCTCCACCTTGAAGGAGGGTTTCATAGTGGAGAGTTTGCAACTGCGTGGATCCTTGGATTAGTCACCCTTCCGGGTGGATACCAAGTAAAATTACTCTGAGTTAGCATTGTTCTTTCGTCTTTCACATAAATTTTGTGTATTGTGCTAACCTCTTTGTAGAGAAAATCTCGAAAAAGTGCTATTCACCCCCGTCTAGCAACGCACGTGATCTAACAAAGAAGATGCTTCTTCTCCTCCCACCGAGACCTTCTCCACCCTTACAACCGGCAATGCCCAAGCCTTGCCGTCGGCGCTGCCCAAGCCTTGCCGCCAGCGCTAGAGGAAGTTGATTCCTCGCCGTCGGCGCTCCTCCTTCCCTTGTCTGTGCGTGCTCAAGTAAGGAAGAAGAAAGGAAGAGAAGAAGATGCTTCTTCTGTTGGTGCCAGAAGCACCGTATCGAACCTTGTTTTGATGTTGGCAAATGGTTCAAAGTTAAGTATTATTGGTGCTCTAACGATGTTACTCAAGTGTGCAGGAAAAGTCCTAGGTACACTAGGCACGAAGTCCTGGTTCTAAGAATTGGGCACTAAGTCCTGGCCGCGGGCTAGGCAACTAAGTCCTGACATAAGGTTGGGCAATAAGTCCTGGTCGTGGATTGGGCACCGAAGACCTGGTGAGTAAAGCTGGGCACTAAGTCCTGGCCGAGGGCTGGCCACCGAAGACCAGGTGAGTAAAGCTGGGCACTAAGTCCTGGCCGAGGGTTGGGCACCGAAGACCTGGTAAGTGAAGCTGGGCACTAAGACCTGATCCGGGAGATTGGGCAAAAGTCCAACCGGAGGAGCCAGTTGGCGAACAGGTAAACTCTCCCGAGAGGAGTAGGTGAGGGTGCGTTCCCCGTGGAGGGAACATTAGGCGTCGGTTCAACCTAGGGTTCCATTTGGGAAGCCCAAAATCAGAACCAAGATAGCTCAGGCTATAAATCATGAGTTAATCCATATTATTTATATGCTTCTTGTGTTTTGGAACTAACCCTGGTTGTAAGAATGAAGGGATGAAGGTTTCTACACTCAGGCGTCTCAATGGAGTGAGGCGCCCTACTGGGCTAGGCGCCTATGTTGAGACAGGCCCCCCCAGTCAAAGGGGTAAATCCAGCCACTGCGAAGCGAAGCCTCAGAAGTGCATATGAGGTGCCTGTGTTAACACAGGCGCCCCAGTTAGCTCAGGCGCCCTGGTTGAGGGGATAAGCGCTGGCCAAGTCTGCGGATTGAGGTTCGCGCAGAGAAGGCCACGTGTAAGGCACCCCCTTCAACACAGGCGCCTAAGCTACGTAGTATAAATAGGGGTTCACCCCCTAGGCTTCAAAACAATTGCTTTCAATACATTTGTTCAAGCGCTCTGCTCTGACAAGCTCCGTACTCAAGATTCAAGTGCCTAAGACGACCCGCGGCTCCGAACTTCCAACTTCTCCGGTCGTCGGTATAAAAATAGTTTTATTTTTGTATTCTTTTTAATTCTATATTCAACTTCATCTTGTAAAACATTTGACGAAATATAGAATTGTCCATCGTAAGCGGTCAAGGACAGTGGGCATTGGAGTAGGAGCGGACTGCGACTCCGAACCAAGTAAAAACAAAAAGTGTTAGCGATTGTTTTTCTTTTCCGCTGTGCAATTACTCTACGCTTTCTGAAAAAGTTTTGACGATCGATATTCACCCCCCCTCTATCGATTCAATCCGATCCCACATCTTCTCCTCCCACCGAGACCTTCTCCACCCTTACAATCGGCGATGCACAAATCCTAGGTGAGAGGGAGAGGAGAGGAAGAGATAGAATAGGAGAGAGGCTTTTGGGGTTTGTTGTGGATCAATTATCCTTGGTTCATGACACTATGGGGTATTTATAGAGCTACAATAGGGACCATGAGGAGAAGTTGGGTCTTGGCCTGCTAATGGATCCAAACCCGATCCATTAATGAAGAACCATTCCACTAAAGGCCCTTTATTGAACTACCTCACCAACCCTCATATTTACATATGGGCTCCACCTATTATGAGTACAATTTTCCCCCATGTTTAAGATATTGAATATCTGTTGATTAATTTAAATTACTGACAATTTTAATTAATCAACCTCTAGCTCCTTGACTAGTACCACTCAACCTTATCATCATGTTGGACCAAGTCCCCTTGCAAGATTTAACATGATGAACCTAATGAGCTCATCAAGGGGGCATCATCATCCCGACTCACCAGGACAAGGATATTGTCTATAATCAATGACACACCATGTAAATAATATTATTTCCCAACTTACCGGGCCTATCGATTTAACAGAATAAATCTCGTCCACTGGTAAATCAAAGAAATAACTACTAAGTACATGTGCCCGTTATTATATCGGGATTCAGAGCATGTACTCCATAATAAATTGAGGTTTGATCTAATTATAAAGTTAGTACAAATTGGATCACCTCTATGTTGGTCTTACTCAATGCACACAAAGTGTACTAGTGTAATTCTATGGTCAAGACAAACCAACCCCAAATTACACTACAACCATCCCGATGGTTTGTCCAACTCCATCTCGGTTGCGAGCTTCTACTTATACTCTGCAAGGAACTGATAACATGATTTTCTGTGTGTCACCACACACCATGTTATCTACAATGCAAAGTATTAGACAATTATTCATATACTAATATAAATATGCAACAGTAATCTTGTGATTCTCTTTCAAAATGTAGATGTTTATACAAAAAAACAAGGCTTTTAGTATACATCCTAACACACACTAGGCCACTGGGTATTAGATATTATAGTGATTGACACTAGTGCTAGTGAGATTGTTAGTAGGAGCCCTAGAGCCAATTATGTGATGATTGACTATGAACCTTTTGTATCATATTCTATCATTAATAAAGGTATATTTGGTTATTATACTTACTTTATATTTATGTCAAATAACTAAGTATAATAATGTCCTTGGGTAGTAGATTCTTATCTATATCATATTGATTGGTTAAATTGATAGTGAGATAATGTAGAGAATACTACACTAAACCATTCCTAGTCAGGCATTAATATTCAAGGACAATATTAATGTATGGGGACTAGCATGTAGGTCAATTGATAACTTGAGCTCACAAGTCATGAATATATGATATCAAGTTGACACATGAGTATACATTAGAGAATGTATACTGAATTGACCCGCCATGAAAATGTTTCTTATGAGTATCATAAATATTCTCATATGACTATTAGTATGAATAGTCTTTAGACCTGAAGTCACTACGATTCCCTATATAAGGAGTTATGTACTTTGGTATTATCAAATGTCACCCGTAACAGGGTGGACTATAAAGGTGATCACTGGGCATATAATGAATTATGAGGAGGGATATGAGTGATGTAGATGGGATCTATCCCTCCCATATGATGGAAGTGATATTTGTGAGCCCCTTGATCGAGTAGGACTACTAAAATGCATGGGCATTGTCAAATGAGTCAATATGAGATATTAAGCTCATTTGTTTGAGTGAGTCTACTCGAGGATCAAGAAACACAAAGATTGATTGAGGATGACACTGTCTAAGCTTCATTGGTCAATCTACATATCAAGGATAGAAGGACATGGTCATACATTATCATAGTCACGGAGGTTAAGTTCGATCTCGACTTTCTCGTCACTTAGGTAGCAATGATGCATTGCTAGATGTTGCTCATTGCTTATGTGTCTAAAGTGGTTTAGACACATTGACAACGTTACAAGAACCTATTGGGTCACACACTAAGGACACGATGTTTCAGAGATTAATTGATCTTAGTTTAATGAAAATTTAATCCGAATTGGATTAATTGAGTTAGACTCAAGTGAATTCAATTGGATTATAGGATTGAGATCTAATTTGAGTTTAACTCATTTAGATTAGACTCAACCACATTTGAATGACATATTAATTCATTAAAATGTTTAATAAATTAATAATAGATGATGATGAAAAGTTCTCTTCATTGGATGAAGAGAAGTTGAAGAGCCACATGAGAAAATGTGCTCTAATTGGGGTTTTATTCGCATTAATAGAGGAAAGCTAAAGGGATAAAACCCTTCATATTTATAGGATAAGTATAAAAGAGTTTTTTTTTGTCATTTAGATGTAGAACTTGTCATTTTTCCTCCCCTTCTCTTGGCCGAAATCCCTCTTCTCCCTCTCCTTCTTGCTTTGTGAATCTCCTCTTGTGACTAGCACCACAAAGCGATTCTTCTCTGAAACTTGAGAGATCGTGTTTGTGTGGATACGCATAGAGGCACGAACATTTGAACGTGCAAGAGATCTGACATACCTCGGACAAGTGGGATAAGCGAAGGGCATGCACCAAAGGTATACCTATACGATAGGAATTTGTAAATTAACTTTGAATGAGTTTTTTTTTTCGCATGGATCACTCATGGGATCTATTATTTCCGCTGTGATTTTTGAATATTTTTGCCTATAGATCCTTATAGGTTAGTCACAAATCATAGCATAAATGAGAAGGACGATGTGCATAACTCGTTACCTTCGCTCCATGAGGGTTGAGAAGAAGATGAGGCAAAATTGACTCAAGGATGGCCTCTCTTTGCCCTAAATTTGGATCCACAGGTGAAGAAGGGTTAGAAAAGAGAGTCCAATGGTTTTGGAACCCTTGGAGTGGCTGGAGAAGGCAAGGAGGATGAAAGGGGATGAGTGGCGATGATGGGCGGCGCTGAAACCCTTGGTTCAGCCGCCCGTGTACGGGGGATTCCTTTTAAAGTTTTGTGACATCAGTCGATTGGCCCATGAGTCAGTCGGCTGGTGCAAGACACAGAAAGATCAATCGACTGATATATGAACCAGTCGACTGATATCTATCAAAAATCCAGAATAACACTGTTATCAGTCGACTGAGACAGTTATCAGTCAACTGGTAGCCGACAATCAGTAATTTCAACATTTCTGAGCGAATTTCATAAATGCATAAAAAATTTCAAAAAATTTAAAAAATCATGAAATTTTGTAAACATATTTCTTTTGATATTCTCTAAGAGGGAAAAATATATTCTCATTAAAAGTTAAAATATTTTTGAGTTTTGGATCAAACCTCAAAATCTTGGAGCACACTTAAGTTGTGTATCAATTTTGAAATCTAGTTTTGAAACCATATATTTTTCAAATCTATATCACCATAAGTAGAACATAGAATGGTTTTCAAAACTTTTAAAATATTCAACTATGATATATGTTGAAGATCTCCATTAATTAAATATTTGCTTTCCCCATAGTTGGCTTATGATTACCAAAGTGATACATCTAATAACTCATCAAAATGCTATAAGCATAAATGAATTATTTGTATCATCCTAACATCTTATATGCATAAATACAATCATAAATTAAGACAATATGAGATAAAATGAGAAAATACACAAGCAAGGCCTCCTAGGGTTTTTGTGAGGTATGTTGAGATACTATCTTAATATTAAATCACACAAGCCTAAAGTCATACTTTTACAAAGCACATACCAAGTCCTCTCCTTAGAGAGGTAAAATCCGCTTCGAGTAGAGGCTTGGTAAATCTGTCAGCAACGTTGGATTTTGATTCAACATAATATAATTCAATGGTACCTCTTGACACATAATCTCTAATGAAGTGATGCTTCACTTTAATGTGTTTTGTCGTAGAGTGATGCACCAGATTTTTGGTTAAATTAATAGTGCTCACATTATCACATAAAACTTTGACCTTGGAGTAATGAAGCTCATAATCCCCTGAGGTATGCATTATCCAAAGTAAATGAGCTACACAACCACCCATACCCACATATTCAGCCTCAGTTGTAGATAAAGCAACCATTCTACTACTCCAAATCACTAGGGAAGATCCAAGAAATTGACATCCACCACTAGTACTCTTCTTATCCAATTTGCAACCCGCATAATCAGAATCGGTGTACCCAAATAAATTAATATTTTGAGTTCTAGGGCACTAAAGAATGATATTGAGAGTACCCTTGATATATCTTAAGATTCTTTTTACCACTACTAAGTGAGATTCTTTGGCGCAAGATTGATATCTTGCACACATGCCAACCGTAAATAGTATATCCGGTCTACTAGAGGTTAGGTATAACAAACTACCAATCATGCTTCTATATTACTTTGGATCGACTAACATTCCCTTATGATCACTATCTATCTTGATATTTCTTCTAATGTGAGTAGGCACTACTTTAGTATTTTCCAAACTAAATTTTTTTGATAATTTCCTTATCATACTTTGTTTGATAGACATGAGTTCCTTCATTAGTTTGTTTAACTTGTAATCTTAAAAAGAAAGTTAACTCTCCAACTAGACTCATTTCAAACTCATATTCCATGTGTTTGATGAATTCATGAAAAAGCTCATTATTTGTTGAACAAAAAAAATGTCATCAACATGAACTTGGGCAATAAAAAAGTCTTTATCTTTAGACTTTAGAAATAGAGTTGGATCAATTGTTCTCCTTCTAAAGCCCTTGCAGATTAAGAAGGATGAGAGTCTTTCATACTAAGCTCGTGGAGCTTGTTTTAACCCATATAAGACTTTCTTTAATTTATAAACATGATTTGGGTAATCTATGTTTTCAAAATCGAGTGGTTGCTCTACATAAACTTTTTCCTTAATAAATTCATTTAGAAATGTCGATTTCACATCCATTTGATGAAGTTTAAAGTCTATGTGAGCGGCATATCCCAATAAGATTGGGATGTACTCTAATCGAGCTACGAGAGCATAAGTTTCATCATAATCAAGTTCCTCAACTTGATTAAAACCCCTAGCTACTAACCTAGCTACTAACCTAGCCTTATTTCTATTGACTCTCCCTTGATTATCTAATTTGTTCTTAAATACCCATTTTATTATGACAATTGTACTATCATTGGGTCTTGAGACTAATTCTCATACTTCACTCCTCTCAAATTGGTTCAACTCTTCTTGCATTGCTAGGATCCAATCCGTATCATTTAAGACTTCCTCAATCGATTTTGGTTCAAGTTGTGATATTAGAGCAATTTGACTAGTATGCTCTCTAAAATAGGATATAATCCTTACTCCTTGTACAACATCTCCAACTACTTGGGCAATAGGATGATCTTGATGATGCCTTAAAGGCCTAGAGATTGTGGGCTCATCAATTTCATGATGATCATTGTCTCTTTCATCATCCGATGCACTTGTTCCTCCCCTTGATCAATATCCCCTAAGTGTAAGATTTGAATTGCTTGGGTAATATTTTGATTTCTTTTAACTATATTCTTGTCAATGGAGGATTTCCTAGGATAAGTGTTAGTAGACTCATCAAATTTAACATTAGATGACTCCTCAATCATTTGAGTCCTTTTGTTGTATACTCTATATCCTCAATTAGTAGATGAGTACCCAACTAAAATGCCTTCATCCGTCTTAGACTCAAATTTTCTTAAATCATCTTTAATATTTAAGATATAGACCTTGCAACCAAACACTTTAAAATAGTGAATTTGAGAAATTTTTCCATTCCATAATTCAAAAGGTGTCTTTCCTAAAAACCGATGAATTAAAACACGATTTTGAATGTAACAAGCTGTATTTACCGCTTACGCCCAAAAATAACTAGGTAAAGAATAAAAATTAAGGATAGTTCCAGCCGCTTCTTGCAATGCTTGATTTTTCTTTTCTACAACCCCATTTTGTTGAAGTGTTCTCGGACAAGAAAATTCATGTTTGTACCCATTTTCTAGACAAAACTTATAGAAGTTTGAATTTTCAAACTCTCCACCATGATCACTTCTAATTTGGTTGATTTTGAGAATTTACTCATTTTCAACCCTTTTGCTAAATCCTATGAATATTTCTAGAGTTTTATCCTTATGTTTCAAGTGTATCTAGAAAAATCATCAACAATCACTAAGAAATATTTATTTTCCTACTAATGAAGGGGTACTATGACAATAAAAAAAATCTAAATGCAACAATTCTAATGATAAAAAAGTACTAGTTAGAGTTTTACCTTTGAGTGATGATTTAGATTAGTTGCCCTCTTGGCAAGCATCACACATTATATTTTTGACATATTTGATCTTTGGTAGTCCTTTTATCAACTCTATTTTCGCTACCTTTGCTATATTTTTCATGTTGATCTGTCCAAGTCTTCTATGTTATAGTCATCCTTTCTCTTCTTTCGATAAAAGACACTTAGTAGAAAGGTTAGAAGCATAGGAAAGATTGATATAATAAATATTTGTTTTCTAATACCCTTCCAACATAACATTTTTCGAGCTATTGTGTTTAACAAAATATTTATTTGCATGAAACTCTACTTTATATCCGGCATCACATAATTAGTTAACACTAAGCAAATTGAATTCTATGTCCTTAATTAGAAGCACATTATGGATGGTGATTGTAGGTGATACCTCAATTGTACCTCTATCTATAATCTTGAGCTTCCCACTATTTCCAAAAGATATCGTTCCTTTCTTTATGTAATTAATTGTGGAGAACTTGCTTAATTACATCACCGGTCATATGCCTTGAGTAACCGCTATCCACAATCCACATGTTTGAATCCTTCTCTTCTTCTACCTAAACAACATGAAACACATAATCTTTTGGTACTCATGCACTTAATCCAACAATATCATTCAAATACATTTCAGGGACCCAAGCTTGTTTTACATTGCTTTTAATGATTTGCTTCTTAGGTGTACTATTTCTTCCTATAAGAGAAATATAGGCAACCTCTTTGGTCTTAGATTTATACCCTAATCTGGCCCTATTGTAGACAACTCTTTGACTACTAAGAATCATTTCAAGATACTTTGATCCATTTGTAAATTTCTCTGAACATGTTCTTAAGTCAATAACTTGATTTCTCAAATTGTTATTTCCTTCCTTAGGCATGCTTGATTCACTATGCATACATGTATTATTCCTAATATACTTAAGTTCTCCTTTTAATGTCTTAACCCTAGATTGTGATTTAGCCAAAGTATTCTTGAGATAAGCAATAGTTTTATAAAGGAATTCAATTTTGGGAGATTCTTTTACCTCATCGTCACTAGATGACAATTCATCACTTGACCCCTCTTCACTTGAATCTTCCTCCTCACTTGAAGCTTCCTCCTCACTTGATGTTTCTTTGTCATCTTCAAAAGCCATAAATGTCATGTGTCTCGTGACATGGCATAGCTCATCTTCATCCGATGAGTCAATGCTTGGTGTGTCCTATGTAGCTTGAGCCACCATTGCCTCCTTCTTCTTTTTCTTCTTTTTTTTTTCTTTTCCTTTTCTTCTTTTTCTTTTTCAATTCCGAGCAATTTGGTTTGATGTGTTCTTTCTTATTGCATTCATAACAAATGACATTAGTGTTAAAATTTAAACTTTGACCACTTTTACCTTTTGAAGGTTGAAACATCTTTTTCACATCTCTCCTTGTAAATTTTCTTGTTCTTCCCATCATTTTCTTGACATAATGAGTCACTTCACTAGCCGACATCTCTTCATCGCTATCCGAAGACTCTTGATCAGACTCAGATGATGAAGATTCTTCCTTCTTTTCTTTCTTTTTCTTCTTCTTCTCCTTTTTCTCTACAACAAGAGATATGCTTCATTCTTTTGAAGACACGTTAGCTTGTTCATGTAGTTCAAACTCACAAAATAATTCATCAAGCTTAACTCTTGAAAGATCTCAAGAAACCTTATATGCATCAATCATTGATGCTCATAAGGTAGTTCTAGGAAATGATTGAAGAACATACCTTACTAGATCTCGATTTTTAATTTTCTCACATATTGCATGAAGACCTTGATAAACCCAATTTATACTAAATTAAATTGTCACGAAAGTGGGCTCATCAAATTTAAATGTATATGAATAAATGCTGGAAACCCTTTTACAATCAAAAGTATGAAAATGTAATACAGGGGCCACAGGTCGTATTTTTCTCAGGGACTAGTTGAAGGTTTGTTTGATTCGCGCTTGTATTTAGGTATCGTTTGTGAATTTGGGTTTCGAATGTGATTGGGTTTTGGTTTCAAATAAAAATGGGAATGCAATGAATAACAAAGTTATGGCAATTAATAAACTTGACCAAGGGACCACTTAATCCATTAAAGCACTTAATCAATTTGGAAGCTGATTCTGATTTCAAGTGTAAAACAAATGCTAAGCAATGAAGCAACAAACTCAAACTTAAAACAGACTAATGTAGGCAATCTATAACCGGATTGATACAAAAGCCATGCCAAGCTTTCACTTGATACCAAGTGCAACACTTTAACAATCTTGATACCAAATTAAGAAAACTGATGTAGAGCAAATGAATTTGGCACAAACAAATCAGGAATTCGTAGCTGATCAAATCAGCTTGAAAGGCCAAGCTGCCAGTGAAGAGAAGTTCAAAGATGAATGAAGAAATTTAAAACTCAGCAGCTGCTCAATTCAGGAATAAAACTGAATGTAGAAGTTGACACAAATGCAGAATTTCAGCAACCTTGATATGCAGGTTTGTGGATTTAAATTCAGAACTGACTGGATACAAAACACACTGATTTCGATCACATTAGCACTCTAAAAGGTAGGATTAACTTCAGTACCCGAAACCAAGGCAAACCAATTTGCAAACAAGCTGCCGAGTTTAAAGAAAACTCACTTAGAAATGGAACTTGATACACAATTAGCACTGATACTCTGTAGAATTCAGAATAGCATTGAGTGCAGCAATTCAGAAATGGAATGCAAAGGGAAAATCCAGCAAACAATGCTCTCTTGATACAAAAATTCAGAAACTGATACTTGAGAGGTATTTGATGGATTGCAGAAATTGAATTCGGAAGGCAGAATTGGAAAACAGAACATTGCTAAGTGAAAACAGAACATTGCTAATCTGATATGCAGTAACAAAATCTGAGAACTGAATGTGATTTGCAATGACAGAAATTCTAGTAAACACAACTGCATCCAAAAGAACTTGCAAAAATCAGAGATGAGACTTGGCACGCAGAAAACAAGTTCAGAAATAGAACTAGCTGGAAAACAAGCTCAACTCTAATTCATTGACATATTAAATGCGAGCTTAAATTACAGGGAATTAAGCTAAGCAAGAATTGAATTGGAATAAGCTGAAGAATTCGAAACTGAAATTTTCAGAACTAGGGCTAATACGCAATGGAAAGGAAATGGCACGAAAGCATGAAGTAAAGAAATGAACTAGAATTAAGTTTGAGAGCTCACTACCAACAATCTATCTTATACTATTGCAGAATTTAACCCTAGTTAAGCAGAAACAATAGAGAAACAAAAATTAAACATTCTGATACGAATTGTAACGAAACAGAAATGACAGAAATTGAGAATTAACAGCTAAAAACTGAATTTAAACTAATTAAACTACTCCTCAACACTCCCTAATCTCAAATTCTTCTTGGTCGTCAATCAAGAGCTGGCTTCGAACCCCTAAGCACAGCAAATCATTGGAAAACAACTTCAATCGATTTACTCTGCTCAAAACGCACGCAGTTGGAATTTCAATCCAATCTCCTCGGCCTCAGTCGATGGGGGTTGCGATGATGATTTGAGAAGCTTCTGAGACCACCTGAGAACCCCTACAAGCTGCTCATGTAGCGACCCGCCTTCTCTACCTTAGACGGATCGTTACTTTTGTCTACTTCTTGACTCTAATGCACGACTAAAAATGCGGAAATCTTTTTTTTTCTTTTTAATCTATCTAAGAATGATATTCTAACTTTAATAGTCATGCATGATACCATGGCACACTTCCTTTCTCAAAAATTAGTAAAGACAATTACTTATTGCAACTGGGCAGGTGACTGCTATGTAGCAGTCGACTGATACCAGGCGACTGACCTTTTTGCAGTTGCCTAGTGCATCGGACAGAAGCCACTGTTCGATGGGGCAGTCGACTGATATATGGCAGTCGACTGGTACCAGGCGACTGACCTTTTGGCAGTCGCCTGGTGCACCGAACAGAAGCTGTTTGTTCGATAGGGCAGTCGACTGGTCCTGTGCCAGTCGACTGGCACGCCTGAAAACCTGCATTTCAGAATCTGAATTTCATCTCCAAACATCCACCAAACACATACTTTCGAGCCATACACAAACATAACATCATTTCTATACTCTATATTAGTTTTCTAATCATCTTAGCCAATCAAAACAACTTCATAAACTCGAAATTAGGACTTTCTGCGAGATTTAGCAAGTTATGAAAATCTATATAACTTTATGCTAGAGTTTGTACCAAACTTAACTTCTAACCATTTAAACTCATTCCACAAGGTTCTATAACATCACTAAAGCATTATGGAATATGAATGCAACTTTTCTAAGCATAATTGAGCAATAAAACTTAATTCAAAGGGAAACTCACAATATCTTGGCACATGCATCAATTAGCTCCATCAAGTATCAATATTCAAAACTACTCACACTTATACTCATCCAATGCAAACATAAGGATATGTATGCTAAATAAAATGACATGGAATCTTTACTCATGGTTTTAGGATATGCAAAATATCTAAAACGCAAATACTTGGATAAATGCTATATGATCTAACTTAAACTAAGACTCTATAACCAAATGGATTTTGAGTCTTTTATTCCTCTTGTCCCAAGGACCTCTCCAAGGTCAGCCACCACACACACGTCACTCAGCACCACCTTGTCGCCTTCCTTCAGAATTGCTTGCCTTTACCTTTACCTGCAGCAAGAGGAAATGCAACTAATAAGCAAAAAGCTTAGTAAGTACTATCTAGCTCACAAAATCTCGAAAATGTGCAAACATGCTTTTTAAACAATGTGAAATCACATGAGATACTTTTATGCTAAAAAGGAAACTAAACCATGTATACTCAAGCATTAATAAGTCTCAACTTACTTGTTCTTGGCTTAACTTGAACTTTAGCAATTCTTTAACTTTAAATCTTTCTTTAACTTTTAGAAAACTTCTTTAAACTTTAGAAAACATTGCTAAAGCATATACTTGAAAATAATAACTCACTTGGATCCACTTAAGACGTAAGTACCATCTTATGCGCGTTCCCTAAAAGGTTGGGGTAGCGAGCCACCAATCCTAATAGAGCAGACCTTGGTCTACCAGGGCCAAGACCTTGGAATTGGACACCTGGATTTCTTAACGACGCCCTTGGACGCCGGGTACAGGCATGAGAAAGTAAAATAGCTTTTCTTTCTTTGCTTTCTTATCTTTAAATGCCTTGGCATTTTAACGAGCACCTTGTGTGCCCAAATCCCTAAGTCTTGACTTTTGGGGATTTCTTAAGGCCTTGGTGTTGGATCGAGAAATGCGAGAGAGGGGGGGGGGGTGAATGTCGCAATTCGTTCGGATTTCGTAAAGAGCAATTGCGTAGCGGAATAATCAAAATCAGACAATGCGAACACCAAGATTTTTACTTGGTTCGGAGCCTGGGTCGACTCCTACTCCAAGGCCCACGGTCGTTGACCGTTTACTATGGGCAATACTATAATCGCGCAAAACAATTTTACAAAGATTGATTACAGTAAATTGCAGTAAGGAAAAAGACAGCTTTTCTTTGTTACCGACGTCCGGTGTAAATCGAAGTTCCAGAGCAGTTGGACGTCGCCGGCGCTTGTATCTCGAGTCTGGAGGGTTCTGGAGCAGAGCGCGGGAGCAGAAGAGCGTGATTGCGTTCAATGGAATTGATTCTTTAAACCTGGGGTCGAGGGCCCTTTATATAGGGCTGGGGGCGCCCGGGATGCTCGGGGCGCCCCCCACGTGGCTTCTGATCCGGCATGCTCTCGGTCGTGACTGATCGCTTCGACTTCGGGATAACAGTTGACTGGGGCGCCCGACGCGCGCGGGGCGCCCAGTTGACCGGTCAAAGCTTCATCCATTTGGTTTCGCGAGGGTGAGCTGCAGCTGCCAGTGGCGTGGCACAGTGGGCGCCCGAGACACGCGGGGCGCCCCCAATTGCGCTGCTGTCGGGGCGTTTACCTCTCTGCTGACTTTGGGTTGACTCTGGGGCGCCCGACACATCCGGGGCGCCCTACTCAACTACGGCCTCACTCCTTTGAGGCTCTCTGAGCTGCAGAAACACAGCCCTTCGGTCCTGCATCCAGGGTTAGTCCAAAACAGCAAATAATAAGTTAGTTAAAACAGCCTTAGCTGTCTTGGTTCTGACTTTGGATCTCCAAAATGGAGCCCTAGGTCGAACCGACGCCTAATGTTCCCTCGAGGGGAACGCGTCCTCACCTACTCCTCTCGGGAGAGTTTTACCTGGTGCCAACCGGATCCTCCAGTTGGACTTTTGCCCAGCAGTCCTTCGCCAGGTCTTGAGTTACCAAGCTTCCCTTCGCTTGGTGCCTAGCAGCCCTTCGCTAGGTTTTTTCTTCTGGCAGCCCTTCGCCAGTGCCTAGCATTCCTTCGCTAGGGCTTGTCCTGTCTGGCAGTCCTTCGCCAGTGCCTAGCATTCCTTCGCTAGGGCTTGTCCTGTCTGGCAGTCCTTCGCTAGTGCCTAGCATTCCTTCACTAGGGCTTTTCCTGTACACTCAAGAAACTCGTTAGACAACCATTAACCCTTAACTTTTGAACCTTTTTGCCAATATCAAAACACAGGTTTGACTTGGGTGCATACTGCACCAACAATCTCCCCCTTTTTGATATATGGCAACCTAGTTCAAAAAGTTAAGGAAAAAAGTGCTGAATTTAAAATCCTAAGTTAGATTCCCTCCCCCTAGAAGAAATCTCCCCCTAGGTTTTTCAAAAACAGGTGGTGTGAATGAAGTACTTAGAAGATTTCATGTTTTGATAATAAGTTAGGAATTCTCTACAGTTTTTGCTAAGTTTTTCAAAAACATTCTTGGTTTGGGAACCTTTAGAAAATTTTCATTTTTGAAATAATTTCAGACTTTAGAAAATTTTCAGTTTTTGGGGAAAATTTCAAACTTAGAAACATTAAGTAAAAATCATTTTAAGCAAAAAATAGTTCAGAGCTTAGAAATAAAATTATACCAATTTTTCAGTTCAACTTTTTGAAAAGACTATGGAAAAGAAAAAATTGTGTTTCCTGTTTCCTTTCCAACTCTCCCCCTTTGACATATATCAAAAAGAATGCAAAAAAAAAGAAACAAAATTTGCAATACTTAAATAGAGCATTTGCTGTACTGAATCAAAATAAGACCTAAGTCTGGTTAATCCTTTAGGGACCTGTCTAACCCACTTAGCTACTTACTAACTGTTATAAACAGTAGTTTTGGCTAGGGTTAGTCAAGTTAAGTGAGCTGTTCAAGTTAGATTGTCTAAACTTGACACTTAACTTGATTGCTGTTCAGTTTGTATTTAGTGCCCCAACTGCTGCAGATGCACTGACTTAAAGCATCTTGAGTTAAGGCAAAGACCTAAGCATCTCAACCCTTTCTAGGTTATCATTCAAAAAGTGCCCTAAGGTGCTTGTGAGATGCTGGCTTCTAGATCTATAGGTGCATGCAGTTCTAGGGTTAGAGCCTAGGCTAAGTCCATTTTCGAAAAAGCCCTAGTTTTGAAAGGGGTAGTTTTTGAAATAAAACTAAGTAAAAACTTTTTAAAGTTAAAGTAATATTTTTAACAAAAAACTTTTTAAAAGACATTTTAAGTTCAATTTAAAATTGAAAATCCAAAAACCACATGATTCTATTCTACTAAGCATAACCCTAACTTAATTTAGTCAAAAACAGTAAACAAGCCAAGCTAAGATTAGCATAGTTCAAGTAGAAGTCTAGTACAAGTCAACAGAAGTCAACCCTACTCAGTAGGGGTAGTCAAATGGGTACATGTCCAAGTCATCTAAGAGGAGGGACCAGGAGGATCAAATGGGCCCGGCTGCCATGCATCAAATCGTGCCATGATCTCATGGTACTGTGCATTCCAGGCTTCTCTATCGGCTGTGAGGGTACTCATAATGTTGTTGTAGTAGCCTAAGTTTGTCTCTTGGTCTTCAATATGGTACGCTTCCACTTCTTCTCTGAAGCTCTGGACGTGCGTCTCGAGTCGTGTAACTCTCTCGTACAAGGTCGGTGGAGCGGGCTGATCTACCTCTGCTGCTAAGTCGGCAACGTCGACCTCGACCTCCTCGTCGGCAATGTCCTGTGCGGCTGGTTGGCGTCGCCAAGTCAGAACCCCGGTGCCCGAGACATCTATACCGGCTAAAGAAAAGTTTCTAAATCCTATCTCGTCGAATTCGGTCATCGTGGTAATCTCGCCGTCAGCGATATTTCGGCCGTGGTGGTGGAGGATAGAGGTGATGACGTGGCAGTAGGGAGTGCGGATCCGCCCCTTAGTGGATACACTAGAGGCATGTAGGATACAGTGGAAGAGGTGAAGGCCTATATCTATGTCCAGATGGTGGATAAGGGCATAGAGAAGAAAAGTGTGAAAGGGTTTCATGGTGGCTGTGTCCCTAGTGGACAAAGGAAGGATGCAATGGACAATTACTCTGTAGAGAGCGTAGTCCTGAATCGGGAGTCGGGTGGAGTGGAACTGCCCTCCTGCAGGGTCCATGGCTTCCCCAAAGAAATAGTTGTATAAGGTGTTCAGGTCAATATGAGAGTAGGGGGCGTCGAAGGGCGGGTTCCTTGGAGGGTAGCAACAGAAGATGGACTGAGATGGTCGGAGTCCCAAAAATCGGTTCAGTAGGGTAGGAGTGATGCTCAAGGGCATTCCTTGAACGGTAGTGACGAAGCTCAAGTGGTCTTGCCTAACTATGTTGTTATAGAATTCTGCACATAAGGTGTTGTTGATCGAATGTGTGCAGAATACGAGGTTATCTAGTTGATAGAAGTTAATTGCGGACATTGCGACTGGACAGGATTGGGAGAAGAAATGACGGTTAAGGTAGCTTGTTTTAATCGGAATGTAGGTGGTTTGTGCGAACTTGTTACAAAGTGCTAGGTTAGGAAATCTAGGGTCGGGACTGGGCTCATTACCGGGGTTCGACTGAACTGCTCGGCGTTTTCTAAGTGTAGAAAAAATAAGTGATTAAGGATAAAGAAGGAGTGTGCAAAAAAAATTTGTAATTTAAGAAAAATTAATTGCACAACTAAATTTCATACCTTGGAGGCATGGTTGAGGCAAGGGAAGGCTTAGGTTCACTTGATCCACAAGAATGAGGAAGAAGGAGTGTGAGATGTGGTGTGGGAAATGAGGGAGTCTTGGGTCCCTTTTATAGGGGTTGATGGGGGGGGCGCCCGACGGGTCACGGGCGCCCTTTACAGGTTGGTTTTGCCTCGTGCAGGGAAAAGGTCTGAAGGGGCGCCCGACAGGTCACGGGCGCCCTTCTCAAAAGCTGTTTGACTGCAGCTTTTGACTGCTTTAATCAGCGTGGGAGACAGGTTTTGATGGGGGCGCCCGACATGTCACGGGGGCCCTTCTCAAAGGCTGTTTGACTGCAGCTTTTGACTGCTTTAATCAGCGTGGGGGACAGGAGCGTATAGGGGCGCCCGACAGGTTACGGGCGCCCTTCTCAAGTCGGTCAAATGCAGCTTTTGCTGCTTTGACTGGAGCTGGTACCTTTTCAGTGTTGGCAGGGGCGCCCGACAGGTTACGGGCGCCCTAGGTACCAGACTTTTGACTGTTTTGACCAGGTTTGACTAGGTTAATCATAGTTTGACCATGATTATGAAAGCACAAGCAAGGTGGTTTAATTTGAGCTTAATTTTCCTGTCTCACTGAATCTAGGGTTTTCAATCACGTTAACCTTAAGGTTTTTGTGAGACAGGTTTGAAGGTAAAAATTAATTTTGAAAGGGAATTTTCATTTATTTTGAAGAGATATTTACTTTTGAAAACAGATAAGTGTTTTTCAAAAAGATAATAAGTTTGAAAAATAGAGGTTTTGAAAAGACAGTTTAGAATCTATAATTATTTGAAATTTGAGTTAGATTCGAATTTGACAAAAGTTAACTTGAATTTGAATTTCAGAAATTGGCTTCCAGGTCTTGGCGAGGCACTAGGCCTTCTTTGGCCGAAGCCTTATGGGATCATCCACCCTTTCCTTGACAAAGCCTTTTAATGAAATTTCATTTTCAAATTAAATTAGGTCATTTTCTGGTCTAACTAGCTTGGGTCTTGGATCGGTAGCTTCGGCTAGTTCCGCCAAATTGGCTTCCCTAACGTACTATCATCTCACCTCCTCCCAATACTATGTTTTCAATTTTCAAGTAATTTTAGTCCTTAAATCTAAGAATTCCTTAAATCTAAGCATGGCAATTTGCAAGAGATTAAATAAACACACAATCAATCAATTAAAAAAAAACTATCTAATTATAAAAATTGTTTTGATTTTGGCTCCCCCTGGACTATAGCCTCTATATGGGTTAGGCAAGAGATGAATCTTGTCCTTGGGGATCCAAAATTGATTTGAACCAGTTGGTTTAGTCAGGCACAGTTTTGGCACCCATGCCTGAACCTTAGGTCTTGACTGGTTCAGTACAGCAAAGTAAGATCTTTGCCGAGATTTGGTTCTATAGCCAAGTCCGGATCGGTTTAGAACAGACTTCTGTTTTCCCAGAATCATATCAAGATTCTTGGAACCAGAAGTGAATCGTTCTAAAGCTGTTCTTAAATCCTTGACTTGAGTTTTCAAGGAGAAATTCTCTGATTCAAGTTTCTCAACTTGATCAGGGGTTTCTTCCTGAATTTTCTCAGTTAAGGAATTAGAATCAGCTCCCTCTTTCAGGAGTTTTACTTCCTGTCGGAGGGACTCCGATTCGGAGTTTGGCTTTCGCCAAATCTCGGGATAGATAGGAAATAAGAGAATTTAATTGCGATTTTGAAAAACCCGTTACCTTTATTTCGCCGTCTTCGGAGAATGTCAGCTTGCCGTCGTCCCGTTCCGAGTCTGAGTCAGTCTCGATTTGATCCGAAGCGGTCAGGGCTAGAAGATTAGACTGAGGTGCTTCTTCTTCTTCTTCTGAGGAAGACTCGTCCCAGGTTGCTTGGAGTGCCTTCTTCTTTCTGTTCTTTTTGGACTCCTTTAGACTTGGACATTCAGTCTTGTAGTGGCCCTTCTTCTTGCATTCGTAGCAGGTTACGTTGGGCTTTTGTTTGTCAGTTGCCGGTTCATCTTGTCCGTCCTTTCTTCGGCTTGTTCTCCGTGTGTTAGTTTGGTTCTTCAACTTTTTGTAGTAGCTTCGAGCTAGCCGGACCAGTTCTGATTGATCTTCTTCTTGATCTTCTATTTCTGATTCTGAGGTAGATTCAGGTTCAACTTGAATTTCTTCTTGGTCATTTTCCCTGTTTTCCCTGCAAAAAAGGCTATACTTTTCTCGACCAAATTGGAGTTAGTCTGTTCATGCAGCTCAAGTTCAGAAAATAACTCATCTAGCTTAATTTTTGAAAGATCCCTAGAGACCTTGTATGCATCTACCATAGATGCCCACAAGGTGGTCCTAGGGAATGCGTTTAGGGCGTACCTTATCAGATCACGGTTTTGAACCTGGTGACCTATTGCGTGAAGACCATTCATCAGCTCCTGGATTCTGGCGTGGAGCTGGGCTGCTGTCTCGTTATCTGCCATTTTGATAGTGAAGAGCTTGTTCAGTAGCAAGTCTCGTTTGCTGATCCTTGTATCTGAAGTTCCTTCGTGGAGTTCAATCAATTTAGCCCATAGTTCCTTTGCACTTTTGAAGGGTCCTACGCGGTTCAGCTCTTCTTTCGTTAGTCCACATTGTAGAGTCTGGGTTGCTTTGGCGTCAGCTTCAATCTTTCGTTTAAGGGCAGTGTCCCATTCTGAGTAGTCTTGTGGTACACCTTCAGCATTGGTGGGAATCATCAGTCCAGACTGGATGATTATCCACATTTCCACCTGAGTTTTCAGGTGGACCTCCATTCGACTTTTCCANTCGACGCCGCCGAGACGCTTTCCCAAACAGAGTCGTTCTTGATGAACTGCAACATGAGCGGCCTTAGCAATTTCTGTGAAGCCCTAGAGCCCTCAGTCGTCGGTGACTACATGATATCAAGGTTCTTGCAAGTGGCGGAGGCGCTGGCTGACGACTCACCGCAGTTCACCTTCCGAAAAGCCACTACCCCAGCGCGAGAGCCGCCCATGAGGGCCGCCGATCGGATCGTGAGCGACAACCTCAGAAAATCGCCTCTCCTCCAGCAGCACAAGCTCAACGACATCGTCGACGATGATGACCATGATTCCGGTGGCTGCCTTCCCTCGAGAGGTTGTGGTTCTCTCAAGGCCTCTCTCTTCCTTCTCAATTCGTTCGCTGGTCTCAAGATGTTGGATATTATTATTATCTCTATTAGGTGGGCTTATTTGTAAGTTGCACAAGTAAATACAATCTGAGCCCTTAAAGTGATCTAACTTATGTTTATTGGGTTTCGGATTATTGGATGCGGGTTAATGTATAGAACCCTTTAGACCAATCTGTTATTATCTATGGGCTAATAACAGATTGGATTGCTATATAAAGGAGAGGTCCCCAAGGGTTTAGGTGATCTTTATGACCTAGTTTCTTGTTCCCCATTGACAAGAAACTTTACGACGCCGTCAAACCTAAGCTTGTTGGAAGATCCTCCTTCTTCCTTCCGCTGCATCTTCTTCCACAGGGATCAACCCGACGACGCTACGACAAGGACGATGGCTCTTCAATCAGGTTCCTTGTCATTCAGTTTATATTATTATTCTTGTCATGCCATAATTCGAAGAAACAATAGATCCATGTTTATATACATTATGTTTTCTCTTCGAGTTCTTATTTTGTTTTTAGAATTCATGCGGTTAGCAGAAAACACAATATTTTATCAAATGGTATCAGAGCCAGGTTGCTCATCCAGATCTAACCATGTGTGTTAAGCATTAAATAAAGGATATGTGGGCTCCTGTGTCTTGATCAAAGAGGACCAGTTCTAGCTGCGGCTAGGTGGTGAAGTCCTAGTAGGTCAGGTGAACCGAGGGGCAGAAAGTCCTAGTAGATCAGACATCAAGAACGGCAAAAGTTTCCGTTTGTGGTGGGGGCATGTGGTCCTTTGTTTGAGGGGGGGATTTTAGAGGTTGCAAGGATGCAAACTTAGTCCCACATTGAGAAACACATGGGAAGATCATTGGTTTATAAGGAATATGGTATCTCCATTGGCATGAGGCCTTTTGGGGGTGAGCCCAAGAGCAAAACCATGAGAGCTTAGGCTCAAAGTGGACAATATCATGCCATTGTGGAGATATCTAAATTCCTTTTGGTCCTAACATAAGAAACCAAGAAGAAGAGACACCAGCTTGCTCCACCATTTTGTTGACGAGGAATCACTGGCCCCCCATGGAACCTCACTATATCGATGAAGATCGAACACCGGAGGTCCCTCTCCATCATCACCTATACGAGAAGGGAAAGGCTTTCTTGGAGTTCCGAACAGCGGCAATATTACGGGCGGCAGAAACTGAAACCCACCGAATTGAAGAAAACACCGGCACTCTATGATGTCTTCGGTCAGAATCAACACTGTGAATTCGAGAGCAACATCAACCCTCTGCTGCAATCACCTCTCCTGGCACCCAAATCACCTGCTGAATCCTGACTTATGAACACATTGACATCGGTGGCACCACAGAGCCCCAGATCACAATCGAGATTTTTGAGGTTCGCGTCAAGTAGACAAGCTGGATGCCAATGTCGCCAGAACCAAACGGGAAGAAGAAGAAGCCTTCAAAGCCGCGTAGCCGTTCGTGACTTGCAGCTATGTTATGACTTCAATGATTAGTTTTTGGGAAGGTTAACGTCTCCAAAATCTCAAATATGAGAGCTTGACCTTATCTAATTTAGATTGCTAAGTCTTTTGGCTATTGGCTGCAGTTTGTGTCTGCGAACGAATTGATCTTCATTTCTCCCTGAATTAATAATATTTCTTAAAAAATATTTTTTAAACATAAAATAGAGAAATGTTAAGAAACACAAGTGATTTTCTAGATGAATTGAGTAACTTCGATCTATAAATTATGATAAGAAGCACAAGTGATTTTCTAGATGAAATTATAGTGTGGCAATGTCGAGATAAAAAAAAATTTCTAATTGAGTATAATAGTGTACTAATCGAGAACAATGTAAATCCGAATTGAGTACAATTTATCTTTGATCGAGCACAACGTCAAGTGGGACATTTAAACCATGTTAAGAAACACGTCATTTTCCTGATGAAGTTGGGGAGTGTGATAATTGGTTGAGGTACCATCAAGATATTATTGACACAACAACTTCAATATAGATGAATCCATATTAAATACAAAATTTCACTTGATGTGGTATACACCAACTAAAGTGTACAAGATTTTGTTGTTGGTGTGCTTTTTTTTTCTTATTTTACCAACTTCTCTTTTTGCTCGTATAATGTGGACATAGGTCAATTGCAAGGTAAATCTAACATATTGATACCAATTATTGATCAAAGTGCATTCCTATATTATGAGGAACAATACCTTACAAAAAATATAAGTCTGAGTATAGTCGTTTACTAATCGAGCATAGTGTACACATGAATTGAGTATAATATATTTTCAATTATGCATAATGTAAAAATTATAAAAATTTCAGTATAAATTGTAAAAATTTTAGTATGATTTGTTTGAGATTGAGTATTATTTTAAAAAATTTGAGTATAAAGTTCTGATAGCTTCTCCTTCATGATTTTTGCGGCAAAAAGTGATTCACCCTCCACAATCATGATTTTGATGCAACCGCAAATGTAATTAATAACTAGGTAGAAAAATAAGCTAAGTTGCTACCATTATTATTTCACTACTAAGGAAATGCTAAGAGTAATTAGAATATTAGTACAAAATAGTAAAATTTTAGTATACATTGTAAAAATTTAAGTATAAATTATTTAAAATTTAGTACTAATTTAAAAAATTTAAGTATAAAGTTCTGGTGACCCTCCATCATGATCTTGATGCAATCTCATATGTAATTAGTAATTAAGTAGCAAAAAATAAGCTAAGTTGCTACCAGTTTTATTTTGCTACCAAGGAATACCAAGAGCAAGTAGACTATTAGTACAAAAAGGGTAACATTCCAATATACATTATTAAAATTAAATATAAATTATTTAAGATTAAGTACTAATTTAAAAATTTTGAGTATAAAGTTTCGATGACTCTATCATCATGATATTGATGTAGTCTCATATAATAGTAGGTGCTTACTATCTACGAAATGAGCCTTCATTGCCCGCCCGACCCCTATCTTTAATATTAAGTAAAGTGAAGTCAAATCATTGGGCCCAACCTCTTTGTTTGAATTTTTTCCCAAAAAGCTTCTTTTTGTTGAAGCTTTGCTTCCCCTAATTCCAAAACACAATAATAGACTTGCAACTATAGTATAGGAAAAAACTTCTCTTTGTAGCGGTAATAGGGGTTCAGAAAGGATCTGATCTAGATAGAGACTAAAAAACAACCTCACATTATTATTTCACTAACAAGGAAATGCTAAGAGCAATCAGAATATTAGTATAAAATAGTAAAATTTCAATATACATTGTAAAAATGTAAGTATAAATTGTTTAAAATTGAGTACTAATTTAAGAAAATTGAATATAAAATTCCGTGAATCTCCATCATGATCTTGATACAACCTCACATGTAATTAGTAATTAAGTAGCAAAAAAAAGCTACGTTGCTATCATTTTTATTTTACTATCAAGGGAATGCTGAGAGCAAGCAGACTATTAATACAAAAAGTAACATTTCAGTATACATTATTAAAATTAAAGTATAAATTGTTTAAGATTGGGTACTAATTTAAGAAATTTTAATATAAAGTTCTGGTGACTCGTCCATTATGATCTTGATGCAACCTCACATAGTAGTAGGTGCTTGTTGTCTACTAAACGAGCAATCATTGCCCACCCGGTCTCTATCTTTAATGTTAAGTAAAGTGGAGTCAAAACAATGATCCCAACCTCTTTGTTTGAAGTTTTTCCAGAAAGATTTTATTTGTTGAAGCTATGCTTCGTCTAATTCCAAAACACAACAATAGACTTACAACTATAGTATAGGAAAACACTTCTCTTTGTAGCGGTAATAGGGGTTCAGAAAGGATTTGATCATAAATAGAGACTAAAAAACAACCTCACATTATTATTTCACTATCAAGGAAATGCTATGAGCAATCGAAATATTAGTACAAAATAGTAAAATTTCAGTATACATTGTAAAACTTTAAGTATAAATTGTTTGAAATTGAGTACTAATTTAAAAAATTTGAATATAAAATTCCAATGACCCTCTATCATGATCTTGATGCAACCTCACATGTAATTAATAATTAAGTACCAAAAAATATGCTAAATTGCTATCAATTTTATTTTACTACCAAGAGAATGTCAAGACAAGCGGACTATTAATACAAAAAAAGTAAAATTTCAATGCACATTGTTAAAATTAAAGTATTAATTGTTTAAGATTGAGTATTAATTTAAGAAATTTGAGTATAAAGTTCCGGTGAATCCTCCATCATATTCTTGATGCAACCTCAGATAGTAGTAGGTGCTTGCTATCTACTAAACGAGTCTTCATTGTCCACCCGGTCCCTATCTTTAATGTTACGTAAAGTGGAGTCAAATCAATGAGTCCAACCTCTTTGTTTGAAGTTTTTCCAGAACACTTCTACTTATTAAAGCATTGCTTCTCCTACCCAACACAACAATAGACTTGCAACTATAGTATAGGAAAAAGCTTCTCTTTGTAGTGGTAATAGGGGTTCAGAAAGGATCTGATCGTAGATAGAGACTAAAAAATACCCTCACATTATTATTTTACTACCAAGGAAATGCTAAGAGCAATTAGAATATTAGTATAAAATACTAAAATTTTAGTATACATTATAAAAATTTAAATATAAATTGTTTGAAATTGAATACTGATTTATGAAAGTTGAGTATAAAGTTCTAGTGACCCTCCATCATGATCTTGATGCAATATCATATGTAATTAGTAATTAAGAGCAAAAAATAAGCTATGTTGTTACCAGTTTTATTTTACTACTAAGGGAATGCCAAACGTTCCGCTGAACAAAAAAAGTAAAATTTTAGTATACATTATTAAAATTAAAGTATAAATTATTTGAAATTGGGTACTAATTTAAGAAATTTTATATAAGTTCTGGTGACCAATCCATCATGATCTTGATGCAACCTCACATAATAGTACGTGTTTGTTGTTTACTAAATGAGCCTTCATTGTCCGCTCGACCCCTATTTTTAATGTTAAGTAAAGTGGAACCAAATCAATAAGCTCAACCTCTTTGTTTGAAGTTTTTCTAGAAAGCTTCTATTTGTTGAAGCTTTGCTTTTCCTAATTTCAAAACACAACAATAGACTTACAATTATAGTATAGGAAAAAACTTCTCTTTGTAGCGGTAATAGGGGTTTAGAAAGGATCTAATCGTAGATAGAGACTAAAAAACAACCTCACATTATTATTTTACTACCAAGAGAATGCCAAGAGCAAGCGGACTATTGGCACACAAAAATAAAATTTTAATATACATTGAAAAAATTTAAGTATAAATTATTTGAAATGACTATTAATTTAAGAAATTTGAGTATAAAGTTTCGATGACCCTCCAAAATAATCTTAATGCAACCTCACATGTAATTAGTAATTTAGTAGTAAAAAATAAACTAAGTTACTATCAGTTTTATTTTACTACCAAGGGAATGTCAAGAGCAAGCGGACTATTAGTACAAAAAAGTAAAATTTCAGTATACATTATTAGAATTAAAGTATAAATTATTTGAGATTGGATAATAATTTAAAAATTTGAGTATAAAGTTTCTGTGACCCCTCCATCATGATCTTGATGCAATCTCATATATTAGTAGGTGTTTGCTGTCAACTAAACGAGCCTTCATTGCTCGCTCGACCTCTATCTTTAATGTTAAGTAAAATGAAGTCAAATCAATGAGCCCAACCTCTTTATTTGACGCTTTTTTAGAAAGCTTCTACTTGTTAAAGCTTTGCTTCCCTTAATTCCAAAACACAATAATACACTTGCACCTATAGTATAGAAAAAAGCTTCTCTTTAATAGAGTTATTTACTGATAATTTTCATGCAGAATTCATAAGCATCAGCAAGAATATTTAATTCTTTAGCCAGTGAAAGAAATGAGAATAAATAGTTCGTAGTAATGATATTTTGCACAAAATCAGTATGTTTAATAAAAAATTGAATGAGCGTACAAAACAAATGCAATAGTATGCCAAACCAAATGTGTCCTGATTAGAGGTGTCAATTTGGATAGGTCGGATCAGATTCGGGTCGGGTTGAATTTTTTTTAAACTCCCAACCCGAACCCGATCCGAATCTGAATTCAACCCGAAACGCCCAAACCCGAACCCGACTCAAATAAACCCAAAAAATAAATTCAAAATGTCTTTTTTTTTGGTATTTTCCCTATAATTCTTCACTTTTATCTCAATACTCCATCATGATCATACTAATATGAATATTAATATACATAAAAATATATTAATTTTCAAAATAAAATTTGATTTAACTCTAAAAAATCACTAAATATTAAATTCAGGTCAATCCGAACTTGACCCGAACCCGACCTGGAAATTTTCAACCCAAAATTCTCCAATCCGAACCCGACCCGAATCCGAAAATTTTCAACCCAAAACCGATTTTTTTCGGGTCGATTCGGGTTGGGTCGTCGGATCGTGTTGATTTTTGACACCCTACCTGATCACCACAAAAATTTAAAATAAGATCTAATTGAAGAAGATTTTAGAAGGAAATATGAGTCCATACTCAACTCTAATTTAAAATTGGGCGCTTCACCAAAGATATATAACTTGCTGTCAAGATTTCCAAAGAATAATGATCGATGCCCGATACGTTAGTAAAAAATCGAAAAATCTTAGGAAAGTAGGTTTTTCTTGATTTCGGGGTTATGAAATTTATCTTTTTAAAATTATCCTCCAATATTTACATTTAAGACAAAAATAACCATTACAATTTATTAAATTCTTGAGGCATTATTCGCGACCGACGACCGCAACAGCGGTGGCCGGTGACCGTAATTGCGACCGTCGGTGAGCGACCACCGTTGACGGCAAGCGACCACCGCCGCCGGCGATCACCGCCGGCGACTGACGACCGGCGGCCGGCAACCATCGGCCATCACACCCGTCGGCGATAAGCATATAATATTATTATACTTAAATTTAACTAAAGGGTAATACGGTAAAATATTATATTATGTCATAGACTATTACCTCCAAACAAACAAATTTTATTTTATTATCTAATTTGAACCAAACAACTTCATATTATGTTTCATTCTCCATAACCTTGGTTATGTAATTAAGTAATCACATAACCAAGGTTATATATGATAACTTGAACCAAACGCACCTAAATATAATCAACATTAACAGATTCCATCAAAATTACAAACATTTATCCCATCACATTACAACACTAATATATTACTCAATACTAATTAACAAAATCTAATACTAGTTTTCTTCTAAAATTACAAATATTTATCCTATCATATTACAATACCAACATTACTCAATACTAATTAATCAGATGAATAACAAACTAATATGACATACAACTAAAAGAATCAAATTCACAAAATTAATATCCAAATCAACATTGGTACATTCCAATTTTCAAGATTATGTCCATTAGAAACAATTTGTTTGCTTCCTAACAATTTCTAAAATATTTATTTCTATTATGATTTGAATTTTGATTTACTTATTTATTTCTTTAAATATTTCAACACTGTATTACATTTCATCTCATCTGTGAGCACCCGTGAGACTCGATGACATCTTTTGCTTCATCTGTAGCTAGGGATTATAATTTCATCCGAATTCGATTGAGAATTCGACATCCGACCCGAATAGAGGAGGATATGAAGGAACTATCAATACCCGATATCCGACTCGAATACCCGATTAAATAAAAAATACATATATACATTAAAATTTTTTTCCCCAAAACCTATTAATAATTTGTATTAATGTTAGAAATAGATTATATATATGTTTAATCTATTTTTAAAATTATAGATATATAGTTCAATGATATAATTGGATATAAAGAAAAAAAAATTTAGTATACAAGATATCCGATCCTTTAATGAATATGGGTATACACGATGGATATCCGATACCCGATGAGTATGAGTACGAAGGATATAGAATTCGATCCGAACTTGATTCATTGCCATCCCTATCTGTAGCCCATGGCGAAGGCGTAGGGCTCTGCCCTTTCACCTTTCATACAAGCCTTGCTTCCCAACAAAACCTCATTCGACGGGATTCTCATTCAGTTGTATATACAAAAGTTGCTTCCATTCACGCGTGGGAAACACAACAGTATAGCACGCGAATCATCCATTCATCCCTTCGAAACAGGGTTGTTTTTCTGGTGTGTGTGTTTTGTTTTTGTTTTTTTATAGGAAACGGGGGGTTTCGTTTAACGGTAAAATTACTTTAAATTCTTAACGGGGAGTCAAATTTTATCTTCACTCCCCATATAAGTTTTTATTTATTTTTACTCCCTAATAGAACTGAGTATAAAAAGGTAAAAATTGAGTATATATCAATGAAAACTGAGTATAAAAGAGTGAAACTTGAGTATAAAAAAGTAAAAATTGAGTACAGGATTATTGATGTCGTGGATGCAAACTGTCATACTCAGTTTTCTAACTTTTATATTCAATTGTCTTTAAATAATACTCATCAAACATTATATCAGGGACTGCATGTAAAAAAATGTTTGGGTAAAGATAATATACAAAGTTGATTTGGTAAGTAGGGAATTTAAAAAAATTTACCCTTGATTTAACTCATTGTGTATGTGAGAGAGAGACGACAAATGATGGGCTTGCAATTATGGCAGCAGAATGTTCGAGTTACAGGATGAAGGGTTTACTTCTTGTACGGTAGAGCTGTGCGCCAGTGAAAACAAAAGAAAAACTTTGGCGCCCACAATTAATTGTATCAATCAGGGCCAGTGCTATGGATATGGATGGATTTGCTCAATTAACAGATGTCCACATCATGATTTGTCTAATTAATAAAATTCAATGAGAAGATAATTGAAGTGCTTTACCTCCTGCTGCTCACGTGAGACCTCCTAAACTTGGCGCTACGGAAACCTACAGTTTGGGCCAATGGAAAAGCAAAACAGCTCCCTGTTTTTGGGAAGATGAAACCAAAACCATGAGCTGCGCCGCTCTCCGTCTCTTCTATTGTCTCTCCTCTCCTCTCCTCTCTATATATGCACCAAATCTGCTTCCTTGTCCCAACAGCAAGCGAAATTAATACATTCGTTTCGAAAAACTCATACAATTAGAGAGGAGAAGAGAGAGATATATAGCGAGACAGAGATGGCTTCGGTGAAGAAAGTTTCGGTGTTGGTGGCGGCCGGCGTGGGCGCCGTGGAGGTGCTCAAGGACCAAGCTGGGTTGTGCAGGTGGAACTATGGCTTGAGGTCTCTGCAGCAGCGTGCCAAGAGCAACATGGGATCGCTGTCTCAGGCCGCGGCCATGTCGTCGTCCGTCTCTGATCTGAGAAGCAGGGAGCAAGCTGAGCGATCGGAGGAGTCGTTGAGGAAGGTGATGTACCTCAGCTGCTGGGGACCCAACTAGCAGTGCTTGGAAAATTAGAGTTCGAGTTGTGTGATTGTAAAGTTACAAAGAGCATCAATCGAATAAATATATTTTGGTTTATTTCTTCACCATCAGAGAATGATTATCGTGATCCAGTTGCTGTTGGAGGAACTGAATTCAAAGGGGCAGAAGTTGAGAACAATATCCATCTTCTTCTTCTCCCAAACTTGCTCGGGGTGATCATTAAGTACTAGTTTGGGTGTCAATTCAAATGTTCTGTGATTGCTGCTCGTTTATCTAAAAGAAACAACAAGAATTACTAAAGCACACATTCAAAAGAGGCTACTGAGATGGGGAGCTTGCATCCTGCTTCATGGCCTCAAACTACAATCATATTAAAACATGACCCCCTACATCATCATTCTAATTGCCAACTGCATTCTACATATATAATTTACAAAATTTTATTATGTTCTTGTAACAATGTCTGTGGCTTTCTCCACAGATTGTCGAAAACTATCTTGGGAAGTCTCAACTATTAGAGGATTCTTGCAGACTAATACTAAAATGCCCCACCTTTTGGTTCTCAAGGAGAGAAGAACTATGAGCGCGAGTGTGAAAGCTGTGAGGAAGATCACTGCTAAATGCAACCTCTTCTGCAGTGTGGCCAAGATCATTAGACCAAACAAATGGTATGCTGCAACTTAACTTAAGAAGACCGTTGTCACAGCCTCCAGATTCCTTGGGCGGGCAAGGAATGCTGCTTCCATGATTCTTAGCCTTGCTATCGGACTCAACGGTGGATAAAGATGAGTTGTCTGGTCGCTCGCCTGTGGAACGTCTCCGTCTTTTCCCAACAAGTTCACTGATGACATACTTCTTTGCCCTTTGTCTCCTACCAGCCTTAGAGGAATCAATTACAGGTGTCTGAGAAGCCGTTCCTTTTAGTATCTTTCCGCAACAATCTAAGCAAAGTTTGTAAGAGCAATTTGAGCAGCTTCTGTGAAAATCCACTAGTGAAGTCCTGCAATAATTACTGGTTCCAAGAGGGGAAAAAATACAATATTAATCATGTGAATTACATTTTGATGCATGAAGAGACGATAACAAAGAACAGAATATCACCTAAAAATTAGAACTTGCTAAAGCAAAAATCAGTACACATTATTCGGTTACTATGTTCATGATTTCAGAAACATAGCAAATCACAAAATTCTCAGAGGTGTTGAAGATGTGAAGACATACCAGTTAACAAGCTCATTGTGAGGCTCATATACTCGAAGAAGTACACCAGAAAATCCACCCTCTGGATGATAGATCGATCAAGAGGATATCTAACTGGAGGAAGAAACTAGGTAATTGTTTTTAAGCTTACCTTCATCCCCTTGCTTTACTTCCAGCTCATTTAATTGGTTATGATAGATATGTTTCAGCAAGGGAAGCAATTCAGATATCAAGCTATATGTGTGCTCCTTATTATTAAACTTGATTTGACCATTTGTCAGTTCCTGAAGATGATACAAATTGCATATGCACATAAAAGTTCTAGACTAGTACGAAAGTTAACAGAACCTTCTCTAGCTTAACAAGAATTGGCTAGGAAGTTAACCTTATGCCTGTCTTCTTTAGCTCCAAAAGGAGAACAAGTCGGACAGTCCAATTGTCCATGACAAACAGGGTAGACAGTGTTCACATCGACAAGAGAAATCTCATCACTATCGGCACGCGCAGTCTTCCTATGCTCCTGAACAATTTCAAGATCCTGAAGATCACATAAATGGAAACTTTCATGACAACACATTTTCAGAGGAGTAAATAATATTCATAAAACATTGCATGTTAAAAGTAAGTAAACCTTATAACCATCTTTAGCTGGACTTCTAGAACATGCTTTGCAATCACAACAGTCGCGACAAACAGGACAAGCAATCTTTACCTCCTTTTCAAGCATACCAGAGTACCTTGACAAAACAAACTAAATCAGATAAACAAATGTAGTTTTTATATGTATAAGATCCTATATCACTGATCTCAAGATGTTCAAGTCTAAAAAGGATATGTGACTCACATCCTGTTTCCACAACATCAAAAAGCTAAAAGAGAAAAATAAACGAAAAGCATTTTGCCAATATGGTTCAATTTTCTTCCCGTAGACAATGCATGCCATTTGAAATTTGATCACAAGCAGGGTGGATACACAAACAAGATCACAGTTCAAGCCATTGGATGTGAATATAGTAACAGCAATATAGCTCAACCACAATGAAATTTCACCAAAATAACAAAAGCAATCTAGCTCAACTCACAGTGAAACTTGTACTCATAAGACAAAAAAGTAATTTAAGAATATCAAAATCAAACCAAATCACGGCTAAGTATAGAAAAGGTTCAAATAAGATTAAGCACAATTAAGATTAATCCAAACCTAAAATGAACTTGGATTCATCCTACAACAATCAAAATTGATCTAAAAATATCTACTGAAAGTCCTAATCCAGGTGTGCCTTGAGTGACCCTCCATAATGATAATCCATTCAAATCGAAGCTTCTCATACTAAGGAATATAACAGAACCTGCAAACCGAATCCAAAAAAAATAAACTCTTTGGTATTCAATTTAGGGAGTGAGAGTTCACGATTCAGCCTGATGGCATAACTAGCCCATCAAGGGATACAAAGGAGTGATCATATCCACTATAAATTTATATGCTTTTCAGGATCAAGGGATACCAATTGCAAAACTAATCTGGTAGGCTGGAAACCTAAAACCATGCTGCCCAGATGGCCAAAAGTTTAACAATAAAAATTTATTTATAAGTACCAATATGTTGAAGTTTTGTCGACTTAACTCTAGTAACATACACAATAGGTAACAGCTTGTAGGACACATTTGGGTATAGATTTATGAGTGTCAATAAAAGAAATCTTTTTTTCTTTGTGAAATGTGATTATCATGATTGGTTAGCTTATGAAGATTCACAGGATTCCATTAACTTATGAACTTGTTACGAAATTTCCCAGTTGCAGAAGCTTAGCTAGGCCAAGTATTCATACAGAATTTGTTATATTAGCAACACATGAACTAAGATAGTATGAGGGTGCGGTGCCAATAGGAAATGTATTTATGTTAGGGAACTTACTTTTAGTTACTAAAGACAGTAAGTAACGTGTAAGTCTCCATAATAAGTTGTGAAATGCACATATTCAGTTATTCACTAATGTGGTATCAAAGGAAGCTTTTGACATGGATTCATGATTGATTATCATTTGAAAATTCTCAGCATTACCTTTCAAATTTCCGCATAATAAGATAATAATCACAGGATAATAGCATCAGCATAGCAAAAGGAAATATATTTAGTTTAGGCAATTTGAGTTTTTAGTGCTGAAACACGGAATAGGTAATAGCTTGTAAGGCACACATATTCTTTTGACTGAAGCAGTAAGCTTTTGTCTTGGAAGCTGTTATGATTGGTTATCATTTGAAAATTCACAGTATTGCCTTCCAGTTCGTGCATAATCTCCCAGCTCCAGAAGCTTAGCAATACTACTTTAATGATCTGTTCCACTACTACCTCACAATTATCATGGAAACACCTATGCATTGGTCACTAAAAGATCCCTTAGGAAGAAAGAAATAATATCGGTTTACAAAATAATCATATGGAAGATATTAGATAATGCAAGAGTCCAATTGAGATTCTCTGAAATGTAGATTTCGGGGACCAAGTTGGCAAGGTGTACTAAGATGAGCCAATTATTTGACTCCCAGCACTGTCCAAATCAAATCCTTTAGCCTACAACACCATTTATTACAAGTCACTAACAAATTTTACTACGTCAAAGAAAAAGCACCAATGAATCTCCAATATCAAGATATGGAAACAGCATGCATTTTGCTTGTAGATGGAGTGTTGAGTTAGGTCATCCTTAACAAAGTGTCTTCCATTTCTTATATTGAATCAGATTAAGAGTAACAAAAAGAGAAAGGGTTCCCCAGCAATATTTTCCCACATTTTAAGAGCAATTAACTACTATGCATTCAGATTTTTTTTTCTATTTATTTTTCCAGAGGAACCTTTTGATACACAAATTAACATAGAAAAGTAACCAAACTAACGAAATGAAAAGGAATTAGATGCACATTAGCTAATGTCGAGTTCAGGAATACACAAAACCAAGAACAAGCCAAAAATACCTTTTTTTGATGCAACGAGAGCAAAAGAACCTCTTCCTACAGCTCAAACACCGAACCATTTTCACCACGTTCTTCTCCTTACAACTGTGGCAGACCCTCTTCCTTCCCATTCCCGAACCCCTTCCACAAGGTATATTCTGGAATCCAACATGCATCGGAGAAAGTTAAAATATAACAGAAAGAGCAGAATAAATTGAGAGCTAACCAGAGAATAAAGAAACGTAGTACGTATATTAGAGAAGGGACTATGGTTTCAAGGACCAAGAGAAAGGAAAAGAGAAGGGAGCTGAACCAGAAATGTAATACCTTTATTGTCGCCACCGGAATCGGCTCAGCGTTCTTGGACCGAATGCACCTCCTTGTGAGCAAGCACCCACCCTCAAACCCTACCTTCCGATCCACAGAACCGCCCTCTTCCTGACGGCCACCAACGGAAGGCGTCGCGATGGTCATCAACCCGTTGGGAAGAACCCTCGTGGTCCCGGCCTCTCCCTCCCCATTCTCCTCTTCCCGTTTCATCCGCCGTTTGGGAGCGATCGGGTGCTCCGCCGAGAGTTCCGCCTTCTTCCTGCGCTTCCTCGACGGCGGCTCCCCGGCGGCTCCGTTGGATTTTCGTGCGGCGGAGGCCTTGTTCTTCTCCATGTTGGAACGGGTCTGGATGTAGTGATACTCGCAGAAGGTAAGGCCGTCCATGGCGCGCTTGTGGCAGCGCCATTTGCGGCCGTCACTGCGGCGGCAGCGGGAGTCGTCTCCCGGGGAGGCGTCGAGGTCGTCGTAGAGGCGCCGAGGCCTCGGCATTTGCGGCGGGATCGGAAACCCCTTCGAGAGGAGAGGGGGGAGTGAACCAGCGAGGGCGCGGCGCAGTTAATGACGGGGAGCCAAAAGGAAGGAGGACTCTTTCTGCCGTTCTTTTCTTCAAAGCCCACGGGACAGGATTTCATCCGTCCGCGTCTTAGGGAAAATTCCATCTTGCCCCCAAATTTTATCAAAATCGTATGCACTTATAAATTTTCCAATTTTGTTATATTTAAAATCTTAACAGTTTGTTTTATCAATTCATTAAAAAAAAAAAAGGACGTCCTATTTTTTGCTTTATAAAAAGGCATCCCATCCCTGATTAATTTACCTTCTCTTCCTAATCAATTATTCATCCAAATTTGGATGGTTTACAGATCGATTTAAAATTGATCTAGACAGGTGAGTATGAAAAAAAAAAATCTAATACATTTAGATTTTACTTCACTCCTCGAAACCCCCAAATATTTCAATCCCTCCTTCAAATTCCGTCGTTTACATTTGTCATCTTCGCAGATCAACTCCTTTGTTACCGCCTCGCCTCACCTTTCTAAGCTTGTCTAAAACTATCATAAATACAAGAGAAAAAAAATCAATACATTTAGATTTTCTGTTTCTCAAAAAAAAATCCAAACATTTAGAGCTTTCCTTGTTGGAAATCGTTCTTTCACCTCAGTGTATTCCCTGTATATGTGATAATCTTCTATTGTTTATCTTTTAACTACTTGTTGCTGCTTTATCATATTCAGTTCAATTTTTATTTGATAACATTTAAGTATATTGTAATAGTTATAATTTCGTAGCTATTACAACGTTTTGGTCTAAACACGTTATAGCAACTACGATTACTACAACATTATAAAATTTACGATTTGATAGTTGTTGTAATATTGTAGCACCTACGATTTAGTAGCAACTATAACATTATGGTCTAAGTATGGTGTAGCAGCTATGATTTGATAGTTATTATAATATTCTTATCTAAATATATTATAGCAGTAGTACTATTTGATGGCTACTATAACATTATAACTGTTATTGCATTGTAAACAATAGTGCTAATATAATTATATAATTATAAATTATATGTTGTTAGTAAATAATTATATATAATTTGTTTTCATAATGCACTTTATTTGTTTTCAAAATTCATCAATTTCTATTGATGTACTATTTTATTTTATATTGATAGTATCAATGAAGAGTAGGTGTCTTACTCATCCACTAGGCAATCCACCAACCAAGGACATCAAAATGAGTCACAAACACAAAATGTACAAGAGACTTCACTATATTCTAATACAATACAAGTTGACATTAATATTACAACAGAGGAGCAAGATGGATCATCATATCAGCTAGATGAGGATGCATATGATTTAGAAGGGGATGGACTTATTTTAACTTAGTATCCCTAGAATATGAAGATCAATTTATAGTTGAGCAGTAAAACAATAATTACTCAAACACAAATAATTTCTATGCATATGATGTTGAGAATGAAACTGATGGTCTCTTTTTTCACTTGCTCGGGCTCCTCTCTCCGGAAAGCTAGATCGGCTTCCCCACTTGTGAGATAAGATGGCTTAAGACATTAACACCAGTTAGAGCTTCTGTTGGCTGTCAGCATGGCTTCACCTACCCTCAAGTCAGTCACTAGTGATGAAGAAATAAGAGAAGATGAAAATTGAAAGAGAATGAGAGTTGAGGTGGAAAAAAGTCACCTTCGCTTGCAAGAATTAGAAAAACAACATAACCAAAAGTTTCCACCTGGAGTGTTTATATAGTCTTCTAGAAGGGAATCACCATGTCATCTGCCTTCACACCTTTTTCCTTCTTCCCGCCCAAGTCAGTGTCGATGTAGTTTTGATGAATTGTTGTTGTACTTCCAATCATTGGCTACCATGTAGGATGAAGAAGGAATCATGGGAACCGCCTATGACATTTGCTTTACAATAGTTACTTGCTAATCGCCGCGTGGTAGAGAATAAGAACTCGAGAGAACTGCCTCTGACATCCCATTCGTGCTCTCCATTCATTGAATGCCACACATCGATAGCCAGAAGCTTCCATTTCCTAACAGTTGGTAGAAAACTCTTTTGGTGCGGGTCACATTCCACATGGCTCGGAGGAGCTTACTTGGATCCTTCAAAAGAACCTCTCTAGATTGGTCAAAGAAAACTTCTAATACCGCATGGAAGCACTTGTTCATATTGCTTGACAGAGTTCTACAAGATTGCCTAGAGGATCATAATGTTAGTGTGTGTATTTATGTGCCAAGACACTTTTATGTATAATGGATAATTATTTTAATAATGATAAGTATTTATCGTTAATCATTTACTTTTTTGTACGTATATAATTAATGATAAAGTCCCACAGATTAATGGTTATATTATTTTGAAAATAGTCCCTGATCGGATAGATATCTAGAGGGGATCGACATAGATATATAGATCAATGTTGACTATGACTAGGTTAAGATAGACCGAGGATGGATGTCCAAGTTGTACATGGGGGTGCCTTGAGTTTAGAGGTACACTTGATACAACCCACTTAAGAGAACACCACATATTAGCATTATTAGTCGTTTGTTTTAATGAGCAAGTGTAAATGATCTTTTGACTTGAGACATTCATTTATTCTATGCATAGAGTTATGTACTTTGATGCCGTTAAAAGTAATATTTAATCGGATTGTGATTAATACGGTAGTTGAGTATATGACAAAACGTAGAGAGTGTTGAGGTAATCTATGGTCCTTAGGACCATGTGTTTTGATGTTTGGGAAAAAGTTTAAGTTAGGTTCATTCTTGTATTTAATATGTGTATTTGAGTGTGCAGGTTCTGCAGGATACACATAGACTCAACTTGATGACTTTAGGTTCGGTGAAAGATGGTACATCCGAAAAACCGTGGACAAGGCAGCAACGATGAGCCAAGGGAAGCGAACTTCGAGGTATCCATGAAGGATGACATGTGGTGATAAGCCGCGAACTTGTATGCATCCGAGAGACGAGAGCCAAAGTCGAAGAAGGCTTGAAGGCAACAGGTCAAGGCTGCAAGAAGAGTCAAGTGAGTCGTGAGGATCCGAGTGCGAGTGAACTGTACTTAGGAAGGGAAACTCAAGGTTTAGGGTTGTACCAGTCGACTGGTTTGGAATCAGTCGACTGGTAGAGGTTACAGAAATATCAGTCGACTGATCTTCTATGCAGTCGACTCGTGTCGGCTAGAAATTCAAACGTTGGATTGTAACGTTCGAATTCGACTAGATTAGTCGACTGGTGTTGGAACTAGTCGACTGATGACGGCTAGTTCAGCCACGAGCTCTATTTAAGAAAGCTCGGTTTGGCTGGTTAGGGTTGACAAACTTAGTCTTGGTTAAAGGCCAATTAGTAGTCTAAGTGCTTAAAGTTCTTTTGTGAGTTTGTGGTGAGTTTATCCGCCCACAAAGAGCTACGCAAGCATATCCGGAGGTTTTTCGGGGGTCATCCGTCGAAGGATCCGGATTGTCCACATTACAGACAACCGTGGAGTAAGAGCGTCATTTCTGAACCTCGTTAAAGGTTTTGTGTTAGCGTTTGTTCTTATTGTTTAGTTTCAATTCCGCAAGCACAACTAACACGTGTAGTAAGAAGTCGAAGAATTGAGTGAGAAGCTATTCACCCCCTCTAGTCGTGCCACCGATTTCAACAAGTGGTATTAGAGCGAAGGTTTACTTTTGTTGGACTAACCACCAAAGAAGCAAAGCGCTAAAGGAAAATGAAGCTTGGAGAAAGATTGGAGGACGACATCACCATGCCACCTACATATGATCGCGAAAGTTTTATCTATTGGAGATTGTGAGTGAAGACATGGTTCAACATGGATTGGGACATCATTATCATACTCGAAGAACCATACGAAGCCTCAAAAGACAAGCATGGGAAGAAGCTCTGACCAAGATATTAGACCAAGGAGCAACAATCACAATCAAAGACAAATAATAAGGTAATATTAATTTTAATTAGTATTTTGCCTAATGATGTGATAAGTGATGTAAGTGAATACAAGGATGCTTATGAGCTATGGAGTAAGGTAATAGCTCTTCATCAAAAGCCTACACAAGAAGAAGTGTCGGGTCGAGGTGGACCGACAAAAGAGGGGTGAATTGCCGCTGTAAAATAAAAATAAATCTTTTGTGTGACTTACAAAGATTCCAGATTAGTTGCTACAATTAAATAAGATAAGCATAAACTAACTCAACTAGTAGAAAGGCTAAGATACAGAAATTACTTGGTTGCAACCTAGGTGGTTGTTAATCCAAGACGGTTGAACCTCACTATGAAAATCTCCTTCTAGCGGAGAAGCTTTTTACAAACTTTGTAGCACAAGACAGAAGCTAGAATAATTATAATCAATTTGTTGAAAATCTTTTTAACTTCTAAGCCTATTTATAGGTTAAGAAAATTAATCATTACTATTGATCATAGATAAATTTAATCCTTAACTGTTGATTAAAAGATAAATTTTATCTTTTATAAAGCTTATCGTTTTAAAAGATAAGGTTAATCTTTTAAACGATAGAAGCTTTTGTCCAATTAAAGGATAGTGATAATCCTTTAATTGAATGTAGATAAATTTAATACTTATTCGTTGATTAAAAGATAAATTCTATCTTTTATAAAGTTTATCGTTTTAAAAAATAAGGTTAATATTTTAAACGACAGAAGCTTTTATGCATGCAAGCTTTCCACGTATGTTGCTTGGTTAAAGTCTTCGCTCAAACCTCCATGCTTCTCCAACAATTTTGGTCAAATATGATCCAAGTCAAAACTTTGACTTGGTCAAAGTCAATAGAGTTGACTTTTTAGTAGACCCTTTGTTTGGGTGATTTCTGGCCAATCGGAGTTAGGCTCACCCGAACCCAACTCCGGCCTTTCGTCTCTCAAGCGTTCTTCTTTTCCTCTTCTCATCCCTCAGACGTCGCGCACGTTCTTCTCGCTCCACCGGCGTACTCTTCTGCGTCCCTCGGATGCACCGAGCCCGATGACTCACTTCCCCGTGCAATTCTTTTCGTCCACTACGTCTTACGCTCGATTTCCTCCACTCCTAAGCTCTTGTACACTTAGACAGAGAGATCAAAACCACAACAAAACCTAACCTAATTTGGTTGATCACATCAAAACCAACCGGGACACCAACAACTCCCCCTTTTTGATGTGTATCAACCCAAGTCAGTTAAAGTTAAACTAAAAGAAATAACATTAACTAATAATTAAGCATAAAAGAAATATTTGTAAATTAAAACTATAACCTCCCCTTGAACTTAAACTATTCTCCTCCTTGATCAAAGCAAACAATGGGGCACAACAAAAACTAAGGAAAGGAAAAAGTTAGAAAATATAAATGAAATAATTTCTAAGCATTCTTTTGTTTTTGTATTTTTTTTGTTTTTGAAAAAAAAATTCTTTGGAAAAGAAGTGAAAATTTTTGCGCAAATATAATAGTTATAGATTAAAATTTTGAAGATTGAATTTTCAAAATTCGAAATCACATAAAAAATTGGAAAAAATTATATTAAGGTCAATAGATGAATAGATTTAGGAAAATAAGATTTGATAAAAAAAATATTTTCTATCGAAATTTAATATTAAAAAAATCAATTTTCAATAAAAAAAATCATAGAAAATCAAAACAAGTTAGAAAAATCTGAATTTTTTTTATAATCGGGAAATAGTGTTTTAAGCTTGCAAAAAAAAATTTTACTTAAATAAAATGTTATTTATGTCCGAAAATAAATTAAATACTGACAAAGTAAAATTTTTAAAGAATAAATATTTAAAATTCAGAAACACTTTAAAATATTCGAATACAATTTTACTGAACTCTAAAAGTGTCAAGCAACTAGCCCGAAACCGATTTGACCTGGAACCAGTTTGAAAATAACTTAAACCCGATTAAATAGTAGATTAGGGAGAGAATAGAAAGGTACCGCACCATTTTGATAATAAATAGTTAAAAAGATGTCTTTTTTTATATATATTAGATATCCTTTTAGGCCGATTCAATTCTTAGATAATTGAGATTTTTTAAAGAAGATAATTTGGTGTAGTTTCTGTGCTTTTATCCGCTATTAAATTAAATATGTAATTCCTTGAGTGCGGCATTGAAGGTTTCTTACCATTTTGTAAAGAAAATGCAAGTATATTATATTGTTGAGCTTAAAACTTTATTAATGTGGTTATTAAAGTACTCAGACGTTATGGGATTCGTAAAGGAACAAAAGATGAAAAAACTCGTGGACGGCAGGATTCGAACCTGCGCGGGCAAAGCCCACATGATTTCTAGTCATGCCCGATAACCACTCCAGCACGTCCACATGATGTTTATTTTTCTTTGCATATTTTAAAATACTAATATACTAGTCAGTGAAATCAGTTAATTTCGTTCATTTAATGCTGCCGTCGTTGTCTCCTTACCCGAAGCCATCGAATCGCCCATTCGAGATCTCTCCTTTTGCGGCGACTTCGAATAACTGAAACACCAGTAAGACATGTGATAATAATTAATATATTTAAAATGAAAAATTAACTTGGATCGGTCATTTAGACTAACTAAGATTGAATTTAGAATGAAAAAAATGACGGTAAAAAAATTAAAATGAAATAATAAAGGTGGTAAATAAAAAGATTATCGTGAAAAGTATGAGTTCAGATTTATATTAGAGTTTTATATTTAGAATATTGGACCGTTCATATGTTATTGTTGTTGCACGATGGTTTACAATCCAAAGTACTTGATCATAATGGTGGTAAAGGTAATTCGCTTGCTCTCATCACACCCGCTAATTCATTTCAAGGCTAACACGAAAAAGATAAATCATGGAGACTACTAACTCGGATGCTATGGTTAGTACGTGGGGAGACGAACACATTGACTTTGTCAGGTTTTCACTCCTAGATCACATAGTGGCAACACCACGCGCTAACTATCAGTCCAAAGTACCTGATCATAGACTCAAGACGTGGTGGCGTAATGTAGCCCTCAGTCAGTATTTATTATGTCTTCCATCGATGAGTGCTAGTAGTTCGTACGTCAAATGACGTATGCGATAATTTATACTTTGAGGAGTCTTTTATCATATACAGAGATATATGATGATACTCATATGATTTATAATATTTACTCATATTGATATTATACCATGGATGATCGGTATACCTGTTAATTAAATGGTAAAACTTAAGAATTTATTTTAATTGAGGATAACATCAAACTATAAATTCTAATTCCAATGTACATATATTAGTTGGTCATAAATATATATTTGAGAATTTAAAGAATAATTAAAAGTTGGGATAATAAATTGGGCTTCCTTACCTCTTAAATAGATAAAATTCATGCACATCTATTTTAATTATTGATTTAGTCATTCAACTTACTATTTGCATTCATTGGCCTTCAGTTTTAAAGGAACAAGGATTTGTATATAGAGTTACTCAGAGATCTCGATGTGCTAATTCCTGCTTTATTTTATTTTCATTTTGTTATATATATTTACGTTTTGTTTCATATGTCGTGTTATATGTATAGTTTTGTTGTTTATGAAAAATATGACATATAAAATTGATAAATTGTTAATTATTCAGATTAGAGGTTCTAGGGTTTCTGTTTATTATAGATTATAGTACTGTCATTGAGTGGGATACCGAAAACAATGCCCCTGGGTAGGGGCGTATGGGGGGGGGGGGGGGGGTCGGCGATCGCTCCCCCTTGTCGGTGCGTAAAAAATCGGAATATAGGAAATTTCGAGGAGATAAACGCATAAAAGTCAAAACTTAAGGGCTTTGGTTAGATAACCCAAACTGTAGGGGCCTTTTGTATATATGTTTAAAACATATAATCCTAAATCTTTGCCTCTTTCCCCCATCGCATGATCCCTTCTTCCTCCTCTTCTTCGCGAATCGTCGCATGCCACAACCTGCAAACCCCCCCCCCCCCCCCCCCCCCACTCTGCCTTTACGGTTCTTGTCTTCGCGCGAGCAAGCCAATCGTGATTCTCTTCCCCTCTCCATGCGCGATGTCCTTTCTGATGTGCTTTCTGGGTTTGACTTTTGAATTTCTCCAACCCTCCTATCTTGCAGAGGTGATCCCTCATCCCTGCTAGCGATTTCACATAGGTGAGCTAATTTTGCAGTGTTTTCAGAATATGGAGTCTCGAAGAACGCAATTGTCATGTATTCGTTAGTAGACTATAAAAGAGAATAATTATTTAATAAGGTTTTTAATCGAGTCAAAATAAATGTATATATATTAATAATTAGATTAGGAATTTTTTATTAAAATTAATTGATAGTTTCTTATGAATATGTTAATTAACAATTTCTTTATTAATTATTAGATTAGATATTTTTTTTATTAATATGTTAATTGACAGTTTCTTATGAATTTATCAATTAACAATTTCTTTATTAATTTTTTTATTTGACTAAGCGTCCTAAGACCTCTATAAATTATATATCTAATGGACGAGTTATTCAATCAACAGAGTTATTTTTGTTACTTTTTTTTCTTTTCTCTATTTCTATTTTCTCTACATGGTATTAGAGTCATAGCTCTTTTTACTTTACGAGCCGCTTTTTCTTATGCGACATCTTTCATCTTCTCTATGTGAAACTTGCAGTCACCGTTATTTTTTTTTAAGAGATTTTTTTTTGAATGTCTTGTCTCTTCCTCCTCGATCTATTGCTTGCCACCCTCCTTTCTCGTTTCTATCACCCATCAACTTCCGACAATTGACGTGATAGTAAGGGAGAAGAGGAATAGCCTCCGTCATTTTGGCCTTGGACTCAATCACCATTCGTCTAGTGTTTTGTCTTTTTCTCTTTTACTCTTGCAATTTTTCTCAATAAGAAGCCAAAATAAAGCAACAACAACTTGTGTTATTTTTGTTGCTTTTATTTTTGATGTCGGATCTTCAGATATGTCAAATTTATCTCCAATTTGGACATATAGTATTCAATGTCAAATTTATCTAATCTTGGAAACTCATACATTTATTTGTCCAATCATACTTTTCACATGTGCAATGTCTTTCATGTTTCATCTATTACTAAAAATTAACTCTCTGCACATTAGTTTTGCCTTGATAACAATGTCTTTTTTGAATTTCATCATAATCATTATCTTATAAAAGATGAAGGCACAAATACTACTGTATTTCATGGGAGAATAAAAAAATGACCTTTACTATCTTCAAAATTCTTCAATCAAAGTTTTTATTGGTGAATGCACAAATAAACTAGCTTGGCGTACTTGACTTGGTCATCCTTCCCTTCGTATTGTTCAGTTGATCATAAATAGGTATGATTTACCTACTTTTAGTTCCTCTCCATTTCATTCATATCAGACATGCATGGAATCTAAAAGTCATAGTTACCTTTCTTTTCATCCGATCGTGTTTCCAATTTTCCACTTGAAATAATTCATTCTAATGTTTGAGTCCCTACTCCTATCTTGTTTAACCAAGGTTTCCCATATTATGTTACATTCATTGATCATTTTAGTAAATATACTTGATTTTATCTTATGAAAAGAAAATCTGATTTATTAGACATATTCTGTCATTTTCAAAATTAAGTTGAACGATATTTTAATCGTAAAATAGTCTCTCTTCATTCTGATTGGGAAGGGAAATACCAAGCTCTTCATCGTCATCTTGTGTAACGACCCGCCTTCTGGTACTAAGCTTTAAGACGGATCGCTACTAACTGACTGACTAATTACTGATCATTGTTTTCCAGATGCTAAACCAACTGAGAGAATTTAAAAATTCTTATTTCGCTATTTACTGAACTAACAATTCATAACCATGTTAGAAGTACTAACCAGCCAAAATAAAACAAAAACTTTAATTTTATTAGCTTAGCCAAGATATGATCCCCCAACCTCAGCGTTGCATGACTGAAGCACTAACCAGCAGCTCTACATCACATTCTGTTTTAAACTGGCTCCAGTCGACTAATATCTTGCCAGTCGACTGGTGCAGCCGACGAAACTTTTTGTGCCATTTTTCTGCGGGTCCCAGTCGATTGGTAACTGTCGCAGTCGACTGGTAGCTCTGAAATCTGAAGTTTCAGATTCCAAAAACATGCCAAGGTCAACCTATTTTGTACCAAAAACACCACAAACTCATATTTGAGCCAACTAACAGGTATATAATGATTCTAGGCCACATTCTACATGTTTTCATGACATTAAGGCATGCTTCAACTACTTCTAAGCATAAATTTAGAAACATAAACTTTGTATCAACTTACTAGTAAAACTAAGCATTGTTTCTGCCTACATGCATCAATAGTAGCGTTATAATATCAGAAATGATTCTATAGCCTTAAACCATGCATTTTACTACTAGTTAACATGCATTTGAAAAGTATCACTCAACATATCACATGTAAAAGCTAGGCATGGCATCACGGCACGATATCAACTCATACTAGCATAATGCTAATAACATAACAAGGGGACTTAAGATGCGAAAAATGTTAAACATGACAAAGAATTAATTCATTTAACATTCTTAATAACATGTCCTCTTAATGCAAGTTCCCAAGGTTCTTTCATTCCAAGTTTCCACCATCACACACTCCACCATCATCCCTGCCGCTTTCGCTACTCTATTTTTCCTTTGCCTTTATCTGCAGTATAAGGAAAAAGGAAACTATAAGCATAAAGCTTAGTAAGTACCATCCTACTCACAAAACAATGCATATCTCGAAACTCATGCTTTTAAAAACACATGTAGGAAAAAAACATATCATGCTTGTCATTCATTCTTGCTGAAACATATAATCTAAACAAATATCATGACATACTCATCATACTAAGCACATGAACTAAATCATATTCTTCTAACTAAATTCACATAGCATTCATAGAATCTGACTGAACTAAGCATTATCTTAAAACTGTTTTCACTTAAAGCTATTACTGAACTTTTAAAACTTCTACATATAATAAGAGAAAATAATAATCATGCTGCTGTGGGCCCGGCAATGTGCTGCTAATGCGCGCATCCCTAAATAAATCCGAGGTAGCTAATCCCGAACCCATTAGGGTACTACTACTAGGCAAACTAGGAGCCTAGGGGCAACTAGGAGCCCATCCATGGACGAACTAGAGTCCAAGCACATGCCATAAAAAGTAAAATACTTTCATAAATATTCTTTTCTTTTAACCTTGCATCTACTAGGCGATCTAGAGCCTAGGGGCGATCTAGGAGCCCACCCAATGGACGAACTAGGGTCCATAAACATAAAGCAAGGGTAGCTAACTTCATAACATGCTAAAACTCATATTAGAGCTTCTTAACATTTTCTCGAGCACCTTACGTGCCTAAAAACTCCCCTTTTTCATTTAAGGACACTTCCTAGGCACTCGACGGTGCATCTAAACCCCAAGATAAAGGGGGAAGCACGTCCAGCCCATCTAGTGATGCCCTTAAAGTCGGTAGAGGAATTTAATCTACACATATAGCATAAACTTGCAATTAGATAAACTAGGACAATCAATCATACGAACGAAGCTACTTATACCGCAGGTGAGGGGTACTTACATCCTGCGCTTGTTCTTACAACTCTAGGGCGTAGGGTTTAGGGAGAGGGAAGGTCCTTGGAGTCTCGGAGAGGTTCCAACGATGAACTACTCCTTGAGAAGATCCCCTAGCGCGTCCTCCTCCTTGAATCCGCCCAACATAAGACCTTAGACCTCCTCCTTGTTTTGCCGTGAGTGAGGGAGAGAATGACTCGAGAGAGAGGGAGAGGAAAAATCGCCCAAGAGAGGGAGAGGGTCGGCGGTGAGAAGGTGAGGAAAAGTTTCAATTAAAAAAAACCCTTAAGTTCCCTTGTATATTTATGGAAAAATTTAATTAACTTCACCTTATGTATCTTTCCCTCTAATCTATTCCAATGAAAACAAACTCATCCTACTTGGTAAGCCTATTTTTCTTTCATGTTAAAGGTCTAGGGCTCAAACCCCAATTAAGCTTTTTTACTGCGTATTCTATTTTTATTCCTTTTTGCCTTATTTATCCATGGAAAAATTCTATAAAAATATCCATAAATTCAGAGTAAATTCTAGGATATTTCTAAAATTAGTTTTGAGAATTTTCGGGCGTTACAATCCCCCAAACCTTATAAAAAGTTCGTCCTCAAACTTAAAACAACCCTGGGTATTTCTGCCTCATGCTGTCCTCTGGTTCCCATGTTGCCTCTTCTATTCTGTGATTTTGCCATATGACTTTCACTAATGGTACCTCCTTGTTTCACAATTTCTTAACTGCTCGGTCTATTATCTGAATAGGCCGACTATCATAACTGAGATTTTCGCGGACTTGTACCGTCTGTGGCTCTATCACCTGGGTGGCATCTGGGATATGCTTCTTCAGCATGGAGACATGAAATACATTGTGGTTAGCTGACATCTCCTGAGGTAGCTCTAGCTCATAAGCTACTTTGCCAACTCTTCTAGTGATGGGGTATGATCCTACATATCTGGGACTTAGCTTGCCCTTCTTCCCAAAATGCATTACTTCCTTCATGGGAGCCACTATGAGGAATACTGAATCCCCAACTTCAAACTCTAATGGTCTGCGCCGTGTATCAGCATAGCTCTTCTGGCAGCTCTGAGCTATTTCTATTCTCTGGCGGATCTGATGTATGGCTACGGTGGTATCATCTATAAGATCTGTCTGTAGGCCTAACTCTTGCCTCTCCCACCCTCGTACCAGCAGATAGGAGATCTACACCTCCGCCCATATAAAGCCTCATAGGGTGCCATGCCGATAGTGACCTGATAACTATTGTTGTAGGCGAATTCCGCTAAGTACAGGTATCTACACCAACTGCCCTCGAAATCTAAAGCACAAGCTCTGAGCATATCTTCTAGTACTTGATTAACTCTCTCTGTTTGACCATCTGTCTGAGGATGGAAAGTTGTGCTAAACTTCAGTTTGGTGCCTAGTGCCGTCTGTACGCACTCCCAGAAGTGCGAAGTGAACCTACTCTCCCTATCTAAAATGATAGTCCTAGGGACTCCATGTAGTCTAACGATCTCCTTAAGGTATAACTGAGCTAGTTGTTCCATGGAATAGGAGATCCTGATAGCTAGGAAGTGGGCAGACTTAGTCAATCTGTCAACTATTACCCAGATCGCATCATATCCATTCGTTGTTCTGGGTAGTCCCACTATAAAATCCATGGAAATATCTTCCCATTTCCATTCTGGAATCTGGATAGGCTGCAAAACTCCTCCTGGTCTCTGATGTTCTGCCTTGACCCTTTGGCATGTCAGACAGGTACTGACATATCTGGCGATGTCTCTCTTCATCCCAGGCCACCAAAAACGTCCCCTGAGGTCTTGGTACATTTTGGTGGAACCAGGATGCATCGCATAAGGAGATCCATGTGCTTCCTCCAGGATCTTCCTTCGGAGCTCTTCTTGGTTCGGAACACATAGGCGGTCACCGCAGTACAGTATCCCACTATCTGATAGGCGAAACTCCCCATTTTCTGATTCTGCTATCCCCTGCTTGATTTTCTGAAGGTCAGGATCTTGATCCTGTGCTGTCTGGATGTCTTCAAGCAGGGTTGACACTAATGTCAAAGTGGAGAGTTGCCAAACTATAATTTCCAGTCCAAACTCTGATATTTCCTTCCGAAGGGGCTGTGACATCGTAGGCAAAACTAGTAGGGTGGCACTAGATTTTCTGCTAAGTGCGTCTGCCACCTTATTAGCTTTACCTGAATGGTAGAGGATGTCAATGTCATAATCCTTGACCAGCTCAAGCCATCTGCGTTGCCTCATGTTCAGATCCTTCTGAGTAAAGAAATACTTCAGACTCTGATGATCTGTGAAAATCCTACACTGAGCTCCGTATAAGTAATGCCTCCAGATCTTGAGAGCGAACACTACTGCAGCTAGCTCAAGGTCATGAGTAGGGTAGTTCTTTTCATAATCCTTGAGTTGTCTAGAGGCATAGGTGATAACCTTGCCATTCTGCATCAGCACTGCTCCAAGTCCTAATTTAGAAGCATCACTATATATGTCAAAGTTGTCAGTGGTCTCTGGAAGAGTCAGGATGGGAGCACTAGTCAATCTTCTCTTTAATTCTGTAAAACTGTTCTCGCAGTTTTTTGTCCACTGAAACTTTCTGTTCTTTCTGGTAAGAGCTGTCAGTGGGGAGGCTATTCTGGAGAAATCCTCTACAAACTTCATGTAGTAACCGGCTAGACCCAGAAAACTTCTGATCTCACTGGCATTCTTCGGTCTAACCCAGTTACTTACTGCTTCTATTTTGCTGGGGTCTACCATCACACCATCCTTGGAGATGATGTGACCCAGAAAAGACACCTGATCGAGCCAAAACTCACACTTAGAGAATTTCGCATAGAGTTGGCTCCGCTGAAGAATTTCTAATACTGTTTTCAGGTGTTTTGTGTGTTCCTTCTAAGTCCTGGAATATATCAGAATGTCATCGATGAAGACGATAACAAACTTGTCTAAATATTCTCGGAACACTCTGTTCATGAGGTCCATGAAAGTCGCTGGAGCGTTCGTTACGCCAAAAGGCATGACTACAAACTCATAGTGTTCGTATCTTGTTCTGAAAGCTGTCTTGGGGATGTCACCTTCTTTAACATTCACCTGGTGATAACCCGATCTCAAGTCTATTTTTGAGAACACTGCTGCTCCCTTTAGCTGATCGAACAAGTCGTCAATTCTTGGCAAGGGATACTTGTTCTTGATGGTGACTTGGTTCAAGGCCCGGTAATCTATACACAAGCGCATGGACCCGTCTTTCTTCTTCACGAACAATACGGGAGCTCCCCAAGGTGAATGACTAGGGCGTATGAAGCCCTTGTCGAGCAGCACCTGTAGTTGCTCCTGAAGTTCTCTTAATTCTGCTGGAGCTATACGGTATGGTGCTTTTGAAATGAGATTGGTACTTGGAATGAGATCTATCTCAAACTCTATCTCCCTGTCTGGCGCTAAGCCTGGTAACTCGTTAGGGAAGACTACTGGGTAGTCACATACCACTGGGACCCCTTCTAGCTTTTGGTCCTTCTCTCGTTCGGTATTGACTACATGTGCTAGAAATCTGGTACATCCTGAATCCAGCAGTTTCTATGCTTTTAGAGCTGAGAGAAATTTCTTGGCCTTTCTCTTGGGTTCTCCGATGTATTCAAACTGCACTCCTACTTCAGGTTGAAATATGACTTTCCTTTTACGGCATTCTATGGAGGCACCGTACTTGATGAGGAAGTCCATTCCAAAAATGACATCATAATCAGTCATATTCAGCACGATCAGATCACCATAAAGCTCTCTTCCTGCTATACTGATTGGCACTGCACTGAGCCAGTGCGTGGATGCCATAATCTCTCCTGTAGGTAAGGTGGTTAAGAACTGGCCACTGAGTACATCTGGAGGTATAGCTAACTTCTTTGTGAACGCCTTGGATATGAAGGAATGGGTTGCCCCAGTATCGAATAAGACAGTTGCATTTTGCTGTAAAATACATATCTGACATGTCATAACTGTCGAGGCATTCGCTACATCCTCTCTGGTCAGTGAGATGATCCGTGCATTGGTAGTGGCTGATGGAGCTTCTAATTTGCCCTGACTGATATGGGGACCATCCAATGTTGCCTGCATCTAATGTAGCTGTGCAAGTTTGCCTCCATACTGAGTAGGCTGTGGAGTAGGCAGACTGTTCTTGGTAGGGCACTGCTTGGCCATGTGCCCCTCTTGACCATAGTTATAACACCCATGGGTGCCCTTGCGGCAGACCCCTAAGTGTTGTCTCCCACATGTGGGACAAGTGGGATACTTGGCTTGTTTGTTGGCTAGCTCCTCTTTCGGATTGTTCCATTGCTTTCTTTTGCCCTGATTCTTCCCTTTCCAGCTAGAGTTGTGGCCCTGGGGTTTCTGAGTTCCTGAACTGCCTTGGCCTTTACTTTCTGTCATGACTGACTTCTGTTGTTGCATGCTGTTCAGGTAGTGCTCGGTGATCAGAGCACTGCTAACTAGTTCTTCTGAGGTTTGCAACCTATGGACGCCGCTGGCCACATTCAATGCTATTTCTGGCCTTAGCATCTTGAGCATTAACCTGACTCGCTCTCGTTCAGTACTGACCAGTTCAAGGCACAGGCGAGCCAGTCTGTTGAATCTCTTCACGGCTTCCTCTACTGATAGGTTACCTTGACGAAATTCAGTGAATTCAACATAATGCCGGTTAGTAACCCTCATATGAAAGAATTCTTCGAAGAAATCAGCTTCGAAGTTGGCCCACGTCATCTGATTTATGTCTTGCTTGGCCTTCACCCTTTCCCACCACATTCTAGCATCTCCTGCTAGGAAAAAGGAGGCACACTTTACTTTCTCATGTTCTGGCCAGTCCAGAAGTTTCATGGTACTCTCCAGGGTTTTGAACCAGGCTTGTGCATCCCACGGTTCACTAGTGCCTGAAAAGTTCTCTGGTTTGAGTGTCTGCCACTGAACCAGATATGCTTCTCTTCTAGCCCCTACTGCTGGGGCTTCTGGTGCTATTGGTGGGATTGGTACTCTAGGTGGAACCTCTGTCACTATTGGGGTTTCCACATTTGGTCCTGGCGTAGCAGTAGGTGTGGTTTACTAATTAGCCCTTGAAGTGGCTATCTCTTGCTGCTGCTCAGCTATCTGTATCTGGAGTTGAGCCACTATCTCCTCGAGATTAGGTGGAGTTACTATGTCACTTGCCTCCTGTTGAGGCTCAGTAGCTAGTGCCATTCTAGTTGGGCGTCCTCTAGTTATTATCTACATAACAGAGGGCATACATATTTACTATAACTATATTAAAATGCCATGAGTTATAAACATGCTTCAGTTAAGTAGGAAATGAAAAAGCAGGAAAACATAAGTAATGTGAGAGGTACTCTTACTTGGAAGTTGCAGGTACGATGTTGGATATGTGTGTGGAGGAAAGATAGAACTTGCTGTGATACCACTCTGTAAAGACCCGCCTTCTGGTATTAACCTTTAAGACGGATCGCTACTAACTGACTGACTAATTACTGATCATTGTTTTCCAGATGCTAAACCAACTGAGAGAATTTAAAAATTCTTATTTCGCTATTTACTGAACTAACAATTCATAACCATGTTGGAAGTACTAACCAGTCAAAATAAAACAAAAACTTTAATTTTATTAGCTTAGCCAGGATTTGATCCACCAACCTCAGCGTTGCATGACTGAAACACTAACCAACAACTCTACATCACATTCTGTTTTAAATTGGCACCAGTCGCCTGATATCTTTCCAGTCGACTGGTGCAGCCGACGAAACTTTCTGTGCAATTTTTCTGCGGGTCCCAGTCGACTGGTAACTGTCGCAGTCGACTGGTAGCTCTGAAATCTAAAGTTTCAGATTCCAAAAACGTGCCAAGGTCAACCTATTTTGTACCAAAAACACCACAAACTCATATTTGAGCCTACTAACAGGTATACAATGATTCTAGGCCACATTCTACATGTTTTCATGACATTAAGGCATGCTTCAACTACTTCTAAGCATAAATTTAGAAACATAAACTTTGTATCAACTTACTAGTAAAACTAAGCATTATTTCTGCCTACATGCATCAATAGTAGCGTTATAATATCATAAATGATTATATAGCCTTAAACCATGCATTTGAAAAGTATCACTCAACATATCACATGTAAAAGCTAGGCTAGGCATTTGAAAAGTATCACTGAACTAAGCATGATCTTAAAACTGTTTTCACTTAAAGCTATTACTGAACTTTTAAAACTTATACATATAATAAGTGAAAATAATAATCATACTGTTGTGGTCCCGGCAATGTGCTGCTAATGCGCGCATCCCTAAATAGATCCGACGTAGCTAATCCCGAACCCATTAGGGTACTACTACTAGGCAAACTAGGATCCTAGAGGCAACTAGGAGCCCACCCATGGACGAACTAGAGTCCAAGCACATGCCATAAAAAGTAAAATACTTTCATAAATATTCTTTTCTTTTAACCTTGCATCTACTAGGCGATCTAGAGCCTAGGGGCGATCTAGGAGCCCACCCAATGGACGAACTAGGGTCCATAAACATAAAGCAAGGGTAGCTAACTTCATAACATGCTAAAACCCATATTAGAGCTTCTTAACATTTTCTCGAGCACCTTACGTGCCTAAAAACTCCCCTTTTTTATTTAAGAATACTTCCTAGGCACTCGACGGTGCGTCTAAACCCCAAGCTAAAGGGGGAAGCACGTCCAGCCCATCTAGTGGTGCCCTTAAAGTCGGTAGAGGAATTTAATCTACACATATGGCATAAACTTGCAATTAGATAAACTAAGACAATCAATCATACGAACGAAGCTACTTATACCGCAGGTGAGGGGTACTTACATCCTGCGCTTGTTCTTACAACCCTAGGGCGTAGGGTTTAGGGAGAGGGAAGGTCCTTGGAGTCTCGGAGAGGTTCCAACAATGAACTAATCCTTGAGAAGATCCCCTAGCGCGTCCTCCTTCTTGAATCCGCCCAACATAAGACCTTAGACCTCCTCCTTGTTTTGCCGTGAGTGAGGGAGAGAAAGACTTGAGAGAGAGGGAGAGGAAAAATCGCCCAAGAGAGGGAGAGGGTTGGCGGTGAGTAGGTGAGGAAAAGTTTCAATTAAAAAAAACCCTTAAGTTCCCTTTTATATTTATGGAAAAATTTAACTAACTTCACCTTATCCATCATAAGACCTTAGACCTCCTTCTTGTTTAGGGAGAGGGTTGGTGGTGAGAAGGTGAGAGGGTCGGCAGTGAGAAGGTGAGAAGATGAAGATCCCCTAGCGCGTCCTCCTTCTTGAATCCACTCAACATAAGACCTTAGACCTCCTCCTTGTTTTGCCGTGAGTGAGGGAGAGAAAGACTCGAGAGAGAGGGAGAGGAAAAATCGCCCAAGAGAGGGAGAGGGTCGGCGGTGAGAAGGTGAGGAAAAATTTCAATTAAAAAAAACCCTTAAGTTCCCTTTTATATTTATGGAAATGTTTAACTAACTTTACCTTATCCATCTTTCCCTCTAATCTATTCCAATGAAAACAAACTCATCCCACTTGGTAAGCCTATTCTTTTTTCAAGATAAAGGTCTAGGGCTCAAACCCCACTTAAACCTTTTTACTGCGTATTCTATTTTTATTCCTTTTTGTCTTATTTATCCATGGAAAAATTCTATAAAAATATCCATAAATTCAGAGTAAATTCTAGGATATTTCTAAAATTAGTTTTGAGAATTTATGGGTGTTACATCTTGTCTCTTGTGGAATTGTTATCAATCTCTTGCCCTTACACTCCAGTGAAAAATGGCTCTGCTGTGAGAAAATATAGACATATAGTTGAAACTGCCTTAGCTCTTCTTCATCATGCATCGATTCGCGTAAGTTTTGGGATAAAGTTGTTTCTACTGTAATATATCTCATAAATCGACTTTCTACCCTATTGCTCAATAATAAGTGTTCTTTGGAAAATCTTAATAATCAAACTCCAGACTACACCTTTCATCGAATCTTTGGTTGCGCATTTTATCCATGGTTACACCCCTACTCTAAACACAAACTTGACTCTCGTTCCCTAGAATGTATTTTCCTCGGTTATAGCAATTTGCATCATACGTATCGATGCTTGTACATACCAACAGGATGCATATATATTTCACGACATGTTACTTTTAATGAGTCTCTATTCCCTTTTTCAGCAGCTTCTTCAATCTCTCCTTTAGATACAGATGGCACATTCTTGATGCCACCTAACATTGTCAGAAGTGATGGCATACTAGGTCCTGCTCCGAAGATCTCTAATAACTCCACTATACCATTAGAATCACCTCAAGTTGTTGCTCTAATTTCAGAAGTCTCACCAGTCGAAGACAATATGCTTTCTAGTTCTGAATCCTCAAATAATACAAGCTCATCATCAAAATCACCATGTCAGTCTACTTCCTCGTCACAATCAACTAGTGATTCAGATGATAATGCTCCTCATCGCATGCTTCCCTTAAGCGACATTTATGCACATTGTCCACCAATGACAACTCAATATCCTCTTCTAGAAGCTCTAGTGGTCTTTTCAAAATTTGTTGAACCAACTTATTTTTCTCAAGCAAACAAGGATCCGAATTGGCATAGTGTAATGATTACATAATTTGATGCACTTCTTCACAATGGAACATGGAGTCTAGTCCCACACACTTCCTTTATGAATGTTGTGGGCTCTAAATGAGTTTTCACCTTAAACATTGAGTTGATAGTTCTCTTGAATGGTATAAAGCTCGTCTTGTAACCAAAGGATTTAATCAAGAACCAAGTATTTACTTCAACGACATTTTAGTCCAGTCATTAAAATTACATCTGTCCGACTATTGTTATCAGTAGCTGTTAGTTCTAATTGGCATGTACGACAATTAGACATTTCTAATGCATTCCTTCATAACAATATGGAGGAAACAATATTTATGGAGCAACCACTTAAATTTATTCATCCACAATTTCCAACTCATGTTTGTCAGCTAAAGAAATCCATTTATGGTCTTCGGCAAGCTCCTCGTGCATGGTTTCATAGATTATCAAACTGGTTGCAAACCCAAGGATTTTTTGGATCAAAGACTGACTCTTCTCTATTCTATCAATATAATGATGGATCTATAATATTTTTTCTCATCTACATGAATGACATTTTAATAATTGACAATGATCAAAAGGGCATTACAATTCTATTAAGTCATCTCAATCAAGAATTTCCTATTCGAGATATGGGTAATGCTCTTTTTTCCTTGGTATTGAACTTATTCCACATGAAGAAGGTTGTCACCTCTCTCAAAGTAAATATATTACTAAACTTCTTCAGAGAGCTAAAATGGATGGAGCATGTTTAGTCTCTACACCAATTGTTATTACTAATTTTTCTATACCTTCTCTTGCTATGTCTGATCCCCAAATTTATCGAAGCATTGTTGGAACTTTACAATACGTCACTATCACATGACTGATATTTCCTTTACAGTAAATCGTGCTATCAGTTCATGCATGCTCCTATTGAACAAAATTGAGAAGGTGTGACAAGTATACTTTATTATCTCAAAGGTATTATTCTACATGGTCTTCTTTTATATCGACAATCATCTCGAGATTTACATGCATATAGTGATATGGATAAGGCAAACTCTCCTGAAGATAGACGCTCTACTAATGGATATACAATATTTCTTGGACAAAATCTTATCTCATGGAATTAAAAAAAGCAACCTATAGTTTCTCGTTCAAGCAGTGAGCCTGAATATAAAGCTATAGTAAATGCAACATCTGAAATTATTTGTCTTCAATCACTTCTCTCTGAACTTCATCTTGCATAAAATATTACACCAAAAATTTGGTATGATAATATTGGGGCCACATATCTAACGATAAATCCAGTCTTTCATGCTCGTACAAAACATGTGAAAATTGATTTTTATTTTGTTTGAGAGTGTGTGGCGACTCAACAATTATCGGTTTCTTATATTTCTACAGAGGATCAGATTGTTGATATCTTCACTAAGTCATTATCCAGACCGCGTTTCAACAAGCTAACAAGTAAACTCAGATGGCGATTAGACATTTTTTAAATTAATATTTAATTGACAGTTTCTTATGAATATGTAAATTAACAATTTCTTTATTAATATTTTTAAACTGTAGACTGCTTTAATATTATTGTATGGATTTTTTCATAATATTGTACTTTTTCTCCTATATGCATAGTTATTTAAAAAAATTAAATTACATATAATTAATTAACCGTTGAAAAAAATTGGACGCGCTTAGCTCAAATGGCGATTCGCGATCGCCCCCTACTTGAATTCCTGGATCCGCCATTCCCCCTGGGGTGTGATAGTCTTCATACTTTGGCTAGTATCAAAACGGAGATGAATTTGTGACTTAGCGAAGTCATCTTGACGGTATCACGGCGTGGATACGAATAAAGACAAACTTGGTAAAATTTGCTAGTTGATGTAATTTCCTCTACACGTCATATGACATGTATAATTTCTTTATGAAAATTTATTCTATGATTATGCTTGTGCATGTGTATATCATGTATGTGTGTGATACGCGTATTGTAATAATTTATAAAATTATTATGTTTCTGCTATATGTTTTTAAATAAAATTTCAAAACACGCATAAAAACACACAACACATTAAACTTTGACATAAAGCATCACAAAAAGTACATCTTAACCTATAAACAAATACTTACAATTGGACTTATGTAGGACCAGTTACTTGAACCGATTGAACCGATTTAAACTCTCTTGAGGAAATAGGTGTTAATCCTTGATGCAGTTGTGAAAATATGACCAATTTATACTTTTAAAAAAATTTATACTTTTAAAAAACTCCACGTACGCATAAATGATATTAGCAATCAATATATATATCAAAAGTTTGTTGTAATAGAAAATAAAAGTTAATACTTATTGTTTGGAAGGAATCGATCGACGTCGAAGACCAGTCATCAGGTTCAGCCCACGCGGAAGCTGACGCTAGAGGAAGGATTCACACCCTGCGAGATTAACACGAGCGTTAGGGGAAAACGTCGGAGGTTGTCCGGCGGAGCCCACTCCGACACTCAAGTCAGTGCTTCAATCCAGGAGATGAAAAGAAAGGCGAAAAAGAGACGCGTGAAGTAGAGAGAGCCTAACCCCTGTACCGGAGGGGTTGGAGTACCTTTTTATACCTGCGATAGTTGTCTCACGATCTTTGCCACGTCCCCCCCAATTGTCGGTTACAGGAGAACCTTTGAAACGGTCCACGCCGTCATTAAGATCAGACCGTTGTGATAATTATGGGTCACAATGACTCTGTGATAATTGGTGATGGTTATCTGCAGATCCAAAGAAAGGGGGGACCATTCCTTGAGGCCGAAGGATTCTTGGGCTCTGCTTCCCGAGGTGATCTCGGGGCCTTCTGGCCCGGGGGGGGGGGGGTCCCGGGCATTTTGTCTTATCGAGGTGGTCTCGGGGACCTGACTTCCCGAGGTGATCTCGGGAGTGCGTCTTCTGATATGCTTTCCGGTGCGTGTCTACCTGCGGGGGTCTCGGGAAATCTCCTTCCTAAGAGGGTTTAGGGAGCTCCGGAAAGAGAGTCATTCAGACTCAACACATCTTGCCACATAACTTTTTCCCTCCACATGTCAGCCACGGTGTGCACAACCCCATCACAAGCCCCTCCCTTCAAGTCTGATCGAAGGAAGTGTTACTAACTGATTAGATTAGTGCGTGCAATGAAAAAGCTATGTCTCAGTGGGTCCCAGCTACTGGTTCCCTGACCGTTATAGTGGGTCTGAGAATTATAGAATTTGCCTATGATCTCGAGGCAATCCTTTTTGGTTTTGTCTTCCCAAAAAGGCTTTTATGGTTCTCGAGGTATCACAATGATACCCGTCCATCCTTCATAAAGGCGCATGATGATCTTTAATAGAGACAAAACCTCTTCGCGAATTCCTCGTAGCCACGTGCCCCAACTGCTCCCCTCGCAATCTCGTATTGAAGTGCGCAGCTATAGCAAGCTCACGTCAAGCGGTTGTTTCATGGTGGTGCCTTGATGTGACGGTTTCCTGTCATCCACGTGCCTTGCCCCTATTGCATATATGCGAGCTGTTGGGACCGGGTGCATGCCGACGCCGACACGTATTGTAATTGTTACATAATTACATGCAGCGGAAACAAAAGCATGAATATTTCCTAAATTATTCTAACATATATCCTAAGCATGCAATGTGTTCACATAATCGTAATATAAAATTTTTGCAGAAAAGAAATTACTCTACGAATTACCTTGCGTAACTTGGAAAAAGGAACGAGATCCAACCGTTAGCGTCCCTTGAAAGCTCCGCCTCTATTCGTATCCACGCCGAGTATCGTCGGGATGACTTCGCTAAGCCACGAGTTTCATGTTCACGAGAACTACTAGATTCTCCGTGAACACGACGAAAACCGAGAGAGTAATCAAATCGAAAAACTCGCCACCAAGGTTGGTCGAAGAGGAAGATCGTCGCAAGGAAGAACTTCGTCGCCTTGATGCTTCTCCTTGTGCTCACGGCAAGAAGAAAGAAGGAATGCCTATGGCCGGCCAAGAGAGAGGGAGAGAAGAAGAGGAGAGAGCCCAAGCAATTCTTGGATGGATCATCTTCCATGGCACCCTTTGGGTCCTTTATATAGGGAGAGGTTTCTTAATTCCCAAGCAAACCTCTCCTTGATTATGGAATAATTTCTCAATCAATCCATAATCAAGGCTCTCATGATCAAGCTTCTTCTTCTTGATTATGGAATAATTTCTCAATCAATCTATAATCAAGGCTCTCTTTCTTTTGGCATGATTATATAAAATTTATAAAACAAACCAACCATTGGTTCATTATATAAAATTTTATAAAACAAACCAACCATTGGTTCATTATATAAATTTTATTAAACAAACCAACTCATGGTTCATTATATAAAAATTTATATAAAATTTATATAACCTTTTATAAAATAAACCAACCTTTGGTCTATTTTATAAAACAAACCAAAATAGCCTTATCCTCTTATGGTGGTGGTCGGCCATGACAAGAAGAGAGGAGACCCCCTTCCTTGGCCGGCCCATCTAACCCCAATTGGATCAAATCCCTTAATGAATTAAACTTATTTAATTCACCCATTAAGTCTTTAAAAGACTTAGCCATTCTATGCTTCCGATGCGTCTAAAATAAATTCAGTTTTGACTATTGTTTGGACTTACCAAAAATAGTCTATCTCGATTGGAGAATCCAATTCTCAACTCGTTTTAAATCCTTCGAATTACTCGTTATGCGTGTGACCAAATATGCTTTCAATTTATGTTGGTCGTCCATAATTAACTAATTAATTATAGAACGATCATGAGTGACACCTAGTAGTACATCATGATCCCCAATTAATTGAAAGATCAACGGTTGACCTCAGAAATGATTCTGAAACCCTTCAGCAGCTATAATGAATCATGCCCCATTCCTTTCACCATCTTATACCCACTTGGTTCAGGACATGGTCTATGTGTGTCAGTCCCCACTAGGCTGACTACGTCACACCTAGCCCAAGTAACGTTTCCTCGTCCTATGAATTCTAATTACTCTCATGTATTTAAGAGATTCATACTCTGAACATGTCATGCTCTGGCCAGAGGCTTCGAGTAACAATCTGACGATAGGCCTCGGGTATACATCTCCTCGCAAGGAGTTGTGAATCCTTTGTAGGCTGTTCAAACATCTTCGGGCACTTTGGCTTATACCCAATCATCCTAGGTCCACACCTCCTTGGAGATGTTTGCTTAAGATGTCAAAGTATAAGTCTCCATGACCAAGATGACTTGAACACCGCAAGTCAAAGGAACATCGCACTTAAGCTACAGTAAGACCTTCACTGACATATCTATATGTAGACTACCATATGAAGTTTTACAGTCAGTCACTCCAATGAACTAGTTCCCTTAACTAGCATTCATGTTTATCTCCGGACATCTCCATGTCACCAGCCAGTGAGAATCAGCTGATTAGAGAATAACCCATGCTAGTCTCAACAGAATTGATAGTGTCCGTATTTATTAATTCATCGACTAGGGACAATTTCAATACTTCACAATTGCACATGTAGAGATAATCACTAGTTGTGAATTCATCACAAATTCTCTCATGCTGTGAATTGTATTGCGGACATTCAGTAAATGAGCTTAAGATCTTAATCAAATAATCATATATACTCAAATAGTGAATATTCATTTATTAAAAATAAATGATTACAATCATAAGACGATTGCCTTAGGACACTTCTCTCATATCACTAACACGAACGACTTCCTCCGTATAAGAAGGGGAGGCGAGAACATTCGGCTACCTTCTGGCTTCGTTGTTTGGTGAACCTCGCCTTCGCCTTCTTCCCGAAGGATTCCTTTTGAGTAAGCCTTATGCCTCCCTCCCGTCTTTTTCCTTATGAACCATGGAAGGTTATCGAGCGGAGTGGTATGAGTCTGCCTCTTCGAGAGTGAGGTTGGAGGCTTTGCAGGCGACCATTGAGGTTTACGGCATTCCGACTGAGATGGCGGTGGTGATCCCTAAAGTAGACCAGACGCCGATGGAGCCCCCCGTAGGTTTCTTTACCTTCTTTCTGGGGCAAGTAGAGTCGGGGCTCCGCTTCCCCATTCCTCCTTTTTTCATGAATGTGGACTCCTATTTTGATATCTCCCTCCACCAGATGACTTCCAATACCTTTGCTCAGATGGGCGGAGCGTACATTATCTTCAAGCTCTTCGACATTCCCCTGACCCCTCGCCTTTTCCATTCCTTCTTTGTTCGATCGGCTTGCGAGGGCATTTAGTTTTTCAGCGCGTCCCGACCATAGGTTCTTAAGAGGGTTCCCCTCCTCACACAAAGGGTGGAAGGAGAAGTTTTTCTTCATCCGGCTGCCCGCGCGGCCCTTCAGTCCTCTTCGTTGGACAGAGGATCTGCCGACTCCTCCCTCACTAAGGAATTTTCTCTAGAGTCCAGCCTATCAGCGTGCCAGGAATATACTCTCCGGCATGGAGTTCAGTGGCCCAGGTCTGATGCAGAGTGAGGAGCTTATGTACCGAGCGAGCCTTAGCCCTAAATTGACCTGGATTAGCCCCAGCCTCGGTAAGTTCATCCTTCCCACTAATGCCTGTTAGTTCTAACTGATATTCCCTTGTCTAGTTATTATAGAGAAAATCATGTTTTCGAGGACGATGCAACGTCTTATCAAGAGGGTTGCTACAACGTGATTAGATCACAATGTTGTAACAACTATGATTTCATAGCTGCTACAACTTGATAGGACCACAAACAAGAATGTTATAGAAACTACGATTTTGTAACTGCTATAATGTTGTATCTACTACATCAATTATATTTGGATAGAGGAAGAAGATGTTTGGGAACTCGAATGAGAACTAAACTGACATTAAAAATCTAAATCCTAAATAATAAGATGAGTCAGCAATGAGCGGTTAAAAGATAGATAATAGAAGATAAGCATATACTAAGAGAGCATGCCCCAGATGAACGACGATAGGCAAGCAAGGCGAGGTTGTGGAGTTAATCTGTGAAGACGGTGAAGACCGAACGAGAGAATTCAAAGAAGGACCGTTCGAATTTTTGGGGGTTTGAGCTAGAAACACAAAACCCTAATAGTATTGATTTTTTTTTACCTGTCAGCACACTCCGACCAACCTTAAACCAGTCTGAAAATAACTCAAACTTGAATGAATTATAGATTAGGAGAGAATGATAAATATACCAGGGATGGGACTCCCTTTTTATAATAAATCAAAGTGAGACACCTTTTTAATAATAAATCAAAGAAGGACGCCCCTGATGAATCATTAAAAAGGGACATTTTTTTTTAAGTTAACACTAAGTATCCAGTTTACACCGATCAATCCTATAAATGACCAAGTTGGCCTGGTCATATCCTATAAAAGTTTCCCACTAGCCATCAAAATAAATCGGGAAGCCATTATATTTAGCGGCCCATCAAGCCAACGATTTTAGGCCAACCATCGAAAATTCATCCGTCAATTTGTGGATGTCTGACTCTGATTGCCTAGGAAATGGATGTCTGTCGATGCCTGAGACTAGATATGATAATTTCATCCAAACCTAATGGAGAATCTAACAATCGACTCCAATGGAGGAGAGTTTGGAGGGGTTACTGATACCCAATATTCAAGTTGAATATTCGATTAAATTATATATATATATACATATATTATAGAAAATTTTTGTTTCTCAAAATCAATAACTATTTTTTTTATGCTAGGAATAGACTATATAGACTTTTAATCTATTTTTTAATTTTATATATATATATATATATATATTTAATATGATGTTAATTTTAATATGTTAGTATTAAATAATGATAATTGGAATTAAAAAAATATGAGTATAAAAAATATTCAATTCTTTAATAGATATAAGATGAATATCTGATACCTAATAATAAGAATTGAGAATATAAAATCTGTTCTTATATGATGGACTGATAGTTAATACATGGGTGTTATCATCAAGAAATTTGGGGGTTAAATCCTAGCAAAGTCAGTATGTCTATCCTTCCCACGCGCTAGCTATAGCATCCGGGCTAGTAGCCTCTGTAATTTATTTCTCCGTGTTGACCCTAGGACAAATTGATGAAGGTGCTGGGATGAGCTAATCATTTTTTTTTGTCACCGAGAATATAAAATCAAATCCTGACTCTGTTACCATCCCGACCTAGGTTTTGATTTTTTGCCAAGCAAATAATTTGATGTAATTTCTCAGTTTTTATCTGCTATTAAATTAAATATTTAATTCTTTCAGTGCGGCAATACATGTTTACTTATCATCTTGTACAGAAATGCAAGTCTTTGTCATATTGTTGAGCTTCAAAAATTATTAATGTGGTTATTGAAGTATTGGGGCGTTACGGGGAAGGGCAAGAAACCGTATGCTACGGAATGGAAAGAAAACCGTTGAAAAAAAAACCCGTGGACGGCAGGATTCGAACCTGCGCGGGCAACGCCCACATGATTTCTAGTCATGCCCGATAACCACTCCGGCACGTCCACAAGATGTTTATTTTTCTTTCACATTTTAGAATACTAATATACTAGTCAGCGAAATTAGTTAATTTCGTTCATTTAATGCTGCCGTCGTTGTCTCCTTACCCGAAGCCATCCATTCGAGATCTCTCCTTTTGCGGCGACTTCGAATCGCTGAAACACCACATACATGATTCCCCAGCCGACTCCACCGGTGCCGGACCACGGGGCTGCTCCTCAGCAGTCGGCCTTGGCCGGGCAGGAGGGAATCCAGTCTTCTGCTTATAGCTTCTTCATCTCTTCCTCCACCTCCGCAAACCCATCCGTTGGATCCCAACGCCGGATCGCGATCTCTGTCGATCTCGTAGCTGCTCTTCTTCTTCTGAAACTTTTGGATCGAGGTATGCAGCTTTTAATGCTTTCCACCAACACTTGAAATAAGGTGCTGCTGCTGTGCTACTGCTTTGTAGTGGATTTTTTGTTAACTGTTTTATGACTTGTAATAAGAAGAAACAACATAAATTTGAAATATGAAATTTAATGTGAATAATATGACACTCTATTTATATTGATCTAGCTCCGACGGATTTATCGTGTCTCACAGTGTATAATTTAATTCGGAGCGGCAGCCGGAAGCCGTTGACGATATCTGAACAATAATCAAACATATACATGAAAAGTATGTTGGATACGATTTTGCAAAATAAAATTTTGATGCCATCGATCATTGAAAGTCAAGTTTGACTTCAAAATCGAAATCTACGTTTCGCGTAGATAAATCTGGACTATTTATTTGCTCAAAACCGATTAAGGATGAATGAGAAATTAATTGTTCAAATATACGCTCAAATGAACATTAAGAAAAAAGATAGGACTTTTAGTCCCATATTGCTAACCGACGAGAGCCAGTGTTTCCTTATATGTGTTCTTGTGCTAATGTTGTTAATACAAAAGCACAAGAGGTCTCTACCCTTGGGCGAGCGGGTGCTCGCACCTGCGAGCCCGCCACGCGTACATGCGCGCAATGGGCGCTTTGTTGGCTCACTTTGTACTTCGCACGTACGCATCGTCGCGAGGAGCATTGAGGAGCTTTAATTTATGCTCCACGTGGCGATGACGGACATGTCGGTGTGACGTGTCATGATCAGGTGACGCTACGTGGCATGTCGGTGACAAGGCAGTGTCTATGTGGCACGTGATTGTGTAGAGAACGATGACTGAATTGGGCTAACAGATGGTAGCCGTCGGATCAAAGATCTGGACAGATCGTAGGAAGATGCGATCTGGAGCGTCGGATCAAAGATCTGGACAGGCAGGTGCGATCTTGAGCGTCGGATTCGAATCTGACTGTGAAGAGGGATGATGGATCTGAGGCATCGGATTAAATGTTCTAATCTGACGGCCGAGATCAAGATGGGAGATCAAGGGGCGAGATTAAAAGACCTTTAAAGGGTTATACCCTTTCGTTATGAACGGTCCAGATCTGTCCGAATCAAAGGGTACTTACCTCTTCACTCAATATAAATAGATTCCTCCACTAGATCATTTCATTCATTCAAGCATTGCAATCTAAAGCATTTGTACTTATCCATCTTCTACATCGAGAGTCCAAAAAGCCTACGAAAAAGTTTGCCGGTCTCGGAATTTGAAGTGCTACTATTCCGAGACGACGTCGTTGTATTTTGGAAACGAATTGCTGCTATCCGTGAGCACCAGTAGCGGAGCAATATCGTTTTACGGAGATAGTGTCAAACACTAGCCTCGACGTAAATCAATCAGTTTGCTTCCTCCGAAAGCAACCTCTCGGAAGATCTGACGGTTGTAAATCGACTAAGTCAAATACCGAGGAGATACAAGTGGTCAAAAATTCCAATAAAGTGTTACATCATTCTCGTTGAATTTTACATTGTAAATTCATATTGTATATCATTGTTCTAATCAGAAACCGGAAGTAAGTATGCCAGCCTGTGTTCTTATTTGATGTAAAAAAATATCAAGTTGGCATTTCTGTTTGCTAATCCCGTGGTAGAATTACAAAATGAAGCAAGGATCGAATTCGGGTGAAATCGGGAAAAAATACTCTCTTATATCGTGACTTAGTCAATTCTAATTTATTTCTCTATAAATAATTATAAGACCTGCTATGTGAGGCGTCTAACATCAGCTTATAACCTTTTGCAGATTATAAATGTTTGATAATTCGGCAATTTACCAAAGGGCGTACGTAACAATACGTAATTACCAAAGGGCGTCCCATGGTTTCTATTTTACCAAAGGGCGCAGCCCTTTAAGTGAACTTCCTATTATACCCTTGGCGCCACAATACACCTTTTCCATTACCATTTTCGAGACATCCGAACCACTTTTGCAGTAAAATAAGAATATGTGGTTCGGATGGCAAGGTAGTGGAAATATTCTCAGCCTATATATATAATACTAACTTGCAAAAGTCGAATCATCACGAGGGTACGTATATATTTCGACTTTGCACAACTCAATTGATCAAGGCAGCTGAGGAAGATAGGTGTTGAAGGAGAAAAAGCAAGCAACAGATTGGTAACAAATACAAATAGTAATGTACGTATGATTGTCATCTTTGATATTGTATCAAACCTGGTTTTATACTTATCAACTCTTGCTACAATTTGTATGTTTGGAGGAGTCTAAGGGTGATATGATTACATAATAAGGCTCTGTGAAATTTGTTAAAATGAAGATAAAAAAATTCTTGAATTCGACCTAGGGATGATATATTACCATATCAGGCCCTAGAAGGGCCAGAAATTAAAGGAGTTAAATCCCTAGGAGTGCATAATATCATTAGATTTCAGGCCCTAGGAGTGAATCAAATATGTTGTTTTCAGGCATTGGCAGGGGCTGAAAAAAAATGAATTCAGGTCCACCTAGGGCCTGAAAAAAAAGGAATTCAGGTCCTCCTAGGGCCTGAAATGAAAAGATTTTAGGTCCTTACAGGTGCTGAAATCATTGGATTTGAGGGCCTGGGAGGGCCTGAATCAATATAATTCAGGCCCTGTGATTTCAGGCCCTGGGAGGCACAAGGGGGTGGGCCTGAAATAAAATGATTTCAGGCCCACAGTGGGCCTGAAATAAATCATTTCAGGCCCACCGTGGGCCTGAAATAAAAAATTGGCAGGGCCAGGGTGGGCCTGAAATGATTTATTTCAGGCCCACCGTGGGCCTGAAATCATTTTATTTCAGGCCCAATGGAGGGCCTGAAATAAAAAATTGGTAGGGCCAGGGTGGGCCTGAAATCACTTCAATTCAGGCCCAGTTTGGGCCTGAATACCTCCATTTCAGGCCGAGGGTGAGCCTCAAGTGGGAAAATTTCCGGGTTTTTCAGCAAGGTTAGAGGTTTGGGCCTTCCTAGGTCCTTGATTATGTTTTTCAAAGTTTGCTAAATGTAATTTTAATTTATTTTTCAGGGATGATAATGATGTTGACGAAATTATCTCCGAAATATGGAATACTCTTGATGATAATGCTGTCACGGGGAATGGATCAGAAATTACAAGGAATTTGGCAATTGATCTAAATGAAGAAGCAACTAATATAGAAGGTGAGGGTTTGAATTCTTCTTCAAGAGATGTTGAATTCTTTGAGGCAACTTGGAGTGGGGAGGAAGGAATTGAAATCCGGAATGCAAATGAATTAGAATCCATTACAAGTGTACTAGAATTCCAAGCCGATGATATGCAGATTGAGGAATATGATTTCCCCCCAGATGAGTACAGTGACTTAGAGGAGGAGTTTCCATTAGCTGAAGATCCTTATATTTTAAATTCTCGATTGCTTGCTGGGCCAATTGGAGAGTTAGAGGTAAGAGATGGGCATGAATTTTTTGTGGGGCAGATATTCCCATCTAGAGAAGAATTCAAGAATGCACTTGTCAAACATGCCATGATTAAGCATATGAGATATAACCCAGTTGACACCCGAAAAAATAGAGTTAAAGCAGTGTGCTTCAACCAACCATGTACATGGAGAGTAGTAGCAAGGGGGGAAGTAGAGTTCACTGTTACAAAATATATAAAGGAACATCAATGCGGAACTGTTAGGGAAAGTGCTGATCATCATGCATGCTCTTCATCATTTGTTGCTTCTTTTGTTGAAGAGCAATTTCTTCATAATGAACAATACAAACCAAGTATGATTATATCAGATATTAAAGCTAGATTTGGAGTGACCATGTCATACAGAAAAGCATACATAGCTAGGGAGAAAGCATTGAAAAAGGTTGTTGGAGATTATGATGAGGCTTACAAAGATCTTCCACAATATCTGCGTGAGTTAAGAGCTAGAGATCCTGAAACGTATGTGGCACTATGCACGAATGGTGACAATCAGTTCCAGCGGTGTTTTTGGGGTTTTGGTGCTTGCCGAAGGGTTTTCAGGTCTTATTTGCGTAGACTTATCGGAATTGATGCCACACACCTAAGAGGAAAGTTTCCGGGAGTAATGTTGATTGCAACGACGATTGATGGTAATGACAATGTTCTTCCAGTTGCCTTCGCAATAGCTGAAGTTGAATGTGGGTCTGCATGGGAGTGGTTTTTGGAGCATACAAAGAGGTTCTTTGGTGTCGATGATCACTCAATCACCATAGTATCAGATAGACATCGGGGCATTATATCAGCAGTTAGAAAAGTCTACCCAAACGCGCATCATGCCTTTTGTTGCCACCACATGTGTTGTAATATGGTAACTGATACTGGAAGTAGAGCTGCTGTAGGTTTGTTTTGGGCAGCAGCACGAGCCAACACAACACTCCAATATGATATGATAATGCAGACAATGCTTGAAAAACATCCAGTTGCCCATAAGTGGCTTCACAACATTGACCCTAAAAGGTGGGCAAATGCACACTTTACAGGGAGAAGGTACAGAATGCTTACCACGAATTGTGTGGAGAGCTTAAATGCTTTGTTCAAGTCTACACATGAGCTTCCCATAAACAGGTTAATTGATAATACAAGAAGAAAAGTTGCTCAATGGTTCTATAACCGTAGAGAGCAAGTCTCCAAATGGCAGCTTGCTTTGACACCTTATGCTACAAAAGAAATGGATTCAAGGAGAGAGAAAGCAAGAGCTTATAAGGTTCACCCTTACTCTCAATCAGAAATGGAAGTAGAAACATGGGGCACTTCATACATTGTTGATTTGGAAAAAAGTTTTGTCATTGTGGGGAGTTTCAAATTTCAGGACTTCCTTGCTCACATGCTATTGCCGTAATCATTCACAGGAACATGGATACACTTCCTTATTGTGAGCATTTTTTTTATTCTGAAACTTGGAAGTGGGTTTACATGGATCGTATTTTCCCTTGTAGAAGCAAGCAGTTTTGGCCTACTGGAGTAAACGACATTACAGTTCTATGTCCCCGTAGCCTTGTGCAGCCTGGTAGACGAAAGAAGGCACGGATAGAGTCCAGACACAATGGCAAGGTCAAACTAAAATGCAGCCGGTGCAAACAACTTGGTCATAATTAAAGGACATGTAGAATGCCGCCAGCCCCAAGGTCTTGAGTTAATTGGTATATGTAGTGACCCAATATTCTGAGTGAAGTGTATATTTTGTATGGAGGATAACTGAATGTAAAGATTTCGTATATTTTACAGCTATAGTATTGTCAAAAAACTAGTTGTTGTTAATGTTGTGACTTGAAGAAGTATTTCAATATTATGATACATATCTTCTTGTGTAAAGTGATGTAAGCAGAATTGAGCAGTTGTGAAGTGTTCGGATTTTGAAACCCACCAAAATGTAATTTCTGGTCTTGAAGTCCTGAAGTCCTATGGTTTGTGAATATATGTCATTTGAGACCCTTTGTTTGTTTGTTTGCTTTGTTGAATCTTCGGATTTTGAAACCCACCAAAATGTAATTTCTGGTCTTGAAGTCCTGAAGTCCTATGGTTTGTGAATATATGTCATTTGAGACCCTTTGTTTGTTTGTTTGCTTTGTTGAATCATTGTTCTGTGCCAACTGATACTGTATTAATACGTAATTGATAATCATTAGGACTATGTTTGGAGACCAAAAATACCATCTCCTAGCTATCTAAACTTTAACTACTGGTAATGAGCTTTGAGAATTCAAAATATCATAGGTCCATGAAACAAACCTCCTGCTGTGCCAAATTCTGAAAAAATGAGGTAATGATATGGATGGAATTAAATTGTGGTATGCAATGTCTATGTAGGTACTCTATTTTTTTGTTTAATATTAAAAATAATCTCACAACATGTATATTTATATAAAATATTTAATCATTCAAATATTGAATTATTTGAAATCTGAAATGAGATTATTTGAATTCTGAACATTAATGTGTCAGGCCCAGGTTTATTTCAGGCCCAGAGTGGGCCTGAAATGAGATGATTTCAGGCCCAGCGTGGGCTGTGATTTAAAATTAGGGTAGAGGAAAAGTAAGGTTCAATATTGCTTATAGTATCGACAAGAGGACAGATTATAGATTACAGTTTTAGACAATAACAAGGATCAAAAGCAATGCTCCAGTGGAGTATCAAAATGGTTTACATACATTTTAACTACAAACATATATTGTTTGTCATTAAACTTACATTATACAACTGAATCATTTTGTTTCAGGCACTGACTGGGTTTCCTAAAATGCTTTTGTTTCAGGCCCAATGTGGTCCTCATTTCAAATAATTCTAGCAAAAACAAGGTTCAATATTACTGAAAAAATTCGACAACATTTACAGATTACAGATCATATATGAGACAAAAACAATGATCCGATGCAAAGTTTCATTGATTTGAGAAGGAGTACATGGATTGTATAATTACAAATACAATGTTTGTGCTGACAATTACATATGCATAGTATGAACAAAAACTCTAGTTACAGATTTAGCTTCCAACACTTGTCTCTCATTATTTTATAGCCCACTTGAAATCGATAATTTTTCATCTCCTTTTGGCTAAAATCTGTAGATCTTTGGAAAACTAGATTTTCTGCATACCGCATCATGAAAAAGGCACAATCCGACCTGAAAAACCAATATTGACATTGTTGTCATCTTATAAATCAACTATGAAATGCATTGTTATTTTTAACAAAAATAAACATCCTCTTACGATCTGGATTGGGTGGGTCCTTGAACAACAATTTTAGTAAACTCTGTCCCAGATATGGCAGACAATCCTTTATTCCATGTCTCGTAATAAGACCAGGTCATATTTTTGAAAAACGCCACCTACACAGATATGACATTAGTAACAATTATATTGGTATGAACCTTTTTGTTGAGGTATATCTATGAAGTAGAAAACTTACAGTTTTTTCAAATTTAGCGGTGTACCCTTCTGTGGCGCCGAGAGAATTATAATGATGGATACAACCTTCCACGAGGTCAATACCATTAGATGCCAATGATCGTCTGCATTATTTAGAGGACATATGATATATCTAATCGGCTTATCCGTATCGTAGCAATAGTTGTTCAAAAGCGTGAGCGTGAATCGCCTCAAAAAGATCTAGGGTTATTAAAAAGTAAGTGTCAGTGGACTAAATCATAGAAAAAACAATAATGATTTAGTAGCTAATTAACTTACATCAAACCCCACCCCACAAAATATGGAGGGCTGTATGGTGAGTTACACGCTTTTGCTTTTTTCCAAGAATAGTCCAGTATGCATTGATGCAATCCCGGTGGTGTAGTCATTCCAATCAAATATTGTCAAAAAGATAGCATATCTAATGTAAAGGTCCCATTGGACCATACTGGATTGAACTGATACCTACATGCAAATAGATAAGCAACTTAATGAAATTTTGAAGATTCAATTTTATTAATGAATGTCAATAATCATCATTGTTTTACAATAATTTTCCAAATGCAATAGCAACTAACTCACTTTAATTTACTAAGCTTTAATAATGTTCAGCAATCTCTGCATCTTTAGGCTTCTTCTTAAAAATTGCCCTGGAATTCCTCAAGATTTTGCTTTGACCTTTTGAAATTCTTTAGCTTTAGCTGCGTGATGTTCAGATATGTTTGTTGGGAGGAGGTCTCAGATTATTTGTTTGCGTTGTAGTATCTGAGATTGATGGGGCAGGAGCCGCGTCTCTTCATCATCATCTTCATCCTCATCCTCATCCTCATCCTCATCCTGAACAACTTGTTTGCCCTTGCTTTGGGCTGGTAGTCTGTGTGACCTGAGTTATTTTTAATTTTTTGGCAAGTGGCTCATCTTCATCTGACCCTTGCTTTGCAATTGTTCATACAGCTTCTTGATTCTTTGGTTAGACTGACGTATGATCTTCTCTCTTGCAGCTAGTCTTTTTTCATTACGCTCCTCTTGTACTTTAAGCTGCGAAACTTTGTCACCAATTATTATATCCTTTTCAACAATGATGTCATCCTTTTGTTTAAGTTGCGACTCCTTCTCTGCAATGATTGTTTCTTTCTGAGCAATAATTTGATCCTTGGCACTGATGGCTGTTGCTTGTCTCACTTGTGGCTTCCTCCAAACTTTTAAGTGCTATATTTAAATCGTGCTGTAAGGTCTCAATTTGTTCTTGTTTTTGTATACATATATTGCAGGGCTTCCGTTTGTAAGGCCTGTTGCCTTCCTTGTGGTGCCTGGCTTCCTTCTGGTGCATGCTGTAATTCCTCAGAGTGTACCTCAAGTGGTTGAGTTGGAGGATAGTAGTCAGGTACCAAATCATGCTCTATATCAAACGGAATTAAATCAACAATAATTGAATCTGTGGCCACACGGTCTATCATCCTCTTGATACTCTCAACGTGGGCTTTAGGCCAAGTCCAGCGAAGTATTCTTGGCAATTTATGAGGATGTTGAGGAGCAGCAATACTAATATGTTCAGTAACCCATACCTGCAACATTATTATAATCAGTAAATTATATCCATCATCAAATTATATCAGCAGGTATAAGTAACTATAACTTACAGCCAAAATATTTGGAAATCCCTTGAGCAAGGGAGCCTTGGCCGGTTGGGTTGAATCACCTACATGTCTTCTATGCCTCAATGTCACCTCCTTTCCAATGGCTCCCAACTGAGGAGCCATGAAATTGTACACGGCATTGCACCAATTATAGTTTCGTAGATTGTCAAAATCATCTACACAATCAATAAGTGACACGGCAGGAATGGCAAGTATGCTGCTAGTACCACAAAATAGCACTGTACTGAAAAAATAGAGTATATACAACTGACAGTACAGCTTGTCATTGGATGTAGACTTTATTAGCAGTTTCTCCAAATGTCGGGCAGAACAACTGGAATCTTCAAAATACTCCTTGTACAGTGGCGTGGAGGCCTCATTTAAATCAAGTTGGACTATCTCTCCATGGTCAGGTAGCCCTAGAATAAGTGATATATCAACCTTTGTGAAATTCAGATTTTTCCCATGGATTACAAAGCTCTGTTCTTCTTCAT
>JAGFNQ010004993.1:494977-581892 GCA_024364735.1 Boesenbergia rotunda
TTTGGGTGCCCAACCCTCTGATCTTGCTGTATCACCAAGGCTAGATCAGTGATTTAGGGTATCAGTGAGTTTTGAGCAAAACTCACTGATGGACCTCCCATATCTGAATCCTGAAAAACCTAGATCAGTAGTTAGGGTTGAGATAGGAGATGAGATTTTGGGTGCCCAACCCTCTGATCTTGCTGTATCACCAAGGCTAGATCAGTGATTTAGGTGTATCAGTGAGTTTTGAGCAAAACTCACTGATGGACCTCCCATATCTGGAATCCTGAAAAACCTAGATCAGTAGTTAGGGTTGAGATAGGAGATGAGATTTTGGGTGCCCAACCCTCTGATCTTGCTGTATCACCAAGGCTAGATAAGTGATTTAGGTGTATCAGTGAGTTTTGAGCAAAACTCACTGATGGACCTCCCATATCTGAAATTCTGAAAAACCTAGATCAGTAATTAGGGTTGAGATAGGAGATGAGATTTTGGGTGGCCCAACCCTCTGATCTTGCTGTATCACCAAGGCTAGATCAGTGATTTAGGTGTATCAGTGAGTTTGAGCAAAACTCACTGATGGACCTCCCATATCTGGAATCCTGAAAAACCTAGATCAGTAGTTAGGGTTGAGATAGGAGATGAGATTTTGGGTGCCCAACCCTCTGATCTTGCTGTATCACCAAGGCTAGATCAGTGATTTAGGTGTATCAGTGAGTTTTGAGCAAAACTCACTGATGGACCTCCCATATCTGGAATTCTGAAAAACCTAGATCAGTAGTTAGGGTTGAGATAGGAGATGAGATTTTGGGTGCCCAACCCTCTGATCTTGCTGTATCACCAAGGCTAGATCAGTGATTTAGGTGTATCAGTGAGTTTTGAGCAAAACTCACTGATGGACCTCCCATATCTGGAATTCTGAAAAACCTAGATCAGTAGTTAGGGTTGAGATAGGAGATGAGATTTTGGGTGCCCAACCCTCTGATCTTGCTGTATCACCAAGGCTAGATCAGTGATTTAGGTCTATCAGTGAGTTTTGAGCAAAACTCACTGATGGACCTCCCATATCTGGAATCCTGAAAAACCTAGATCAGTAGTTAGGGTTGAGATAGGAGATGAGATTTTGGGTGCCCAACCCTCTGATCTTGCTGTATCACCAAGGCTAGATCAGTGATTTAGGTCTATCAGTGAGTTTTGAGCAAAACTCACTGATGGACCTCCCATATCTGGAATTCTGAAAAACCTAGATCAGTAGTTAGGGTTGAGATAGGAGATGAGATTTTGGGTGCCCAACCCTCTGATCTTGCTGTATCACCAAGGCTAGATCAGTGATTTAGGTCTATCAGTGAGTTTTGAGCAAAACTCACTGATGGACCTCCCATATCTGGAATTCTGAAAAACCTAGATCAGTAGTTAGGGTTGAGATAGGAGATGAGATTTTGGGTGCCCAACCCTCTGATCTTGCTGTATCACCAAGGCTAGATCAGTGATTTAGGTCTATCAGTGAGTTTTGAGCAAAACTCACTGATGGACCTCCCATATCTGGAATTCTGAAAAACCTAGATCAGTAGTTAGGGTTGAGATAGGAGATGAGATTTTGGGTGCCCAACCCTCTGATCTTGCTGTATCACCAAGGCTAGATCAGTGATTTAGGTCTATCAGTGAGTTTTGAGCAAAACTCACTGATGGACCTCCCATATCTGGAATTCTGAAAAACCTAGATCAGTAGTTAGGGTTGAGATAGGAGATGAGATTTTGGGTGCCCAACCCTCTGATCTTGCTGTATCACCAAGGCTAGATCAGTGATTTAGGTCTATCAGTGAGTTTTGAGCAAAACTCACTGATGGACCTCCCATATCTGGAATTCTGAAAAACCTAGATCAGTAGTTAGGGTTGAGATAGGAGATGAGATTTTGGGTGCCCAACCCTCTGATCTTGCTGTATCACCAAGGCTAGATCAGTGATTTAGGTCTATCAGTGAGTTTTGAGCAAAACTCACTGATGGACCTCCCATATCTGGAATTCTGAAAAACCTAGATCAGTAGTTAGGGTTGAGATAGGAGATGAGATTTTGGGTGCCCAACCCTCTGATCTTGCTGTATCACCAAGGCTAGATCAGTGATTTAGGTCTATCAGTGAGTTTTGAGCAAAACTCACTGATGGACCTCCCATATCTGGAATTCTGAAAAACCTAGATCAGTAGTTAGGGTTGAGATAGGAGATGAGATTTTGGGTGCCCAATCCTCTGATCTTGCTGTATCACCAAGGCTAGATCAGTGGATTTTTATGTGCACACTAAGTACCAATATTTATCAGTTATCTTCTGAAAACGTCTTACACCTATACAACTACAAATTTATTATCCACCAACTTAAATCAGAAGTATTTAATGTTTAACAGAGACCCTGAAATGAAATGACTTGATTTCAGGCCCACCCTGGGCCTGAAATGGATCTATTCAGGCCCAACTTCGGCCTGAAAGGTTTTATTTCAGGCCCTCCTTGGGCCTGAAGTGTTTTTATTTCAGGCCCGCCGTGGGCCTGAATTGATTTATTTCAGGCCCACCCTGGGCCTGAAATGGATCTATTCAGGCCCACCTGGGCCTGAAAGGTTTTATTTCAGGCCCTCCTTGGGCCTGAAGTGTTTTTATTTCAGGCCCAAGTGGGCCTGAAATGATTTATTTCAGGCCCACCGTGGGCCTGAATTCATTTTATTTCAGGCCCACCGTATTCCTGAAAAGTAAATTTGATGCTCACCTTGGCCATTAAATAAAATCATGATTTATAGATTAATATTCTATATTTATCTATAAGTTGTGACCAAATCCTTTAATTTTATTTAATTATTAAAATTTACAATTTGAAACAAATATTTTAAATTTATGGTAGAGATAATCCATCTTACTAATTCAATACAGAATGCATACCAATTTTCAATTCCTTCGAGACGATAAAGTCATGTTTTCAAATTATGTATCAGAAACCCACTTATGGACCTAGATCAGTACTTGGATATATGTCAGTAGTTAGAGTTACCAAAGAGATGTTATTTCTGGTGTGCAAACTTTGTCCAAATCATTATGAGTTGTTTTCTTACCGTATCAGTTGGTACACTACATTGCAGCAACTCGATGTGAATCAACATCACACAATTGTTTTGTTTTTCTGGACAATAAATTATATTCATACAAATTACACAATTTCTATACAAATGGAGCCGAATCACCAGCAAAGGATGTTTTTTTACAACATTACTTCAAGAGATTGAAACTCTCATGTTTTACAATACATGTCTCCCATAATATTTACTGTCAGATCAAATCTCATTTTCGTCATATCTCCTTGTTTGAAATCCATCTTCTCATCGTATAGGAGACATCGGACGTATTGCATAACAAAGAAGGCACAGTCGACGCTGAAAATAACAAATAGTATTTCAGATTTCAATAAGTTGGGTAATAAAATACTTTGATCATTTTAAAATTTTCAAACTCTTCCTCACTTACTGACCTATGTTCTTGTTGGGGACGTCCAAGGGATGATGACTTTGTAGATATGGATGAATAGCCGTAAGTTCCTCGCGAGTATATTGTTTAAGTTCTTTTACCTGTCAAATATATCATGAATTTCAATGACATTTTTTATCAAATGATGAACATATATATGAATAAAGGTAGGTAGCTCACCGCTGAGTCAAAATCATGCTTATATTTATGGCCACTAGCAAGAGAATTTAAATGAATGAAAGTCATTGCTTCTGTATCCACCGCCAACAAGTGAAAGTGTGTAGTATCACTGCACAAAGGTATTAAAATATATCTAAACCCTTGTTCTATCATATCCGTCTTCATCACTTGTTGCATGGAAAACTTTCTTGACGATCTTATTGAAGCCTAAATAGTTGCAAAATCAAAATTATTAATAACCACATCATAATACTAGGTCTTCTACAATCTATTAATTCTTACTAATTTACATCACTTACTGTGAAGAAGGTTGAACAATATATTGACTTGTGGTATGGCCTACCAGATGTGGATGCTCCCTAAATAACATTTTACAAAGGCATCAATGACCTCGCCTTTTGTAAAAACTCTCCATTGAGGATTTGTAAGAATGAATGCAATTTCAAAGCAAAGGGTGCATCCTCCCAGATAAATTCATTATCCAACCTGCCAAGTTAATTGATAAGATTATATATTAAAGCCCCAAATATATTAACTAAACTATGTTTCATAACTTACTTTAGGTTCTCCAATTTATTTATCACGTAGGCCACTTCTTTATCTTGATTTTTCTTCTTCGACTTCATAAAATGCTTCTTCACAAACTACATCGATACAATTTACACCAAACTAATTAATGACCAAATTCAATAAATTTGACGTAATTAATATGAAAATAAGTCACATACATCAATGCCTTGAAGCCTCATTTTGTATAGTTCGAAGGTCCTTCTTTTCTCCTCCTCTATATCTTCTTCAGACATGACTTCCATTACAGTAATGGTTTCTCTTGCTTCATCCATATCCTCCTCACTAAGTTTCCTTTTTCCCTTGTCCATACATTTGATATTTGTTCCTTTCTCCGCTTCCCCTTATGTAATAGTTGGTGCCATACTGGACTCTCAATTGGAGTATCCCTGTAATCATACCGAGTTCGGTCACGTCCTCTCCTTGTTCTACAAGATACTGGATCAGAAAGAGGACTGACTACAGGATAGCTTTCTTGAGCCTCCATGCCCTTTTTTTCAATAATTGAAAGTAATTCCTTAACCTTTCATTCAAACATATATTCTCCTCTGTTAGCTCCTTGATTAGGGTGTCTTTAAGAATGCATTCACCACATGGCCTTACATCTTCTGTGTCATGTCCTTGTGATGTCGCTATTGGCTGTGGAATGTCATCCCCAATCTCAAGGTTCTCAAACAATGTGTTTTCATGTAGGTTAGGAATTATTTCAACAATCACCTGTCAATTACCAAGTACACAAATTTTACTGCCTCTATATCAAACTAACATAGATAAACTAACGTAGATCACAATTTACAATAATTACCTCTTCGGAGCTGATTTGGTTGACAAGGTCTCTCACCCTACTAATATGCGAAGGAATATTCCTCCACTTATTTATTCGGGGTCCTTCAACATTGTATGGTTTTTGAATGGGTACATGCTCCAAAAACCATGCCTACACAAAGTTTTCCAGCCAATTACATTAATAACAGTAAAATATTATAAAATATAATTTAGGTAAATTCTACTCACTGCCAAAAGCCCAGCAAATCCCTTTACATAAGGGAGGTTTGTGGTCCTCTTTGACTTGATGAAAATAATTCCCCAATCTTAGGTAATTGGGGAGACAAAAATTTATGGATAGCTTCCACCCAGTTGAATCTACCAAGATTGTCATAATCATCTACTATATCTACAAGCCCTAGAGGGACCTTATATGTACTAGACGAAAATAAAACACAAACAAATATATACAAAATATAAAATTTACAAACTAATAACACATCATCCTCTGATTCAACACTTTTAGAATAATGTTTAAGTAAGTCCTCAATTCTTGTTCTAGTAGGTTGTTTTTCTTTTGAGAAGTAAGTACGATAGAGGTCACCCGATGCTTCAGTTGAATTAATAGGGATCGAAACTCCACGGTCCACTATACCCAGTTCCAAAGCAACATCTCGTCTGGTGAACGCAACCGGTACACCTGAAACAATTAAAATATTTAGTTATCATCAACAATATAGGATTCAATTTATTTCTCGTTGGGCCTGAAATGAATTCATTTCAGGCCCAATGTGGGTCTGAAATGATTCATTTCAGGCCCATGTTGGGCCTGAAATGAATTTACTTCAGGCCCACGTTGGGCCTGAAATGAATCATTCGGGCCCACGTTGGGCCTGAAATGAATTCATTTCAGGCCCACGTTGGGCCTGAAATGAATTCATTTCAGGCCTACCTAGGGCCTGAAGTAAATTCACTTCAGGCCCTCGGTAGGCCTGAAATTATTTCATTTCAGGCCTACCGACCTGAAGTGAATTTCACCTTAAATTCACTCATTTAAATTGATCAAATATCAATCATTTAAGGTCAACTATATCCAAGTTTTATCTTACTATAGATACTCTTTATAATTCATAATTAAAACTATTACCTGAGAATTTAAAAACTTGCGAGGTTGAATCCCAACTTTCAAATATATTAACCAAAATTCCCCGGATATGCTGCAATTCTTGAATGTCCAAGAAAATACTGAAGGGCGACTCTTTGATCTTCACAATGTGTTGATCTTTTAAAATTTCAAATGCTTCAACAAAATGTTTAAAATGGCCTAAAACACTGCACCAATGTAATTTTTTCCCAAACTCATCTGAACCCTACAGTTTTTATACATTACAAATTTATTCAGCAAAAATAAATATAAACAATATCACAAGCAGTGTTTATTCAGCAAAAATAAGTTTAAACAATATCACAAGCAGTGTTTATTCAGCAAAATTAAGTATAAACAATAGCACATACCTTAGTGATTAATGCCAATGAAGAAGACGATGAGGAACCACCCACAGACCTTTTACCTGCCATTATTATGCAAATCAAACCTGCAGAAACCCTAAATCCTACTTTGATAGTGCCGAGCAGTATCAACTTCAACGTTAACACTTCAAGCAGTCTCAGGATCACACACTATCACTTTCATGTATAGGAGCCTAGGTTTTGGTTGGGCAGAGGGAATCGAGGGAGTAGCAAACGACTAAAGCACAACTAGGGCACGCACAATGTCCTCCTTCAACAATACCATTTACGTTTTCGCGGTGAGAGATAGAATGACTTTGCCATCCGAACCACATATTCTTATTTTACTGCAAAAGTGGTTCGGATGTCTCGAAAATGGTAATGGAAAAGGTGTATTGTGGCGCCAAGGGTATAATAGGAAGTTCACTTAAAGGGCTGCGCCCTTTGGTAAAATAGAAACCATGAGACGTCCTTTGGTAATTATGTATTGTTACGTACGCCCTTTGATAAATTGCCGTTGATAATTTATTTGTAGTGCGTCGGATTTGAGTCATAGAAAATATATGTCCTCCTGATGGAGGAGCAACTCGGATAGATCACCCGGGCTAATCCTGTGCAGTGGGCTACAAGCGTCGAAGTTGTCACCCCGAGTTGCTTTCTATTTGGCTCACGTTTTTTTTCTTTCTCCTGTAGTAAATCCACGGTAAACCCTTCCTCAATGCTTTCGGTCCCCAGACTACAACCTGGGTAGCCTTGAACCTAGTTCTGCGCTTGTGACCCGTCATGCATTTAACATCTATATTTCTGATAACCTTTTTTCATTGGCTTAGGGGCATCGCGTGGAGAACCGTTTAATAGGACGGTTTCCATATCCTTTTTTTAATAAGGAATAGATAAACAATCAATACAAGTATACAAAATCATGTGTATTTTGTAGATTTAACTCTTCTTATCTTTTGTGTTGCCATTTTGAGTTATTGTTTTCGTAGCACCATGATAAATTGAAATTTTCAATTTGATTTGATTAATTTGTTTCAAATAACAGAAAAAGAAAATCACAAAAGCCTCCACAAATTGTACGAAAATTCAACTCTTGACGTTGGAATGAATAATGATTAGTCTGTAAGTTAATTTCAATAGAGAATTAAGACATAAAAAATCATCAAATGTAACGAATTATTCACTATATTTAATCGAATAAAATTTACTCAAAATATAGGTGATCTTAATAGTTTTAAAATGTTAATGATGTAAAAGATAAAAATAATTTCTCAAAATATTAATGATATAAAAGATGAAAATAATTCTAATGCAAAGATAAAAATTATTTGAAGTTAAAATGCTTTAAATAATGATTTTGAGTTAGACCGGATCGTTACGGATGAGACTACGTAATAAACGTAGAGATTTTTAATTGAACTCTGATTTAATATATTAAAAATTTGATGGTTCAATTCAAATAAATAATTAGGACGGTGTCTGAGTCCGGACTGGTGCAGACGACTTGACCACTGACATCAGGTTCAACGGATGCAGCTGCTATGATATTTCTGTTGTCGCGAGTCTTTTTTATACTACAGATCTTAGCCACTACTTTTAAAAATCTTACCGACGAATCTAGTAAGATTCCAAATTCAGGAATTTGTGAGAAGTTGCTGAGAAAGCTAGCAGTCCCTTCCATTGACGTTGAATCTGTGAAATTACATATGGGAAGAATATTCATTCTCCGACCTTATAATTTTTTTTCAAATTAATTAAATTTTCCTCCGTCCATCCCAACTGACTTGAAATATCTTTTTTAGATTTGAACTCTTGAACTGGTGGTTAGTATCCGATGCAATTACATTAGTATGATTTTTTTCCAACGTTGCCATAAATATGGATAGGGAACCTTAAAGAACCTTTTGTCCAGTCAAATACGCATCTTAAGTCAGTCCAAAGTGTATCTGCATACGCGTACCATTAATCCAAACTGAGGCAAGGAAATTTATAGGGAGTTGACCACGAAACTTGAATACTTTATATATATATATATATATATATATAATATATATATATATATATATGGGGTATGCGAACTCCTCCAAATGGGACGCGAACTCTAAGACGTTGGATTTCTAGATCGCCCACCACAAACGCTTTCTTATTATCCTAATGACCGGTGGAAAACTTCCGTGGAACCGAACCGAACATACGTACCAACTTCGTCTGCTAACAATTTTTTTTTTTTTATGTGTATATAGGCCTCTCGCAACTTTGTGAAACCAATCTAGCATTCGGAGTTTCAAGCAATTAAGAAGATCATTTAACATCCATTGCCCAGATGCAGATGTTTCTTATTCGGTTCCTGCAAATAGTAGCAACGGTGTTCACTGTTCTTGGTCTGGCTTCATCGAGTATGTATCAAAAGAAATCTTACTCCAAAGTTATAAAACTGCTGGATCTTCCCGTAGTTTGTTCTTCTCATTTACTTATTCATCGTTTTTAGAAGAAAATACATTACTGTGCATTTCGACCAGAGCCCAAGCATTTGTGCAGGAGATACACTGAACCAGAACAGCTCACTTGTCCATGGCCAGACGTTGATCTCGGCAGGAAGCGTATTCCAGTTCGGCTTCTTCAATCTTACGATTGATCCGGTGGACGTATACGTAGGAATCTGGTACTTGAATCGCGAACTCGGAGAAGGCACAGTAGTTGGGTTGCAAAAACTACCAAGGCCCTCAACAAATCCACCGCATCCTTGAACCTGACCGCCACCGGAAACCTAACCGTATCTGATGAAGGAAGAACTATTTGGTCGACGAACACGTCCGCGGAACTCAATTCTGCAAGATTGCAGCTTTTGGACTCCGGAAACCTCAAACTGATCTCTGGCGACGCTAACAGAACTCTATGGCAGAGCTTCGACGAGTCAAGCAACACTCTTCTCCCTGGCATGAAGATCGGGTTCAACAACCTGACCAATACTACATGGAAGCTCGTGTCATGGAGGAACGAGACGGACCCTTCTCCGGGCTACTACGAAGACAGGATGGAGACTCAAGGGGTTCCGCAGATTGCCATATTCAACGAATCCGGCAAAGTCTACCGCTTGGGGCCGTGGAACGGATACCAGCTCGCTGGCGTCCCAAAGATGGGGGCGATCGGTGTGAACTTCACGTACGAGTCCAACAGCATCGAGTCCTACTTCATGACTAACTACGAGAACGAGGCATCGCCGGCGATCCAGTCGGTGTCGCTGTTGGCCTCCAACGGCAGCTACCGTCGCTGGCATCTGCAAAACGGAGCGTGGCAACTTTTGTGGTCGATTCCCGAAGACGATTGCGATAACTACAATCACTGTGGCCGCAACAAAATTTGCACCAAGGGCTACTACCTGTACTCCTGCGATTGCTTGCCAGGGTTCAAACCCATACCTGCAGAGAACGGGTGCGAAAGGGAGAAGCCCTTGAGTTGCTCGTCCAACCAAATTTCACGGGTGCAGAAAGTGAAACTGCCCGACACTGAGAACGCCACAGCCCACAGCAACGTGAATCTGGACGGGTGCAAGAGCTTGTGCTTGGGCGATTGCTCCTGCGTGGCGTATGCTGTGGTGACTGGGCTGAATGGTTGCCTCACTTGGCGTGGCGATTTGTTGGACCTCAGAAACTTTACCGATGGAGAAGATGATCTATATGTTCGGCTTGCAGGTATGCCAAAATTATATCGATGATGATCAAGGATGATATATAGACACACACACACCTAATTTGTAATCATCACGAATTTCTTGTGTTTCTATGTAGAACGTTTGACTCCTAAGGGGAAGCAGGAACTTGTCTGGGAGATAGCCGTTCCTCTGTTGCTTGGATTTATTCTATTATGTTGTCTAGCTTTACTTGTGATCAGGAGGAGAAACAGAAGATTGAGGACTGCTGCTGAGTCCTCGGCCAAGTCGACTAGCTTGCAATTGCAGCTGCCAAATGTGGATAAAGGTAAATAATGACTTTGTTCATTATGTTTTATTTGGGAGAATTCAACGTGGATCATGGTGTTCGTACTCACAGGTGGCCTGCAGAAGCTCTCTCTACAATCTAATTCCATGGATTTTGATGATGCATCAAGGTTGATTGTGATAGGCTCCGAGGATTCTGCTCTGTATAATAGTGGAGTAGGTCAGTTCTTTCTTTCGGTCATTTGAACTTTATCCATTCTTTTGTTGTCTGAGTAAAAATCATAAGATAAGATTTCTGCTGTTTATGGTGTGGCCTTGTGGCAGGTTCGATCAATACACTGGGGGCACTACCTTCCTACGATTTATCTACAATAAGAGATGCAACAAATAATTTCTCGAGTGAAAATAAACTCGGGGAAGGTGGATTTGGTGTGGTTTACAAGGTAATTAGAGATCTATTGTCATATGAAAAGACTCGGTGTTTCAAAGATACTTACATATTCCCAAGTAAATTACATTTTGTTAGGGTCAGTTTCAAGATGGGCAAACAATTGCCGTCAAGAAACTGTCGAGATACTCCACACAAGGCCCAAAGGAGTTCCAAAATGAACTCTCATTGATTGCCAAATTACAACATAGAAATCTTGTTCGACTTTTGGGATCATGTGTGGAAGGAGATGAGAGACTCATCATCCTTGAATACATGGAAAATAAAAGCTTGGATGCCTTCATTTACGGTTAGCATACATGCCTACATTAAGTCTAATTATCATCATCAGCTACAATTTAATCATCTGATCTTGAGCAATTGTGCCAGATAAAACTAAGAGTACATTGCTAAATTGGCAAAAACGCCTTGAGATTATAATTGGGATTGCTCGTGGACTCCTATACTTGCATCAAGACTCTCTCTTGCGGGTCATCCATCGTGATCTTAAGCCAAGCAATATCCTCCTTGATAAGGACATGATTCCGAAAATTTCAGATTTTGGCATTGCAAGGATATTTGAAGGAGATGGAGCTATTGAGAATGCAACTACTAGACCAATCGGAACAATGTAAGTCTCGTAGGATGAGTTTATTTGAGTGAAAAGATATAAAAGAGTATGAGTGGTAGCTTAGGAGGGAAAATAAAAAAGAAATAAACATTTTGTTACTTATGTTTTATATGCAATTTTGCCATCTTTCATCCTTCTTACCCTTTATATTTATGCAACTAACATAATTTTAGTCGAACAATAAATTGTAAGAATAATATTAATATTAAAATTCTCAAATGCAGTGGATATATGGCGCCTGAGTACTTAAATGATGGAGTCTTTTCATTTAAATCAGACGTATTCAGTTTCGGTGTGATAGTATTGGAAATCCTTAGTGGCAAGAGGAATAGAATGACTAGCCAAACTCATACAAGTTTGAATCTTCTAGGACATGTAAGTATATGCTACCTCAAAACATGAATGGATTTTACTTTGTAAGGTGTTGCTTACATTTCAATTTTTTATTTTATGTTATCGCAGGCATATAGGCTTTGGAAGGAAGGTAGATCCTTGGAGATCCTTGATAATGGACTAGATTGCTCATATCCAACAACAGAAATTCTACGTTGTATCCGAATGAGTTTGCTGTGTGTACAAGATAACATCGAAGACAGACCAACAATGGCAGAAGTTGTGATGATGTTGGCAAGTGAAGTCGAACTCCTAACTCCGTTTAAGCAACCTACCACAGTATCAACAAATGGAGAAGAACAAGAACACTTCACTGCCAGAGAAATGAGTCTTACAATCACAAGTCGATGAAATATCTACATCCTTTAACGCTAAGTTGAGCATAAATTTATCAAAATCTAACGATTTGAACGTTTTTTTACATGAGTTAAATTATAGTCGAGTCACGACTCGTTGAACTTTTCAACGATAGATAATCTCCATAAAAAAATAGTGCATAAAGATGATTGTGAATTGTCACCAAATATTTGTCCTTTTAAAATAAATTTTATGTATGTTTCTCTTGATACCCTAATCTTTTCTAGACCAATTAATGTTTAGTAGGATGACAACTTTACAACGTCTTGAGTTTGTTCATGAATTAAGATATGATATCTTCATGCCTTTAAAGTTTTGACTTTGCTAGTACTTTTATCACCATGCATACTATGACAATTCAGAATCAAGTTTAACATGTATAAGAAATGTGTAAATCATAATACGATACAACATTCGAAGAAGGTGTTATCTAATGTGATTAGTAATTTGAAGGAAATTGATTCAAAGTATAATTCAATCCATTCCTCTAATAGTTCTTTATCTATGCCTTCAAGAGTGGGTACATATGCCTTGATACACCAAATGTGTTTGATTTTCTAACTACAGACAATGCATTCATGAATAAATACAAGTTGTATAGATGCTGCATAATTTTACATATTTTTGGTATACAATTGTCAGTAAACTAAAGAAATTGTTTTCCATGAGTTCAATTCTTTTAATTTGATTATTTTCTAGGTTACTATGACGAAAAATACTGAAATTAGACATAAAGAAAAAAAAATGGTAATTTCAATTTGGCACATTCTTTTATTTAGGTATACATTAATTTCTTGTCTTTATAACTTAATGTAGCATATTATATATACATGTCAATTTAAATTAATTTGACATGAGAAAAGCTAGACCGATAGGTATCACTACTAGCCAATTTTTATTACTATGACAACCATTTGACAAATAACTAGAATCATAATAAATTATTGACTTCGAATAAGATAGTGTTTATCTTGTAAGCTAATAAAAAATGTCCTTTCTAAAACAATTATTTAATAATCTAAGATTATTCTTCATACAGTCGGTAAGGTTCTACCGCAAGAACCTTACCGATAATCGAGGATTATTTAAAAAATTAACCGTTTTACCGATAATAGGAGCTCAATATTGATAAGGTTCTTGCTGTAGAATTTTGCATAAGTGTGAGTTTAACATACTAAGGTCACATGACAGCAGACGCAAAGTCAGAGAGCAATAGTATTGATCGATGAATCGAGTAAGAATTAATTGTTTTGAGTTGTGGCCGAAGACTACTTTTATAGGGTATTGGGGACACCTTGGTTCATCTGGGGTGCCTCCATGCTTGCTTATCTGATCCAAAACTTCGGTACTTATTCTCTTCAGGGTGCCTCCAATAGATGTGAGATGCCTCCAATGTGTCGAAGCTCATCCTTGCAGCATATCTAGTACGCTTATCATCTTTAGGACACCTCTAATCAATTGAGGCGTCTCCAATGAATTTTCCTACATATGTAAACTTAAAAAGAATATGTCCTTGCAATACAAAGTTAGAATCACATATGCATGAAAATGTATTATAATTGTGAATTAGATCTTATCTAATCAAGATCAAGATCTAGTTTTAGTCACAACTTTGATTTTTAGATTGAATCTAAGTTAGACCAGTGCCTACAGTTTCATTGGAACACATCCTCACTAGAACCCTCTCTCAAGTTTCTTATCTCCACTTACCATTTGCATACTTGTTTCCTTACTGCGATTTTTTGACCCACCAAGACTTTCTGTTAGGTGTCCCATCTGGGCTTCAGCTAGTTGCCTGGTCCTACTAACCCAACTAGAATTCCTGTTAGATATCTGATCCTCTCTGACCAATCTGGCCTTTCTGCCAGTTATCTGGTCATTCTAACCTAACTGAACTTCAGCATGATGTTTGGTCCATAGACTCAAGCCTTTTAGTCTGCACATTTAGTCAACAAATTAAATTACAACAAGACTTAACTTTGAATCTTTGATAACATCAAAATATAAGTTCGATTCTAGTGCTTTCTGCACCAACAATTAATACTGATATTGTATTGAATTATAAGAGAGACAAGAAAAATACTTGTTAGCTCATGATTTAATTAAAGCCAAGAACAACTTAAGATAAATTAATAATGAATTAATATAATAAATTTATGCAAATAAAAATATATAAATGAGCTCCTCGTGAGATACTAAATATAACATTGTATTTTACTCTTTGGACTAAATTATAATTTGTTAGTGGTATTCTATAATATAACTCAAACCTTAGGTGGCCACATAATATGTCCTCCTTTGGGTCGACACATTTTGCATATACTTTGACACTTTATATGAGTTATATATTAGTTTATAGCTCACAACAACCTTAATAAGCCACATAATAAGTTTTTTTTTATTTGACATATTTTGTGCATGACTTGAAAAAAAATTGTTCCATAGTTGTAAGTTGTACTTGAATATATATCTGGTATAAAAGTAATTTTTCTTTGGGCTAATTTTTTTAGCATAGATATACGTCTATTTACATAAAATACACTAAATCTAACTAAGGTGTCTTCCTTTGGACTGACACAATAGTTCAATTTAGTAGCATGTGTGTAAATAGACCCAAAAAATCCCTAGAAACTTTAATCAAAGAGATAAGTACTTGATCAACATTAATAGCTCAAGTTTGGGCTCGATTGATACCATATGACAATCGATTAGTATCAACCAACTGATTTTCCTAATTGACTTGAAAACCTTCTATATCCGACTTTGTGACCATTAATCGATTGATGTTGTGTGTTAATTGATTGGTATCATCCAATAGATCCAGCTAGTCGATTACAGAACCTTCTCTGCTTAACAACACAATGATCAATCGATTGATGATTCCTGCAATTGATTGGTAATTACTAATCGATCCACCAGTCGACCTCAGAGCCTTCTGTACTCGACTTTTGAATTGACAATTGATTGCTGAAAACTAACCATTGATTGCCTAAAGTAGTCAAACCTGCTAATCGATTTAAAACGATTCTGTGTTCGATTTTATCGCTATCAATCGATTGGCAGCTTCAATCGATTCTTTGAATCTATTCCGATCGATTCTGTATCCAGCCTCAAGGCCAATTGGTAGCTACCAGTATTCTGAAAGGTGGTGCCTAGGACCGCCTAGGCGGTGGGTGGTTGCCCATCACCCCCGCCTTTTACAAAGGCAATGCTGGTGGGCGTCGCCGAATTAATTAGTAGCCCATGCGGCTAGGCGCCGACTAGGCGCGAGACGACCATTTTTTTAAAGCAAAAACCTCCCGAATTGATTGACTGATCAATTGACGATCAACCAATCAATTGGCATGTGTTTCGTGAGAAATAGAAGTCTTTTGAATCAATTGACCGATCAATTGAATACTTCAATCGATTGGGCAGGCGTTTCACGACAAACAGGAGCTTTCCTAATCGATTGGTTGATCGATTGAACCATGTTAATCGATTGTGAGTTTCTACCAATTGATTAGTCGATTGATTGAACATTGTCAATCGATTGGCTGAGTTTCGCCTAGGCATCGTCTAGGCGGCGGGTGACCGCCCCCCTACCGCCTAGTACTTTTTAAGACACTGGTAGCTACAGTTGACGCAAGTATTCAATTCAGATTGATTTTACGCCTGAGTTCAGTCTGTGCCAAGGCAATCGATTGGTGTCAACCAATCGATCATGGCAGTTGATTCTAGATGATTCTGTTCGAAGGTTTTAGCTTAGCTATCTATTGAGCTATCGCAATTTTGATCAAATGTGATAGTTTCCATGAAAACAATGGCAGATTCTAACATTCTTTGTGTTCTTTGTAAAAATATGAAAAACAAGTCAATCTTAGGTTTTCTTGTACAAGAGTTTCAACGATCAAATACTAGAAAAACTTAAACGGGCATGAAATCTATAGATCGATAAAAAAAAACCCTAATTTCATTGCCACGAAAACGATAAAACAACAAGGCTCCAATGCCACATGTTAAATCTTAGATTTTATCTCATACATCATGAAGTCTACAAGCCGAATAGAATTCATACAGAGCAAAACAATTTGAAGCACAATGATTTAGTTTCATCAATTAACATGGCATAGTAAAAGTAAATGTAGAAACAACAATAAAACCTGATTGCGACGGAAGACCCATTGTCGTATAGCCTCATCCTCGAAATCTTGAAATCGTACGGAAGGAGGAGAGGTCTTCCAAAGAAGCCACAGTGACAACGTTGAAAAACTCTTATCAATGGGGAATGAAGAGTCATGTCATATGCCCTAATCCTACAAGACCAATCCTATATATAAAGGTTTCTCATCCGTTATCAGTCTATAGATGATAACGGAGAAAACTAATGAGTTCTACATATTTAACCCACATACAATAAATTGAATCCTCAGTAAACATAAATTAGATCAAATATTGTGTTTAGTATCTTAACAGCATAATCCATATGACAAATCGCATGTGAGCCTACCTAATAAAAGATTAAATTCAACAATTGCCTCATCATTCCCTGACATATCATGCATCATTCAAGAATGGCTTCATTTTTTTTTGGGTCAATTCTTGTGACATAGTTATCTGTGAAGCCAAAAGGGTTGGATATAACATAATTGATATCACATAGATAGATGGGTACGTATTCATCCGACTTTAGTTTCTAAGGGAAGTTTTATTGGTTTTTTTCTGTCAATTTGGGAATCCAGTTCAGCAAATCAACAAAGGCATGCGCATGTAGGAATTTCCTTCCACATTTTTGTATTTTCTTCCTTCAAACATGGTCTCCTTCCTTCAAACATGGTCTCCGGCTATGTGATAAATAATCAGGATCTGTCATTAGCATACACAAATACTTGGCCTTCGCTGGATTAAGTTCTCAATATTAGCCATTTAAGAGGCCTAGCTATTGCCTCCTTATCATGCCTTATCATGCATCAATCAAGAAATGACTTGCCCCCACGTGCGACATAGTTGGTATCTGTATGAGTGATTAATCTAATAAATCTTAGGGTTAATTTTTAACGGATCCAAAATATCTTATTGTTACCTGATCTCCTCCATGCAAAGGGTCACCGTTCTATGACAAAACAACCCTTGATTTATCTGTCTGTATCTAGCCGGGAGTGGAGGAGGGGTCGGAGATATGGGCCACCTGGAATATTGAGCGTTATCATATTTTTGTCTAGTTGATTCTTGTGACATAATTGCCCGTGAAGACAAAAGGGCTGTGAAAGTATCAATACATCAATGTTAAATTTAAGGATGCATCTATAACAAAATCTAGTTATCATCAATCATAAGGCTAACAATCATGAAAACAATACAATAGGATATTGAAGCGGTTCGATCCTTAGTTACGACGTATTTTGTAGGAATTTATTCTTCAAATGGGATGCAACCCCTGAGACGTTGGACTTCTAGACTGTCCACTGTGAGCGCTTCCTGATTTACCCTGGTGGCCGGAGGAAACCTTCCGTGGGACTAGATCGGTCTCTCGAGATTTAACGTTACCCAACATCATTAATAAAAAAATACAATAGGAAATTGAAGGCTAATGTAGTCGGAATTCCTTATTTGTTGCTGGAGTTTCTGCAAGCGCAGAATGAACTTCTACAGGAGTGAGCGGCAATCCGTAATCTTTCTCAATGGGGAAGAGAAGATGAAGATTAAGAAACTCAATTGAATCCAAGATTCAAAATGGCCAAATCAATGAGTTTCTTCCCTTATATATCTTAGCTCATCCTGCACATAAAAATCCATTCCTCATTAATGCCTCATTAATGTTAATGAACTGGTTAACAGATCTACCCATTAAATCCACATCTAATATTTTAAATCACTTTCGTTCATCAAATATTAGATTACTTAATTGAGATTTAGTTCTTTGATGATAATTATTATGTGCAATATTAATCTTGTATTAGTGTTAAATATAGCAAATCTTAGGGGTTTTATGCATAAAACCCTTATAATCTTATTTTGCAATAACAACAACTAGGAGGGCCTTTTTGCATAAGTGCCACACCTTATAACCCAATTTTCATCCCTTCTCGCGCGATTACAAATCTGCAGCGGTTCCTTTTTGTTTTTGCGTAATCAACCAGGCGGCAGCGGCGACAAGTTCTTTCTCTCCGGCGAAACTCCACCTTAGGGAGACATCGGTGATCCCTCTCTACTTCTCTCTCTGCGCTGCATCCCGTCGTGAGCACGAATCCTCTCCTTTCTCCGCGAGACAGCGTCGACGCCGTCTCTCCTCGTTACCGTCGACAACAAATTGGAGTAGCTACCGCCGGCGCAAGCCCTAGGTGCGAATATGTTTTAGGATCCTTTTTTTTTAAACAAATTTTCATTTAGGATTTCGAATTCGGTTTTAGAGTGATTGGGTATAAAAGGATGCTTAGTTTTGTTTTGGGCGTGGCTGTGTATCCCTTAGTTTGATACGGTAGCGTAAGTTTATTTGGATTGCAGGTTGTGGCTTGGTCTTGGAATTTCACCGGGGCTCGATGCATGAAGTGTTGTGATGGTGATTTTATAAAGGCTCGTTTTTGTTTCTGTTGTAATGTTGCCGTCGGCAACGATGAGAAAAAAGAAATGCGAAGGTTGATATGTTGCCGTCGGCAACATAAAGAAAAAAAGAATAAAACGTGAGTTTATATATATATATATATATATAAAATAATAATACTAATAAAAAAATATAATAACAGAGCATGACTTTATATATATGTGTGTGTGGTGTGAGTTATTATTGGGTATTTTCGAGTTAAGTTCGGGAACTTAATCTTTATAACTTGGAATAATCCAGGTTAAATATTTAATTTTGGTTATGTTAATTAAATGTAATAGGATAATTAGGATGTCCTAATTAATTAGGATAACTCATTTAGCTAAGTATGATGTATTATAATAGCTAAATTTATGTCTTTTATTATAGGACCCTGGTTGGATACAGATTGGCTGGACGGGAGGTTCTTTCCAGTATTACATACGTCATTTACGAGGCGGGTACCTTCTGACTTATCTTTATAGATATTTCAGATTTTTATATTTGGTTCCCTGCATGGATAGTAGTAGGATTTACCTTTATCTGCCTCTTGGTTATCCTACTTGGTACTTATTGCTTGACCTTTGACATGCTCAAATTTATTTTACATACAGTCTTTATATTTGATATTCTGATTCTGGATAGTAAACATGTTTGTCAATACCTAGCATTTTTGCATGCCTAGTAGGTTATTGGTATATCATGATTTATAATTCAGACCAGTGCATATTATTTGAGGTTATTTGATGGGTGTGAGCATCATGCATCATCTTTGCATTATTGCATAACTAGCGATCTCTGGGCTCCCTTGTGATTGAGACAGATCGTCAGTCATATCAGGATCTGCACACACTGCCACTCATGGGTTAGTGATACTATCAAGAGGGTGTGTGTAGTTGCCCTGTCAAGGCTCCGCTCGGCCGCTCACGGGTAGTGGTTCTGCAGCGTGGTAGCAGACAGGGATCTCTCCTCTTTCCCGTGATATGAGGAGATGAGAGCGGTGCTCCCTCATATGATTTGAGGTAGGACGGGTGTGACCTCCGCCAACATCCTATCCGCTCGGTCACTCAGGAGCAGTGACGGCAGAGTGCGTACAGTTGTCATAGCCCTACTCACTTGACCTCACCCATGACCGGTGACGGTGGCTGACTGGCGTCAGGGGTGACCATATCATTGCATCATGTGCACGATTGCATAATTTGCATTGTTTGCGTTTGTTGCACTTGTTTGAGTTATGCTTGCTGCATTTGGATGACATATACATATAGGAGGGATTTACTTTGTTATTGGTCTGGCGACCATTCAGGTTCAGGGACTTATGACCTACATACTCTAGGGGGTAGGTGTGGATATGTATATTTGCATGTAGTGTACCAAGCATGTATTCTGATTTTTCTTTTGAGACTGTATCAGTTTGTTTCTATACTGCTTTTGTATAATCTTTTTATCACCATACATATCTATCTGTTATATACCCGCGGAGTCCCCCTGGACTCATAATCGTTTGTATGTTTTTGCTTTTTAGGATGACGCCGCCAGGAGAGCCCAGTAGCCAGTCCTAGTCCCGGTGATAGCGTAGTGTCTTTATTTTATTATTATTTTCTTTCAGTTATGGTTGAGTTGTTATTCTCATTTTAGATACGTTGGTATATGTGTCATTCAGTGTTTTGGTATTTTTCTGTATTATGCATCGTCGGTCTGCCCAAAGGGCATATTTGGAGTTTGTTTTTATAGTATAGACGTTGGTACATGTTTTTGGTGGCAAAAAAGGTGATTCGCTCACCCCCAACGCCCCCGTCAACCCATCCCAGGGCTAACACGGAGGAGGTAAATCACGATGGCTACTAGCCCAGATGCTGTGGCTAGTGCATGGGGAGGGTGGGCATATTGGTTTTGTCAGGATTTAACCCCCAGACCTCTTGGTGGCAACACCCACGCACTAACCATCAGTCCATCCCGTGGGGACACGTTGGTACATGTTTTTGATGATATGGATAGTATTTATTCATTTATTTATATCATAGTTGATCATATTTATGTGTGGAGGCCGTGGAGGCCATATTATATATGTATTGTATGTGAGATTGTCCGCCGTACAGGGAAGGTGCTGTCCGTTTGCATCGGGCATGCAGCCCCTCGGGGTGTGACAATTAGCCTATCAAACGGAGACTTAAATTTTTATATAACATAATTGATATCACAATGATGCACATTAATTCTTATATAATATATTTGATATCACATTGAAGTGCATTCATCCTGCTTTAGTTTATAAAAATGTAACCATTATTTTGTTATTCCCTCTATCATATAGAAGATTTTCACTTTTATTTATTATTATTTTTCAAGTTGGCATTAGATATCTAGCTTATGTCGATTAATTTTGGGATTGACTGACCTGATCCATAAATTTTTTTCACTAACCATTAAAGTAAATCGGGAAGTCCTCGGAGCGAGTGATCCATTAGCCCGTGTTCTTAGGTCCACTGTCCATTAAGAAAAATTCATCCGTTAATTTGCTAAAGCTGAGACTTATTCTGAAATATTTGAGAATCTAAGAAGACATTTTGCCGCTGCATCATTACCCCAAGGGTGAAGGTTTCCACTTATTCATGTATTTGATGATTGCCATTATCCTGTCATCAAGGTTAATGATACTGCTACAGTGGTCTCTCTCTTGTGATAGGCTATCTGTTGTCACGAGTCTTCCTCATACTTTAGATCTTAGCAGCAACTTCCAAAATTCTTACCAAAGAATCTAGTAAGATTCCAAATTCATCATCTTGTGCTGCTAAAGCTGAAGAAGTTGCTTAGCATGCTAGTAGTCCTTCCATTGACGTTGAATATGTAAAATGACATGCATCTTGGAAGAATAATCATGCTCTGACCTTATACTTTTCGCAGACATGCGCTCTCGCACTCGTCGGTAGTATCCGATGCAATTACATTAGTATGATTTTTCCGACGTCCCATAAATATGGAGAAGAATTTTTACTCTATATTCCCAACTTTTTCTAATCTTGTGTTGACAAATTGTCCAGTCAAAGTATACCTGTATCCGCATACCATTCATCCAAACTGACGCAAGGAAATTTACAGGGAGTTTACCGCGAAACATAAAGGCGAAACAAAAGATGAGACTTGAATACTTGACATATATATATATATATATAGGCCTCTAGCAACTTTGTGAAACCAATCTAGCATTGGGAGTTTCAAGCAATTAAGAAGATCATTCAACATCCATTGCCCAGATGCGGCTGTTTCTTATTCGGTTCCTGCAAATAGTAGCAACGGTGTTCACTGTTCTTGGTCTGGCTTCATCGAGTATGTATCAAAAGAAATCTTACTCTAAAGTCATAAAACTGCAGGATCTTCCGTAGCTTCTCCTTCTCATTTATTTATTCATCGTTTTTATAAGAAAATACATTATTGTGCATTTCGACCAGAGCTCAAGCGTTTGTGCAGGAGATACACTGAACCAGAACAGCTCACTTATCCATGGCCAGACGTTGATCTCGGCAGGAAGCGTATTCCAGTTCGGCTTCTTCAATCTTGCGAATGATCCGGTGGACGTATACGTAGGAATCTGGTACTTTAATCGCGCACTCGGAGAAGGCACAGTAGTATGGGTTGCAAATACTAAGGCCCTCAACAGATCCACCGCGTCCTTGAACCTGAACGCCACCGGAAACCTAATCGTATCTGATGAAGGAACAACTATTTGGTCGACGAACACGTCCACAGAAAGTTCTTCAAGATTGCAGATTTTGGACTCGGGAAACCTCATACTGATCGCTGGCGACGCTAACAGAACTCTATGGCAGAGCTTCGACGAGTCAAGCAACAGTCTTCTCCCTGGCATGAAGATCGGGTTCAACTGCCTGACCAATACTACATGGAAGCTCGTGTCATGGAGGAGCGAGACGGACCCTTCTCCGGGCTACTACGAAGACAGGATGGAGACTCAAGGGGTTCCGCAGATTGCCATATTCAACGAATCCGGCAAAGTCTACCGCTTGGGGCCGTGGAACGGATACCAGCTCGCTGGCGTCCCAAAGATGGGGGCGATCGGTGTGAACTTCACGTACGAGTCCAACAGCATCGAGTCCTACTTCATGACTAACTACGAGAACGAGGCATCGCCGGCGATCCAGTCGGTGTCGCTGTTGGCCTCCAACGGCAGCTACCGTCGCTGGCATCTGCAAAACGGAGCGTGGCAACTTTTGTGGTCGATTCCCGAAGACGATTGCGATAACTACAATCACTGTGGCCGCAACAAAATTTGCACCAAGGGCTACTACTTGTACTCCTGCGATTGCTTGCCAGGGTTCAAACCCATACCTGCAGAGAACGGGTGCGAAAGGGAGAAGTCCTTGAGTTGCTCGTCCAACCAAATTTCACGGGTGCAGAAAGTGAAACTGCCCGACACTGAGAACGCCACAGCCCACAGAAACGTGAATCTGGACCGGTGCAAGAGCTTGTGCTTGGGCGATTGCTCCTGCGTGGCGTATGCTGTGGTGACTGGGCTGAATGGTTGCCTCACTTGGCGTGGCGATTTGTTGGACCTCAGAAACTTTACCGATGGAGAAGATGATCTATATGTTCGGCTTGCAGGTATGCCAATTATATCGATGATGATCAAGGATGAGATATATATATATATACAGTTTGTAATCATCACGAATTTGTTGTTTTTCTATGTAGAACGTTTGACTCCTAAGGGGAAGCAGGAACTTGTCTGGGAGATAGCCATTCCTCTGTTGCTTGGATTCATTCTATTATGTTGTCTAGCTTTACTTGTGATCAGGAGGAGAAACAGAAGATTGAGGACTGCTGCTGAGTCCTCAGCCAAGTCGACTAGCTTGCAATTGCAGCTGCCAAATGTGGATAAAGGTAAATAATGACTTAGTTCATTATGATTTATTTGGGAGAATTCAACGTGGATCATGGTGTTCGTACTCACAGGTGGCCTGCAGAAGCTCTCTCTACAATCTAATTCCATGGATTTTGATGATGCATCAAGGTTGATTGTGATAGGCTCCGAGGATTCTGCTCTGTATAATAGTGGAGTAGGTCAGTTCTTTCTTTCGGTCATTTGAACTTAATCCATTCTTCTGTTGTCTGAGTAAAAATCATAAGAGAAGATTTCTGCTGTTTATGGTGTGGTCTTGTGGCAGGTTCGATCAATACACTTGGGGCACTACCTTCCTACGATTTATCTACAATAAGAGATGCAACAAATAATTTCTCGAGTGAAAATAAACTCGGGGAAGGTGGATTTGGTGTGGTTTACAAGGTAATTAGAGATCTATGTCATAGGAAAAGACTCAGTGTTTCAAAGATACTTACATATTCCCATGTGAATTGCATTTTGTTAGGGTCAGTTTCAAGATGGGCAAACAATTGCCGTCAAGAAACTGTCGAGATACTCCACACAAGGCCCAAAGGAGTTCCAAAATGAACTCTCATTGATTGCCAAGTTACAACATAGAAATCTTGTTCGACTTTTGGGATCATGTATTGAAGGAGATGAGAGACTCATCATCCTTGAATACATGGAAAATAAAAGCTTGGATGCCTTCGTTTACGGTTAGTGTACTTGCCTACATTAAGTTAAATTGTAATCATCAACTACAATTTAATCATCTGATCTTGAGCAAATGTGCCAGATAAAACTAAAAGTTCATTGCTAAATTGGCAAAAACGCATTGAGATTATAATTGGGATTGCTCGTGGTCTCCTATACTTGCATCAAGACTCTCTCTTGAGGGTCATCCATCGTGATCTTAAGCCGAGCAATATCCTCCTTGACAAGGACATGATTCCGAAGATTTCAGATTTTGGCATTGCAAGGATATTTGAAGGAGATGGAGCTATTGAGAATGCAACTACTAGACCAATCGGAACAATGTAAGTCTTTTAGGATGAGTTTATTTGAGCGAAAAGATATAAAAGAGTAAGAGCGGGAGCTTAGGAGGGAAAATAAAAAAGAAATAAACATTATGTTACTTATGTTTTATATGCAATTTTGTCGTCTTTCACCCTTCTTATCTTTTATATTTATGCAACTAACATAATTTTAGTCGAACAATAAATTGTAAGAATAATAATATTATTAAAATTCTCAAATGCAGTGGATATATGGCGCCTGAGTATTTAAATGATGGAGTCTTTTCATTTAAATCAGATGTATTCAGCTTCGGTGTGATAGTATTGGAAATCCTTAGTGGCAAGAGGAACAAAATGACTAGCCAAACAGATACAAGTTTGAATCTTCTAGGACATGTAAGTATATGCTACCTCAAAACATGAAAGCTTTTATCTTTATAAGGTATCATTTCAATTTTTGATTTTATGTTATCGCAGGCATATAGGCTTTGGAAGGAAGGTAGATCCTTGGAGATTCTTGATAATGCACTAGATTGCTCATATCCAATAACAGAAATTCTGCGTTGTATCCGAATGAGTTTGTTGTGTGTACAAGATAACATCGAAGACAGACCAACAATGGCAGAAGTTGTGATGATGTTGGCAAGTGAAGTCGAACTCCTAACACCCTTTAAGCAACCTAACACAGTATCAACAAATGGAGAAGAACACTTCACTGCCACAGATATGAGTCTTACAATCACAAGTCGATGACATATCTACATCCTTTTAACTCTAGAGCCATAAGTGCCTTTTGTATTGTGATCATTCCATGATGACCACCATACTCTTTGATCTTTACCTTTATATTGATGATATAGTTTGTGCTTGAAGCCCTCATATTCCTCCTTTAGTTCCAGAGGATGTTCATCGCTAAAGGTCTGGATGCTTTTTGGATGTTTGTAAGGTGTATGTTTATATGCTCCGTGAGTATGAGTAACTTCCTTCGACTTACTAGTCATATTACATAATTCATTCAGTGTTGTTTCCTGTATGGTTAAAATTTCATGTATATGAGTTTGGTGACAAAAGTTTTACTATATCTTTGTGAAAATATCAAAACTTTTGAAATCATAAAGATGTTTGATTGGAATCTTGCAAAGTACTAATCACAATCACGCTAGGAATGACTAGAGATTTTATGTAAAGAGAAACCAATTTAAATTTATTGTTCAAAACGTTGATTGTTTCATGACAATCGAAGATCATTTGGTGCAAAGCCTATATATATAGATAGTCTAGTGATAAATGAAATTTGAAGGGCTCATACCCAAAATGCAAAGGTTTAAATCGAATATGTGTAATGACATTGTTGAGAAGGCCTTAATTTATCCCTTTTACCCCAAGAAAAAAGTCTTGCATCCAATAGTGTGAGGACACGCCATGCATCAACACTAAAAATGTTAAAATACGGAAAAATTAGAGTTTTTGGATTGTTGGATAAGGTTTAAGGGGATAGAGGTGTTTAACACTAAATTTTGGAGGGTGTATTGGATTTAAAAACCTAGTCTTGAGGGTCTGGATTGAATTGTTTAAAATTAGAGGGGTAAAGTGCTTAAAAGCCCTAAGTTAGGCATGGAGTTTGGATTAGCTGGTGATCCGGGCATTTACTTTGCTCGAGTTGGTTTCAATGCCCCGCTCAGTGACAATATACCCCAGAAACTTTTCACTCATGGCTTTGAAGAGGCACTTGGCCGAATTTAACTTGAACCTATACTTTCTCAACGTGTCACACGTCTCTTCTACATCCTTTATAAGGTTGCCTACTCGGGCAGACTTGATGAGGATATCGTCGACGTATACCTCGATGTTTCGTTCGATCTTCTCTTGAAAGATCTTGTTCATCATTCGTTGATAGGTGACCCCTGCATTCTTCAATCCGAAGGTCATCGCAGTATAGCAGTACGTACCGTCCGGCATGATGAAATTGACCTTTTCTTGGTCAGCCGCTGCTAGGGGAACTTGATGGTACCCCTGATACGCGTCTAACATGCAGATCAGCTCGCTCCCGGCAGTGAAGTCCACCATCTGATCGATTCTCGACAAAGGATAGCAATCCTTCCTTGTTGGTTGCCAGCCACGAAAGTCAATACAAATGTGTCATCTATTGTCTAGCTTGGGTACCAACATCACGTTGGCCAGCCACGTCGGAAACTGAACCTCCCGGATGTGTCCGACCTCCAAGAGCTTATCCACCTCGGCTCGAATGATTTTGTTTTGGTCAGTACTGAAGTCCTTTTTTCTCTGCTTTACCGGTCGGGTATCAGGGTAGACGTGCAGATGGTGCACCAAGACCTCCGATCGAATGCCTCTCAAGTCCTCGACTGACCAAGCGAATACAACTTTGTTTCAGGCCAGACAACTTATCAATTCCTGCCTCAGCTCGCTCGGGAGGCCCTACGCAATCTTGACTTTAGCTTCTTCTTGTCCAAGGAGCAGCTGAACCTCTTCCTTGTCTTCTCGCAGCTTAGCTCTGGGTGAAGGTTGTACCATGTGGCAGCTGGCCAACGGTGTCCTAAACGTCTTTCGGACCTCCGTCCGAATGGGCCTCCTCCACATGGTCCCCTACAGGGAACTTGACTTTGAGATAGAAAGTGAACACAACCGCCCAGAACTCATTGAGGGTCGGTAGGCCCAATATAGCATTATAAGCGGATGGGCGTCTACTATGAGGAAGATGGACCACCGAGTCCTCTTTAGGGGCTCCTCTCCCAAGGATATGGTCAACTTTATCTGTCCGACCGACTGTACCTTATTGCCTGTGAATTCGAAAAGAGGTGTGGCCACCAGCTGTAACTCTACCACGTTGATCTGCAGTTGGTCAAACACCGTCTTATAGAGTACGTTGACCGAGCTGCTTGTGCCCACGATGGTTCAGTGGACTTGATAATTGACTATTACTACTGATAGGACTACTGTGTTATCATGGGGGAGCTCCATGTCCTGCAAGTCTTGAGTCCCGAAACTAATCTGTGGACCTTGGACTTGAGCTGCATTGGTCCCGACCTGATTAATTTTCGGTTGGCGCACTTAGGACTTATGGGTCCGATTGGAGTCCCCGTACATAGGCCCTCCTAAGATGACGTTCACATACCCCTACACCGCGTTCCTCTTGTTGGCTTGCTCCTCGTCAGCCTTTGAAGCTTCAGGCAGACCGGCCACTTGGAATAGCTATCAGGCCACAGGTGATTCTACAGGGCGTCGCCCTGGGTGTCTAGGTAGAGTCGCCAGGATGCTCCCCGGGTGATGGGAGTCTGCCCCCATCCTAGCTGTCTGCATTCCTAGGTAGCATGCATGTGGCTCTGGTGGAAAGAGCAATATGGCCTCCATTTGGCCTGGCTGCATCCTTGGGTCACTTGTTGTACTTGTCAATATCCTAGCTCGAGCCTATCAGTGGCTGCCTGGGGGCTTCGAATGGGCCTTCTCGGAGGGGTGGCCCTTTGAGTCGGGGGAAGAGTTGGAGTCGGGCCTATCTCCTTTCGCTGGGCTGCCTGCGCCTCCACCATGTCAACGTATTGGACTACTCTCCCCAAGAGGATGTCAAAACTTTTGGGTGGCTTCTGATCAGTGAATGGAAGAATCCCCCCTCTTAAAGCCCCTGGGAGAAAGCACTGATCATTACCTCTGGAGTGGATATCGACACATCCATCATTACCTGGTTGAACCTTTTAATGTAGGCCTTAAAGGACTCCTTTGGGCCTTGTTTAAGGGCAAAGAGATTAAGGCTCGTCTTGTGGCGTCTCCGACTACTCGCAAAGTGCTGCAAGAAGAGTTTCTTGAAATCCTTAAAGTTCTGTATCGACTCGCTAGGAATCCGGTCAAACCACCGCTGAGCGGGACCAAAAAGCATGGTCATGAATGCCCGACACTTGATGTCGTCCGTGTACTGATGCAGTAGAGTTGTATTTTCGAATTTAGCTAGGTGTTCCTCTGGATCTGCGACCCCTCCATATTCCGTGATAGCCAAGGGTCGAAAATGTTTGGGAACAAGGTCTCGGAGGATGCGACTGGAGAAAGGAAGTCCCAACCTATTCAGAGGTGTCTGATCGGCAACAGCTTTACCCTTGGTCGGGTTGTGGGGAACCACATGGCTAGAGGAGGAGATCTCCATATGATCCGACTGAGCCTCATCATCTATGGGTCGGAAGAAAGCCCTGGGGAAATAGGCGCTCCCGCCTTGGTGCATACCTGCTCCCGCTTGGGTGGCCATTGCTATGGTGGAGGTGGCCGGCAACCCAGCGGCCGGGTTGCCACTTAGTGGTTGCTGTTGCACCAGCTTCTGAGCCTTGGCGGCGACCAATAGCTCAAAGTCCTCTAGTGAGATGGTGATGGCCATTTTGTTGGAGTCGCTCATCTTTCGTCTTCCGATCAGGCAAAGCTATTCTCACAGATGACGCTAAATTTGATCCTGTTGGTAAGCAAAAGGGGGCCACCCGGTGATGACTTGCTTGTGTGTTGACCAAAGACTGACTGTGGGATCATCGACTGGATGATCGGATAGGTCCGACTAGACAATAGGGACAACCGGCTAGGTTCTTGGAAAGGGCCAAGGACGAAGATTGTCGTGTAGGGCACAGAGACCAACCAGGCGGTTCTCCGACAAGGGCACTCCGACGACTCTCTCTAGGTTCGACGAGTAGGGAATGAGAGGATCACTGTAGAAGAATTCTTTTTCCCTCTTCCTTTCTTAAGGGGGCCCACTTTATATAGGTGGGATGACAGACAAAAACCTACTAGAGTATCCTAAAGAATTTAATGGGAATCTGGCAGCAGACTTTGCGGGCCGACTGAGGGGCTAAATCTGTCATCGTATAGCATAGCAACTTGACCTAGTGTTACAGCCACCCACCTTTCTTAACTACCTAGCACGTAAGTGGGCACGCGCCACCTCACTATCCCCTAGCAGGATTTCACTAATACCCTCTGTACTCCTTGGGCGCGTAAACGATAGCCTCTACATTGTGTGCAAGCTTCGTCACGATCGACCGATCACCCGTGCTTGGCCGATCGGCAGGTTACGATGGCACTTTCCCCCGAGTCTCACCTCTAAGCAGCCGCAATCGCCTTAACTCGAGTGGACCTGACCGTGACCCAGTGGTCGGGTGGGGATCCCGCCGACGAGATTTCAATCGGGCATTGCCAAGGCCCCGGGTTGCCCCTGCCTGAAGGGCCTTCCAACGACCTTTCGTCGACCGGCCTAGGACTTCCTTAATGGCCGACCCGACCTTTTTCTTGGTCGACCACGACCAGGTCATCCCCCCATGGGGACCGGTTCGAGTGGGCTCCATCTTCACCCAAATCACATCCGCCTCGAATGAGCTAGGTTTGGAAGGCTATACTATAAAATTTCACCCACTACAAGTCATTCCCTTCTTGGTCTCCCGCTTGCAAACCCACTACCGCAACAGCCCCTTTTCATTCTTCTTCTCCTCATGATCTCCTGACTTCTTTCTCCATCTTCTTGTCGTCGCTGCATAGCCTCTCCACCTTTCTGTTGTCGTCGTTAGCGGCAAGAGTTTGAGGTAGTCATTTGCGCTAGAGAGGGAGGGACTTCTTGTCGTGGATTTGGCCCCTTCTATGCCGTCATTATCCCTCTCCCATCCCTAACCCATGGACGCCATTTGTCAACAGCGCCGCACCATTGTCAAAGTTAGCAACCTCAACTCTCCAACACTGACCACGAGTAAGTATGCCATCGCCACCTTCGTTTGTTGCTTTTGTTTCCTTACAGCGATCGTCACTATTCGTGATGCCCTAATCGATCCATAGTTGCAACCCCCTTTAATCTATAACGAAGTGGTGTTTCACTGATCTCCAAGGGCAGATCTTGGATCTAAGCACTAGTGGTAATCCCTCCTCGTGGCCATGGAGTTGGTCAGGCTTGGATCGGCACAGGTGGCTCATCTTCAAGTGAGATCTGTTAATGATGGTTTATTTTGGAGGATTTTTACGGTGGGATTGTCACACCCCAGAGCCCATGTTTGCTCGAAAAATGGGCAACATATCCCCTGTATGACGGACAATCTGAATCATTTGTACATACATCTCACATCAGTTATAAATAAAACTCAGCCAACAAACAATTAACATAAAATAACTTCACAACCACGCAGTATAGAAGATATTACGAAAAATAACTTCACAACCATGCAGTATAGAAGATATTACGAAAAATCATATATCCTAATTAAAACTCAAATCTAACGAAAACATACCAAGTACATATAAGCATAAACATAACTCTACTAAAACTAAACATAATTCTACTGAAATAACAAATAACAGTCCGATAAAGTAAATGCGGAAAGAAAATATGGAAAGCCTTCAAAATGCTCGATACCATGGGATTGACAATTGGATCCTATTCTGGCTCCACGTAATGCAACTATCGACTACCTAAAATAGAATTAGATGCAAGGGGTGGTGAGTTCGTACGGACTCTGCGAGTAATCAGATAGATAAACGCATGACATATAAAAAGATATAATAAGCAAGTAGAAACAAAAATATACAGTCTCCGAAACAGAATAACATATAAGCAGTTATAAAACTAGATAAAAGTGCAAATAATATCTCATATATGAATGTCAATTAAATGCAACAATCATAGCTCAAACAAATACAACAAATACAAGAAAATGCAAGATTTAATAAATGCACATGATACAATGACATGCGTCACCCCTGACGTCAGTCAAGATGTCATCACATCATATCTGTGAAGCTGAGTGGTAGGACTGTATAGGGGTTGTGACAACTATAGGCCGAGTAAGGGCTTGAATCTTTGAGAAACGGTGAAATTGTAACTTTGTAAATTTCCTGAATCTTTTTACAAAAGTGTGATTGAAAAGTAAATATTTGACTTGTTCCCCTTTTCCCTCTCGTGACCTTTGTTTTGCCCCCAAAGAACCGTTTTTTTTTTCCATTTTCCCTAAATCCTAAATAGGACATAAAAAAAAATAATAAAAATAAAAGTCTCTTGTGGCCGCCGCCTGTTGTCGCCGCAGCCTTGCACCGTCGAGGCCTCGCGCCGCATAGCCTTGCAACGCCACTGCCTCCATGGCTTCATGGCACCACCACTGCCCTTGCGACGCTATTACTCTGCGATGTCGTTGTTATCGCAGCCCCACGAAGCCACTGCCTTCGACATTGCTGTTGTGGTTGTTAATTAGGTGTCAATTCGGGTGGGTCGGGTCGGGTTCGGGTCGGGTTGGGAAATTTTTTTTTTAAACTCCCAACCCGAACCCGACCCGAACCCGGTTTCAACCCGAAACCCTCAAACCCGAACCCGAACCCGACCAACCCGATCCAACCCGACCCGACCCGAATAACCCGAAAAAATCGATTCAAAACGTCTTTTTTCACCATTTTCCCTATAATTCTTCACTTTTATCTCAATACTTTATCATGATCATACTATATTGATATTAATATACATAAAAATATCTTAATTTTCAAAATAAAATTTGATTTAATCCCAAAAAATCCACAAAATATTAAATTCGGGTCAACCCGAACCCGACCCGAACCCGACCCGAACCCAACCCGAAAATTTTCAACCCGAAACCCTCCAACCCGAACCCGACCCGAACCCGAAAATTTTCAACCCGAACCCGATTTTTTTCGGGTCGATTTGGGTTGGGTCGTCGGGTCGTGTTGATTTTTGACACCCCTACAAGTTGTTATCACCATCTTAGGCTCATACCGTCACAATCTCCATGGCATGCTAGAAGTAGCCATTGCCGTCTCCACGGGCATAGCTGAGATGGTAAGGGATTGATAGATTGTCACTAAAGGTTTTGAGTTTGAACTATGAGATTGGTGGGGAGTAAATCTCTATACCCTCTATAAAAAGTCTCTACCCCACTTCTTACCTTCTCAGTCATCGTGATTTATCTCTTTCATATTGTTCCTAGGATGGACTGACGAGAGGGCGAATATTTCGTTTTTTTTGCACCAGAAGTAGCCATTGCCCATGCCAGAATCAACCGCCTCTCATGTGGGAAGCAACATCAACCATGCTAGCTACTAGCCATTGTTTGCATTGTTGTTGCTTGCTATTAGGGATGTTGCACTAAATAGGAATTGATTGACCTTTTCACGGGAAGGTTTCTTTGACCATTTTCATATATGCGTTTACCTCTTGGATCCTTTAGTGATTAATCTAATTAAATTGTGTTTGAGGACTTTCTAATGGACCTTTATTTAGGGCAGCAACTAGAGTGTTTGAGTTTACAAGGTTTGGGACTTATGATTCCCAAGGAGGTGAATTGGAAATATGAGATGAAAGTGATCATGGAGTCTCAAGGTAGAGCATCTCCAATGCAAGATTTTTGAAAAGATTTGTAAAATAAAGATTTGTAAAATAAAAAAAGTTAAATAAAAAAACTCCAACCTAGATATGAAGTTTGAGTTTTTTAGTTTAAAAGTAGGTTTGATTTTTCAAATCTATTTTTTTCTCTAGAAGGTAGAGCCAACCATTAATGATAAGATAAATTTTACATGTGATCATTTCAAAACAAATAAAAAAAATTATTTTATAAAATATTTAATTATAATATTTTATTTATTAGTAATAATTAAAGTTATATTTTTACAATTGTAAATAAATATAATCGATAAATTAAAAATATACTATAATTAAATTAACATTCATAAATTAATTAAATATTAATTAAAATTAAAAATTATATTAAAATCATAAATTTATTAATTTAATAATTAAAAATTATAAATAAATTAAATTAAATATAATAATTAATTAAAATATTTAATGAAAATTATATAGAAAATATCGATAAATTAAAAAATATACTATACTTAAATTAACATTCATAAATTAATTAAATATTAATTAATATTAAAAATTATATTAAAATCATTAATTTAATAATTTAATAATTAAAAATTATAAATAAATTAAATTAAATATCATAATTAATTAAAATATTTAATGAAAATTATATAGAAAATAGTAGGCTTTAATATTTGTGATGTGATATTGACATGAGATATCAAAAAATATAAAAAAAAACTAATTGAGAGGCTTAACTATGGGACATGTCTATATAATTTTTTATATTTACACGACACTTTAAGAATTAAAAAAAAGAAATTCCTGAAATTTAATCATATTTGGAGATGCCCTAATATAACATACGGTGCAATTTCTTTATTCCAGACAGAGTCTTCCCGCTTGTTTCGCTTTAATTACCTCGTGCATGATTAGTTTTGATAAAGTAGATTTAATAATAAAGTATTCTTCTCTTGTTGTATATCGATCAACAAGGTGTTGATCGATATATGCGTTCACATGGATTGTCCTAATTGATTTTATTGTTATTCATCCTTTGTTCTTCTTAAAATGTGTGTATCGCCCTGGGGTTATGATGTCTGGCTTATAGTATAGCGGAAGGATAATTAATTATCATTGTAAATATTTATAATTCGTTTCCTAATTACAATATATTTTACAAAAAAAAATTCAAATAGGACGTCAACCCTTGAATGTTGGGCTTCTGGACCGTTAATCGTAAATATTTCTCAATTTACTCTAGCAACTGATAGAAAATTTTAATGAGATTGAATTGGTTGTCTGAGATTAAAAAAATCTTGTTAACTATTTTTTTCTTAAAATTTGTGTATTATATAATTAAAATTAAAGTAGAGATACTACGAACATTGAGAATCAATAGTAATATTTTAGCACAATATGAACTTCTCTAGGAAATTGAGAGAAAAGATAATATGTAATTAATTATATCTTCAAATAAATAACGTAATTGATATATATTATTTACAATTTAGCTTTACGCTTTGAAATAAGTTGTGTATTATTTGTAGCGTTCTGAAAATTGAACCGGTTCAACCGGTCGAACCGATTGAATCGAAAATCGATTAGATTTCTGATCCAAATTCTTTAAAAAATGACTGCTCAAGAACCGGGTACAAACCGTTCTGAACCGGCCGGGAACCGATGAACCGGATAAATCGAAAAAACCGGGCAAACCGGTTGGGATTATTTTATTTTTTTGATTTTTCCCTCTTTTACAGTTTTGCTTTCTTACTTAAAAAAATGAAAAGTAAAAAATAAAATGTCAAAAATCTATTTTATTTTCACCAAAAAGCCTCAAACGAACAAATCTGCTGTTTACTTGCAGAGAGTTGTCGCCGCCAATCTCTCGCCGCGTCGCCCCGTCTCCGCCAGCCTCGTCGCGTCACCCTGCCTCCGCTAGTCTCGCCCCGCCGCCAGCCTCGCTGTGTCGCCTCGCCTCCGCCAACCTAGTTTGTTTTTTCATTTTTTTGATTTTGCATGTGCTTTGTTAGTGTTCTCTATTTAAGTGTTTATTAGTGAACAAATGTTATTGTGATATAGTTTTAACTTCTAATAAGATTCTTCAATTCATGTCCAGATTTCTTGAACCCAATAGTTTTAATTTTGAATTTTTCTTTGAAACTAACCTTTTTTTCAAGAATACCGTGCTAAGTTATTGACAAAAACAAATCACATGCTTGACCTAATTGATTCAATTTTGAAGAGAATAGTTGGGCAAGTTGTTAGTTTCATATATTTATCAAAATACATGTTTTATTATATACCGGTTATATCCCGGTTGGAATCCCGATTAAATCAGTTGAATTTTTGAACCTCTGAACCTTTATCCCGACCGGTATAATGCTCGGTCCGATTTTTAGAACCTTAATTATTTGTATTAACTTAACAAAACTATAAATGAACTACTTTAATTGAAAAGTTTCAACTCTAAATTTAAAAATGATTGTGTACACCTCATGATAAATTAAGAGAATAATAAATGTAATACTAGAGATATAGAACTTTGGCTCCACCTCTAAAAGAGTTGCATGATCATTTATAATCTAGAGCTTCAACTTCGCCCTCTAAGAGTTCGCGTGACTACCTTTAAAAGAGTTGTGGGATTCTTTATAGTTTAGAGCTTCGACACCACTCTAAAAGAGTTGCGTGATTACTTGTACGTAGTTTCACTAGTAGAAAAATGCTTATTAACAACGGACGTTCACCGTTGTCGTAGGCTAAAAACACTATTGTTAAAGGTCATGTTGTTAAAAGGGGTGCTCAACATCAACAGTTAAAAACTGTTGTCGTTTATAGTCAATAACAACAGTGTAGCAATGAGTTTTCACCATTGTCTTTTAATGTGATCGACAACAGGTTAACAATAGTATTAAACCGTTGTTTGTGTGTGATTTAAACAATAGTTTGACAACAATTAAAAATCGTTGTCTTTTGGTTGAGGCAGCCAACAATTTACAACAAATACCATTTAAAACATAAATTATATAAATAATTAAATAATATTGAGCAAACACACTTCAAACTATCATACATCAAAATATCATCAAATATCATATATCATACTGCGCAAATATCACACATCAAGATATCCCCAGTATTAGTCCAAACTGAGATAACATCATCAAAATATCATATACATCAAGAACCAGAAACTGAGATAAACATCATCAAAATTAGTCCAAACATCATCAAAATATCCCCAGTAGCTTCATCCAAGTGCAGTCAACCAGATGAAAACAGCTGCGCCTCTTAGCTTTGCACCATAAGCTGATTCCTTCCCTTGGATATGAATTGTCACAACAAATAGAAATATAAAATGAGCATTCACAACTAAAAATAATAGAACAAAAGATTCTAGAAGATAATTATGATACAACTATATTATAGTACGATAGAGATGCAATGTTGTCATCTGAAATTGGTCTGAAACAAAACAAGCAACCAGCTGAGTTCTTTTGTAAAACACTTACAGCAAGTGATACAATCGACATGCATTGTATCACTTATCGATATGCATTGAGATAAGCTGTCAAAATCTCTATTTAGTTTGTAACATCTTGTCAACGATATGCCTAAAGCTTCCAGAATTGATTCATACCTTATCGACATGCATTGAGATAAGCTGTCACAATCATTTTTGCTCACAGCAAAATGGAGATCACTCGATGAAAGATTCAGAATGTGGGAGGACATTTCTTGATTGTCTACAAGGTTGTATGTGACAATAAATCAACCTAGTTTGTGAGAATTACATCTCACTTTCTTTGGGAAGACTGAGGTAGGCAAGTCAATAGGATATTTAGACAATTAATAAAACTGATACCAAACAATAAAAATTATACTCCAGTTAATTATTTAAAGCAATAAAGCAAGTGGAAAAAATCTCAATGTATAAATAGCTTATTGTTAGCTATCAGCTTATTGATTAGACTCTTCCTAAAAATTTAAACTATTGGTATAAATAATTACCAAATCAACTTAAGTTTCTATTAAGAGATCAACTGATTAAATCTAAAACAAAATTTAAGCCTATAAATGATATCACAACTCAGAAAAGGGTTATCTACACATAAACACAGTAATAGAATATTAAACAAATTAGATTAAATGAGAATACAGCTCCAAATAATAGTCATGCACAAAATAAAACATTTGGCCCAAATTTGTTGGAAATAGTAGAAAAATAATAAGAAGAAAAGGAACTTGTACATACCTATTCATAAATATAATCTTGTATGCATTTGGCTACCTCAGAGCGCACTTCATCAATTTCTTGTTGAGAGTACTCCACTTGTGTGAACTGCGAACACACATAAATTATATAATCTTAAAGAACAAAACATAATTAATTGAAAAAAATGATAACAAAATAACTTCTAATTATTTGAGATAATAAAGATAATATTACTATCGATCGCAATGCATCCCCCTCAATTGTTGCAATTTCTTCAGTAATTTGTCTCATAAATCTCAGAATTATATTAGTATTACTAAACAAATAAAGTATGTCTAAGAACAAATAAAACAAAAATTAAAGTTGAAAGTAATTCGAAAACTTACCATATGTAAACAACCATACAATTTCCTGAAATAGGCTCCAAGTGATACAAAGGACTGATGTCCTCAAAGTACAAGTTCAGTTCATAATCATCTTGAAATACCTCATGATCTAAAATAATTGACAACTTTCTTCCATTTCGAGAGCACGCTTTGAAGAACAAAGGATTCTACAAGATAATTCTGTAGCTTAACAGAAAAGTATGATATCTTGAAGGGCTCTAATAGTACAAAAGAAAAGTATAGATGATAGACCATTCAACATACTGATGAGAAACAAACTGCTAGCATTCAAAGTGGGACATAAGATGGACAAACAGTCACAACATCGAGTCTGTGCTTCTCGCCATAGTCAATTGTCTCACGCTCTGCTAGTGTTTTTGAAAGACTGTACCAATTCTATGAACACCAAGATAATCAAAGATTAAATAAGTGTCTTTTAGGCAAGCATTCAGCATATGCAAGATCATCAGAGCATCATCAACATTGTACTAACTAACTCAGGTCAAGTAACTAAAAAAACACATACCCCGAACAATGCTTGCAAAACTATGATAATTGTAATGTTCTCATTATCTTCTCCTCAAGAGGCTGAAAGTTATTGATAATTTAGCAATTGTCTTAGATAAGCACTCAGCATATGCAATATCCATTTGAACACTGCCACCATCTTATCATCGAAATCAAAGTCTTGTTTGTCTGAATTATTTAGTATCAGTTAACTATGAAAGAATACATAAAGTGAGCAATCGTTACACAGCTATGACATTTGCAATTGATTTCACTATCTTCCCCTTAGAGCCTAACATAACAACGACAGTATACACTAAGAGAACCAGAATATATACCAAAGACCCATGTGTTGCACTCAAACATGCAAATCTGTTATCAATGTTTTTACTCCAATGATTACACAAAGAAAATTTCCACAAATTTACCTCGGTTTTCCGGCAATATTCAGTTATTTCAACAACACCCAATAGACAACGGTGTTTTGAAAAACCGTTGTCTTTTTTCATTTAACAACAGTTTTTTCAAAAACCGTTGATGTTGATAAATTTTTTACGGAAAAAGACAACTGTTTTTAAAAAATCGTTGTCTTATGTATGTCAAAGTCAACGGTTTTTTAAAAACTGATGTCTATTTGCTTGGTTACGACAACTGGTTTTAATTAACCGTTGTATATTTGTGTTGCTTACATGGTAATACACAACAGCGAGCAAGCGCGAAAACGAAAACGCCCGCCTTAATTCATTCTCTTAATTCGCCGCAGCGAGCGACAACGCCGAACCCTAAGACATCTCAAACTTCCTTGCCATCTTTTCCTTCTTCTCCTCCCGCTCTCGCTCTCAACGCCGACGTCTGCTCTCACTTCACCCCCTTCGCCGCAGCCTTCCTAGAGCGTGCCGTTGCCGCCCTCGTGATAGCCCTTATCAACCCCCCTGGATCCGCTCTCGCCTCCTGCAAACCCTTCTAGGCCATCCTCCACCTCATCAACGTCGGCATCGTGTTGGACCTCTAGCCTACCGGCGCCGAGGACCCCGCCATCTCCATCGACAGAGTCGTCCAGTCCCAGAAGCTTGCCGTCCGAGCCATCTCCCGCCTCTAGGCTTTCCACTGCGGCAACGTCCGCCTCCTCTGCGACACCGTCATCGAGCACGCCCGCAGCTCACCGTCTATGACCAACTGTTCTCCGCCTCTTGCTCAATCTCCCGCAAATATCGTCGGGTTTCCAAAGTTTCTAGGGCATGGGATATCCTCGTTATTGTTTGAAGTTAGTTCTTCATTAGGTTGATAATGGATTGATTTCCCAAAATCCCATCAAAATGTCATCTTTTTTTGCTTGGATTGTTCGTTGTGTTGCTTCTCCAAACTTGAATTTTAATTTGTCTGGTGATGTTTCAAGTTACATCTGTGCCTGTTTGAACTTGAAAACTCGCGGAAAGCGATTGTAGGATCTGATGGATAAATACTTAGATGTAAGCATTAAATTTTATCCCTTTTTAAGAACTCATTAGAGCTCTAAATTCTGTCGAATCTTATATGTAGGTGATCCCAAGAATGCTCATCTAAAGGAACTGCACCCCTCAGCCACAGATAGCCTTCAGTTGTGTAAGGTCAATTTGCTCAACTACGAGTCTGTTGCCTCGGCAATTGCAGGATGTGAAGGGGTGCTCCATGTTGCCAGCCCTGCCACTTCTACCAGAGTTCCTAATCCAAAGGCGAGTATCTCAAGCAATTATATAAAATGTTTTGATATCTGAAGCTCTTTTGATGTGGTACAGACAGAGGTCATTGAGCCTGCTGTTACAGGCACTTTGAATGTTCTCAAGGCATGCTCTGAAGCAAAAGTTAAGCGAGTGGTAGTGGTTTCATCAATTGCTGCTGTCGTAATGACTCCAAATGCAAAGGATATGATCTTAGACGAGGGTGCATGGTCCGATGCTGAATATTGCCAGAAAACCGAGTTAAATTTGTGGAAATTTTCTTTGTGTAATCATTGGAGTAATAACATTGATAACAGATTTGCATGTTTGAGTGCAACACATGGGTCTTTGGTATATATTTTGGTTCTCTTAGTGTATATTGTCGTTGTTATGTTAGGCTCTAAGGGGAAGATAGTGAAAGCAATTGCAAATGTCATAGCTTGTGTAACGATTGCTCACTTTATGTATTCTTTCATAGTTAACTGATACTAAATAATTCAGACAAACAAGACTTTGATTTTGATGATAAGATGGTGGCGGTGTTCAAATGGATATTGCATATGCTGAGTGCTTATATAAGACAATTGCTAAATTATCAATAACTTTTAGCCTCTTGAGGAGAAGATAATGAGAGCATTGCAATTATCATAGTTTTGCAAGCATTGTTCGGTGTATGTGTTATTTTAGTTACTTGACCTGAGTTAGTTGTTGGGGCAATCGGCCCTGAGATGATCTGGAAGATCATGATATTTTGATGTGTGGGCAATCTGGTTAAGTTAGGATTTGTGTTGTTCTCATATGTGTACATGAGTGTGCAGGTGTACAGGTACACATGGATTTGGTTGACGTCTTCAGGTGAAGGATGGCATGGAGGTAAGCTGGAGGCTTACGTGCGCATCCGAGGGACCATTGATAGCAGAGATGATGAGCCGAGGGACGCGGACTTCGAGGCGTACGTGAAGGGTGGCATGGAGGCAAGCTGGAGGCTTGCGTGCGCATCCGAGGGACGAGGACCGAAGATGAAGAGGGTGTGAAGGCAACAGTCAAGGCTGCTGGTGAAGAGTCAACTGGGTTGTGAGGGGCTGAGTATGAGTGTTTGTACTCAGGGACTAAGCCGGGAGGGTTTGAGTGCGGAGAGATTTGTACTCGGGAGTAAAACCCTAGGTTTAGGTGTGTACCAGTCGACTGCCCCAAGGGCAGTCGACTGGTGTAGGCTCAGGCTGGCAAGATTTGAACGTTGTATTGTAACGGTCAAATCTGAGTGGGACCAGTCGACTGCCCCAGGGGCAGTCGACTGGTAAGCGGCTGTTTCAGATTCGAGCCCTATTTGAAGGGGCTCGTTTCCTACCATCTTTCTTGACGAAACTTGCTTGGGTAAAGTGAGTTAGTAGTCTTTTGTGCCCAGAACGTGTCCGAGGTGTTGTGGCGAGGTTTCTCCACCCACAAGGAGCGACAGATCTAGCCGGAGGTTATCCGAGGGTTGATCCACCGAAGGATTCTTGGATTAGTCACCTGACCGGGGTGGATACCAAGTAAATCAAGGTGTTAGCAGTGTTTTACTTCTTATTTGCTTTGCATATTATTGTTTCCGCTGCGCTAACAACATTGTAGAGATCCCAAGATCCGAAAAAGTGCTATTCACCCCCCTCTGACACACCTGAAACGATCCTTCAGTTGGTATTAGAGCGAAGGACCGCTCTTGATCGGACTAATCGCCGAGGGAGCACTCGCTAGAGGAAAAAGGGTCATGGAAGATAAATTGGGTGACGATATCAACTCACCACCATCATACGAGCATGAAAATTTTGATTATTAGAGAGATAGAATGAAGATGTGGCTCGGGATGGATTGGGAGTGTAAATGACTATTAAAGACCCATTCGAAATCCCCAAGGACAAGCATGGCAAAAGGCTTCGCCCTAGATATTGGACAAGTGAACAACAAGAACAAGCTAGGGCCAATGACAATGTAATAAATACTTTGATTAATATGTTGCCTAACCATGTGTTGAGTGATATAGGGAAATATTCAAATGCATGCGAGTTGTGGAATAAATTGGAAGAAATTCATAAGAACCCTACATCAACTCAAAGAGTGGAAGAGTGTGAGGAAATCGACTCAAGTATTCAAGAAGATGAAAAAGAAGTTGAATTGTCAAGAAAAGTGGAAGAAGTAAGTGGAGAAGCACCGATTCCATTCGAAGAAGAAGAAGAAATGACAACTTTAAGTGTTGAGGGGGAGGAGAGACCCTCATCCTCACAAGGGCAAGAGACGACTTCCATCTTCATCAAAGCTAAGTCAAGAGAGCATATTATATGCTTTGGTTGTAATAAAAAGGGGCACTACAAGGACAAGTGTCCACTAGGTAAAAAGGAGGTAATTCCTAAGCCCAAATCCATTCAATTTAAATCTAATATGGGTTGTAGGAATAAGGAAGTTCAAAACAAAAGAAAGAGGATTCGGTGTTTCACATGCGGGAAGCTCGGGCATTATCATACAAAATGTCCAAGAAGTAACGAGCTCAAAAAGATGGAGCATCTTAGGAAATGGGAGAAAGAAGAAAGAAAGAGGAGCACTCATCAAGGGGGAGCGCCAAGGGTAAGGAAGGTACCCTCTAACCCTACTCATGCTTCAAACTTTTCAATGAATACTCAAAATGTTTGTTTGAATGATAGAATTAATAATAGTTGTGTGCCCATGCGTGTTTTTGGTTTTAAATATCATGATAGGAATAGAAACAATTTTGTATGTCAAAACACCAACAATTCCATGTTTCATGATAAATCTAGGAATTATAGGAACAAGGACCAAGACATAAGCTCTGAGAAAGGAAGAAACATGCCTAGAAAAATAGGTAAACCTAAAAATGATAAAATTAGATCCAGCGATCCTAAGGTTAGGAAGTTAGAAAAGGAAAATCAAGGGTTAAGAGCAAAACTTGATCAATTAGAAAGAAACCTAGGTAGGGTTATTCAAGGGGCCAAGGATGTGAATATGAGCTCAAAGGACCAAAATCATAGGAATGGTAGGCCGGGTTTAGGATACTACTCTAGGAGGGCTAATATTGGGAAAATATCATATTCAAGGATGTCATACAACTATGGTAGAGAAAAAGTCAAAAATGGCAAGGACAAGCCAATTGAAGGAAGGGAAAAGAAATTGACAAAGAAAAAGGTCTATAGGGTTAAGAGAGTGATAGTGGAAAATCAAGAAGCACCGGAGGAGCACCGGTGTGGTCTTGCCTTTGTAGGAGAGTTACCTAAGGAAGTAACTAGGGCTAGGAGCTCAAGGGAGAGTTCTGGAAGTCAAAATGGGTTCCGTGGTCAATGGATCTCAGGTGATTTCCTTCTAGGGGATTGAAAAGAACCATAGAGTGTGTCGAGAGGTTTAAAAAAAAAGGCTAAGGTTAGTCTCAATCCTAGAAAATTGGCACACTAAAGGAGGATTATTAAGAAAAAGGTGAAATTAAGATTTTAATTGAGACAAATCGATTTTAATGCCTAAATACCATATAGCTTGATGCTATGAATGGACTATGGATGACTATGAGAAGTAGCATCAAGGTGAGGTCCAAATTAGAACTTTTGGGAAGGGTTTTATGATACTTTTTAGAGAAACACGGCGTTTGTACCAAACTTAGGATTTGGGATGGCTTTGACTAAAATTATATTTTTCCCAGGTAAATATAGAATCCACAAATATCCCCACAAGATTTCAAAATTTTTGGGAATTTATGGAATTAGTTAGGCATTTCTGAAATTCGGACTGAAAAGCTGAAATTCAGAACATCAGACACCAGTCGACTGGTTGGAGGCCAGTCGACTGGCAAAACCCACAGAATGTAATTACACTCTGACCCAGTCGACTGGCCAAGGGGCAGTCGACTGGTGCGCGGGTTTTATAAAAGGAAAGGGCGCGTCGGGAAAGCCAAACCTAGGGTTTTGGCTGCTTATTCCCGGCGATTCTCTCTTCCTCACAACTCCCCTTGCGTCCTAAGTCCATTTCAAGCCCTAAAATCAGTCCCTAAGGCCTCCTCTAACTCCGATCTACCTCTAGGGTTGGTAGAAAATCTCTTTTCTTAAGCCATTCTCTCAAACCGAAAAACATGAAGAAACAGTCAAGAGGTATGATGATTTAAGGTTCATTTCTCCATTTAAACTTTGCATTGATACTATATGATGTTTTGTGTGTGTTTTCTTTGATATTTTCTCTTTTGGGGGGTCATTTTGGTATGCATGCATGTGTTTGGTATATTAGGGTTGTGTCTAAGCGATCTAGGGGTGAATGTTCATCCCGACCAGGTCCCCAAGCTCCAGAGGAGTCAATATTTAGGAGCCGGGAGTGCAAAAAGCGGTTCGAGGAAAATGAGTTTGTTGTGTTGCCATGTCGGTATCTCAACAAATCCTATTTTGAGGACAAAGCGCCACAAATTATTGAGATGGTGACCCATTTTGGCATAGAACAATTGGTTTATTGTCAACATGACATTAACATTGATCTTGCAAGGAGTTCTATGCAAATTTAACTTGTACTGATTCAGACAATAACATTTATGAATCAAGAGTCGCCGGTGTCACCATTCCTTTCACACCCATGATTTTAGCCAGTTTCTTAGAGTGTAGGACGTCCAACAATGTCAACACATATTTTCCAATGTCATTGAGCCACTTGAGCTTCAAAACATCACCGTTGATCAGATTCATCTTCACTACTTTAGACGGCATAGGCATGAATCTGAGCGTACTTTTGATGCAAAGCCTATGAGTCCATCTAGCCATGTTTTGTATAAAATTGTTGTAGAGTGCATCCTACCCATTGCCACTAAGGGGAGAGCGAGGATTCGTTTGCCTCACCTAGTGATGATGTATGCCCTTGAGAGACGATTGGATATAGATGTGTCCTTGCATGCATTTGCCTCGATCTGTCATTTTTCCCAGAGTGTTAATGGGAAGATTTATATGCCTTTCTACCATATGTTGACTGAGTTCTTCCAGCTACGATTTGGCATTCGTGTTACTAGTGGTCAGGTCAGGCACCTGTCCAAGGACTATGATCAGATTGGCACCCGCCAATTGTCCTTGGCAGGGATTGAGAGTAGACAGGGAGCATTTGTTTGGAGGGAGCGACCAGAGGCCGCTGGTGCAGATGAGGAGCCTATCGAGCTGGTCACCCGCGCAAAGTTTACTCAGTACCGTGAGGATGTTCATGGGCTCCATGAGGATGTTCACACCATCCAAGGGGATGTTCGGAGCCTCCAGCAGGGCCAGGCGGCGACTCAGTGGGAGGTGCAGGGCCTCACAGACTTCTGTCAGGGATTCATGACCAGGCAGGAGGACATGTATGCGATGATGCAGTGATGAGATTTAGCATATCAGGGCCCTCCTCCTCCTGCTCCTCCTCCAGACGGTGACGACCACATGTACTTCTGATCAAATGATGTAGTTGTTGGGTTTCAGTGTTGAGAGTGTTTTGGCTTGATACTTTATATACCTCTCAAACGCTTTATTTTCTGATGTACTGATTTGGATGACTTCCGGCTCGTTGGCCCTAGGTGTTATTGTGATGTTTATTTGTTGAATTATGACTATATGTATTATGCACTGGTCTTATGCTATATTATTAAGTTTATGGTTTATTTTGATAATGTGTTGGATTTTAAGTGCTAGTATATTGCTAAAACATTTTGGTCTCCTTTATGTATATATGTGTGTTCATGATGTGATCTAAAATTTTATATTCTATATCATCTAACATGGTTTGTTTGAAAATCACATAAAGATATTGTGTATAAAAAGGATCATCATTTAGACTCAAGAGATAATAGGGAAGAGATGTTGACAAAATAAATACACTTATATATGAAAAAGGGGGAGTTTGGGAATCATTTTGAATGCCAAATGGAGTTGCTAGAAATTGACAAGTATAGGATATCATGAGAAGAGGTCAACGTTGATATAAAGTTTACATAATTTGAGAACTTTAGAGTTTGTACCAAAAGTCAAGCACGGTTGGTGTTTTTCATGAATCAAATTTTTCTAGGGTAGGGAATACCTTAACAACTGTGCTTGCAAAGTTTCACATTTTTCCAGATTTTCTGGAATTTTTTATTCATTTCTGAATTTCGGCTGAAATTCTGAAATCTAGCGTATCAGTCGACTGCCCTGGGGGCAGTCGACTGGTCGTGTGGGCAGAATGTTTTTTTATGATTTCTGAAGGGTTTTTCAGAAATCTGGTTAAGTTCTATTTGACACCTAGGGTGGGGTTGATTGGGGCGATCTTTTGATGATGTTAAAGAGGGAGAACTTGGGTGTTAAGTTAGGTTTGGGTTGAAACTTAACTTAGGTTTGGTTGTGACTTGATAGTTGAGTTGAAGAACTTAACTTGGGATTAACAATAAGAATTGAAATTTGGGAGAAAGCATAGGTTAAGGGGGAGGTAGCCTCTTGGGTGTTATGTTTGAATTTCAATTGCTTTTGCTATTGTTATTTCTATATGTTTACCTAACTTAACATATTGTCACGCATCAAAAAGGGGGAGATTGTTGGGGCAATCGGCCCTGAGATGATCTGGAAGATCATGATATTTTGATGTGTGGGCAATCTGGTTAAGTTAGGATTTGTGTTGTTCTCATATGTGTACATGAGTGTGCAGGTGTACAGGTACACATGGACTTGGTTGACGTCTTCAGGTGAAGGATGGCATAGAGGTAAGCTGGAGGCTTACGTGCGCATCCGAGGGACCATTGATAGCAGAGATGATGAGCCGAGGGACGCGGACTTCGAGGCATACATGAAGGGTGGCATGGAGGCAAGCTGGAGGCTTGCGTGCGCATCCGAGGGACGAGGGTCGAAGATAAAGAGGGCATGAAGGCAACAGTCAAGGCTGCTGGTGAAGAGTCAACTGGGTTGTGAGGGGCTGAGTATGAGTGTTTGTACTCAGGGACTAAGCCGGGAGGGTTTGAGTGCGGAGAGACTTGTACTCGGGAGTAAAACCCTAGGTTTAGGTGTGTACCAGTCGACTGCCCCAGGGGTAGTCGACTGGTGTAGGCTGGAACAGGCTGGCAAGATTTGAACGTTATACTGTAACGGTCAAATCTGAGTGGGACCAGTCGACTGGTAAGCGGCTGTTTCAGATTCGAGCCATATTTGAAGGGGCTCGTTTCTTACCATCTTTCTTGACGAAACTCGCTTGGGTAAAGTGAGTTAGTAGTCTTTTGTGCCCAGAACGTGTCCGAGGTGTTGTGGCGAGGTTTCTCCACTCACAAGGAGCGACAGATCTAGCCGGAGGTTATCCGGGGGTTGATCCACCGAAGGATTCTTGGATTAGTCACCTGACCGGGGTGGATACCAAGTAAATCAAGGTGTTAGCAGTGTTTTACTTCTTATTTGCTTTGCATATTATTGTTTCCGCTGCGCTAACAACTTTGTAGAGATCCCAAGATCCGAAAAAGTGCTATTCACCCCCTCTAGCACACCTGAAACGATCCTTCATTAGTTAGTACAATGTTGATGATGCTCTGATGATCTTGCATATGCTGAATGCTTGCCTAAAAGATGCTTATTTAATCTTTGATTATCTTGGTGTTCATAGAATTGGTATTGTCTTTCAAAAACACTAGCAGAGCGTGAGACAATTGACTATGGCGAGAAGCACGGACTTGATGTTGTGACTGTTTGTCCATCTTATGTCCCACTTTGAATGCTAGCAGTTTGTTTCTCATCAGTATGTTGAATGGTCTATCATCTATACTTTTCTTTTGTACTATTAGAGCCTTTCAAGATAGCATACTTTTCTGTTAAGCTGCAGAATTATCTTGTAGAATCCTTTGTTCTTCAAAGTGTGCTCTCGAAAATGGAAGAAAGTTGTCAATTATTTTAGATTATGAGGTATTTCAAGATGATTATGAACTGAACTTGTACTTTGAGGACATCAGTCCTTTGTATCACTTGGAGCCTATTTCAGGAAATTGTGTGGTTGTTTACATATGGTAAGTTTTCGAATTACCTTCAACTTTAATTTTTGTTTTATTTGTTCTTAGACATACTTTATTTGTTTAGTAATACTAATATAATTCTGAGATTTATGAGACAAATTACTGAAGAAATTGCAACAATTGAGGGGGATGCATTGCGATCGATAGTAATATTATCTTTATTATCTCAAATAATTAGAAGTTATTTTGTTATCATTTTTTTCAATTAATTATGTTTTGTTCTTTAAGATTATATAATTTATGTGTGTTCGCAGTTCACACAAGTGGAGTACTCTCAACAAGAAATTGATGAAGTGCGTTCTGAGGTAGCCGAATGCATACAAGATTATATTTATGAATAGGTATGTACAAGTTCCTTTTCTTATTATTATTTTTCTACTATTTCCAACAAATTTGTGCCAAATGTTTTATTTTGTGCATGACTATTATTTGGAGCTGTATTCTCATTTAATCTAATTTGTTTAATATTCTATTACTGTGTTTATGTGTAGATAACCCTTTTTTGAGTTGTGATATCATTTATAGGCTTAAATTTTGTTTTAGATTTAATCAGTTGATCTCTTAATAGAAACTTAAGTTGATTTGGTGATTATTTATACCAACAGTTTAAATTTCTAGGAAGAGCCTAATCCATAAGTTGATAGCTAACAATAAGCTATTTATACATTGAGATTTTTTCCACTTGCTTTATTGCTTTAAATAACTAATTGGAGTATAATTTTTATTGTCTGGTATTAGTTTTATTAATTGTCTAAACATCATATTGACTTGCCTACCTCAGTCTTCCCAAAGAAAGTGAGATGCAATTCTCACAAACTAGGTTGATTTATTATCACATACAGCCTTGTAGACAATCCAGAAATGTCCTCCCACATTCTGAATCTTGCATCGAGTGATCACCATTGTGCTGTGAGCAAAAATGATTGTGACAGTTTATCTCAATGCATGTCGATAAGGTATGAATCAATTCTAGAAGCTTTATCCATATCGTTGACAAGATGTTGCAAACTAAATAGAGATTTTGACAGCTTATCTCAATGCATGTTGATAAGTGATACAATGCATGTCGATTGTATCACTTGCTGTAAGTGTTTTACAAAAGAACTCAGCTGGTTGCTTGTTTTGTTTCAGACCAATTTCAGATGACAACATTGCATCTCTGTCGTACTATAATATAGTTGTATCATAATTATCTTCTAGAATCTTTTGTTCTACTATTTTAGTTGTGAATGTTCATTTTATATTTCTATTTGTTGTGACAATTCATATCCAAGGGAAGGAATCAGCTTATGGTGCAAAGCTAAGGGGCGCGGCTGTTTTCATCTGGTTGACTGCGCTTGGATGAAGCTACTGGGGATATTTTGATGAAGTTTGGACTAATTTTGATGATGTTTATCTCAGTTTCTGGTTCTTGATGTATATGATATTTTGATGATGTTATCTCAGTTTGGACTAATACTAGGGATATCTTGATGTATGATATTTGCGCAGTATGATGTATGATATTTGATGATATTTTGATGTATGATAGTTTGAAGTGTGTTTGCTCAATATTGTCTAATTATTTAAATAATTTATTTTTTAAATGATATTTGTTGTAAATTGTTGGCTGCCTCAACCAAAAGACAACGATTTTTATTTATTGTCAAACTATTGTTTAAATCACACACAAATAACAGTTTAATACTATTGTTAACCTGTTGTCGATCACATTAAAAGACAACGGTGAAAAATCATTTCTATACTGTTGTTATTGACTATAAACGACAATGATTTTTAACTGTTGATGTTGAGCACCCCTTTTAACAACATGGTCTTTAACAATAGTAATTTTAGCCTACGACAACGGTGAACGCCTGTTGTTAATAAGCATTTTTCTACTAGTGCATGGAGACTATATTAAAATAATATTTGAGTATGTCAAAGGGTCAAGCAATAAGTATCAAGCAGGATAAACAAAAGGACAGATAAAGGTACATCCTACTACTATCCATAAAAGAAACCATGCATAGAAATCAGAAATATCTACAAAGATAAGTTAGAAGGTACCCGCCTTCACGTAGATGCTCGAAATAAAGAGAACCTCCTGTCCAAGTATATTCACAACAGATCAAAGTCCTGTATCATAAGATATGAGTTTAGCTATTTACATAAATAATAATTAGCTAAACTAAATACCAAACCGTACTAGGTCCCCTCCCAATTATCCCATTCATTTCATTATCCCTAATTAAATGATTAGCTCAGCTTTTGAGATTGGGTTCAAGTTTACCCAAGTGATCGTTTCGACTGAACCTAATCCATTAACCAAATAGCCCCAAGATTCGAAATGTAAATTCGAATCATAATTATATCGGAGCTAATGTTTACCAAAATAAGAATCACTACACCTAAATGTAGCTCACGGGCAAAAATAGATCAACCAACTACTATCTAATTAAACAACTTCACCACCCAATCTGTGCCTTACGACAGTAACAACACCCAAACTAAATCCCAACCAAGTCATTCAACAACATGAGTTAAGTGAGATGAACTTAAGCCCTTGGTTTTAGGGGACCGATCAAAGAAGGAGGAGAAGGGGCAGCCTCTCGACCACGATCACGGGAAGAAAAGGGTTTTAGGGGATGTCATTTTGTAATTAAACCCTCCTTCTTTATCCAATCCAACTTAAGCCCTTGGTTTAGGGTCTTCTTCGAAATTAACCATATTAATTCCAGATTTTAATAATAAAATCCCTTTAACTTAATTCGTATACCCGAGAACGTTAAAACCTCTCCGTATAGAAACCTTCTTTTTTTCGAAATTTTTTTCTCAAAAGTCGTATTTAACATTATGCATCGAGAGCCATGCACAGCGAGCGGCATCCTCTGTCCCAAAATTCTCTCTGTTCCCGTGTCTCAACTCGCCGGCGATGATCGGCGAATCCTCGATTGCCAATCGAATACCATCATTAATCTCTGATCGTCGTCCCAAATCAAACGATATCCTGGGAGAACAATGAATCGGTCGAGATAGTCACAATTACGATCTCGCCGGATTCGACAGTGAATCCAGTGAGATCACAATTACGACGATCCCCGACGGGTTCACCGTACCCCCTAGGTATAGTTTTGTTCGGGATAGCGGCCGAAGGCCACCGGTGGTGTCCGATCGACGATCGAAGGACTCGTCGATCATCGCCGACGAGTTAGGACACGAGGACACAAAAAATTTCGAGACAGAGGATTTGTTCTTCATGCACAGCTAGCAAGCCTAACTCATCGACCATAGAAGTTGCAGTTCGGATATTCTGTCCCAAGTCTCCCTCTGTCCTTCTGTCGCAAACACAAATCGACAAAAAAAAAAAAAAAAACGCGCCGTCCGCGTGACTTCGCCCACACGCGATCAAAATTCCCTTCTGCTACCTCCGACGTCAACTGCTTCCTTTAAATTTCTCTGATTCGGGTTCAAAGCGAGGCAGCGGTGCAGCAGAAGAGCGCCGCGTCGCCTTACATGCTTCGTGTGCACGCCGCCACCGTTTTTGTGGCATTTCGTGTGCGCGACGCTACTTCAGCTTGGGCTCATGGTGGACGATTTTCAGCTTCCCTCCAATCTACTCGACGATGGATTCTTCAACGCGAAATGAGTCAGTCGGCACCGGTGTCTTCCTACCTCGCACGGCGGCGAGCAAGATGGAGCCAGAAAAGAAGTCGAATAATCATCTTGTTAAACATAAACGTGCAGTCTTCTTCGTCTTCGATGTTCCCTGATTCTGTTATTGCTCGTGATGCAACAGCTAGTTCAACTGAGTTTATTCCGGCGAGAGTAGTCCAGGCTCCGAACCTGAGCACAAGTCTCCCCAGTGGATTTGCCACTCAACATGGTTAACTACCATCTTTGTGATTTCTTCTTATGATAATAAAAGGAAAAAAAAAAGTCGATTTACTCATTCGATCACTATTTCCCTTCAGATGCAATGATGGGAAGAGCAGACGCTTTGAGGCTCCACGGCCATCTCCAGCCTGTAGCCATTAGGACTCCCAAGAACTCCCTTCCCGATGAATGGAACTATTGACCAGCTTCTCTCTTTCAGCGGAAGAAGGTCTTGTTCTAATGGCAGAAGAATTCAAGAATTCATAATGTAGATGGGTAAGTGCCTGTAGCTGTTGGGACCATCTCGTTAATTTTGGTTCAAAGTTGTCAGGATGAACTGATGGAATGAATGAACTAACTCAATGTCGGGTAAGAATTTGTCCTCGATTGCATCCTTAATATACAAGCAGCTAGCATTTGGGTTGCTGGCTTTTTGCTGAACAATGTAATGCAATTGTGCTATATCGTGCTGTCTTAGAAGAACAATGTAAAGACTTGGCGTGAAAGTAATATTGAGCATGATGGCAGTTTCCATGTTTCTTATCAAAAACAGTCCAAATATCCTTTGGAATGTTCTCTGCTTTTGAAAAATCTTATTAACAAAATACATTTACATGATTTTTTTTTGTTGTTGAAATTAGGATGGAAAAAGATACCTTGTGATTTATATGACAGATGAAAAAGATATATTTGTTTGCACGAAATAGTCAAATTGATTTCGATGATGATACATAATTATCGATGGAAAATAAGAAGCCTAAGCTTTAGTTCACACCTTGGCGGAAGGAGGCTGCCGGGCGTTTCCAGATCTGGCCGCTTGCCGCTCCAGGAGTCCGCTCCGAGTGAAGAGGAATCCAATCGTGTGCCTACGACGGCCGCTAAGAATACTCCGCCGTTGAACGACATGAGCGCGAGCATGACCAGGTAGGCCAGCCCCAGGCGCATGGCGTGCAGCGCAGTCAGAAGCAGAGCCTCGGCCGACCCGCGGCTCCCCCCGCCAGAGGCTGGCCTCCGAGAGAACCCGAATCAGAGAAAATTAAAGGAAGCAGTTGATGTCGGAGGTAGCAGGAGGGAATTTTGATCGCGAGTGGGTGAAGTCACGCGGACGGCACGCGATTTTTTTGTCATTTTGTGTTTGGGACAGAGGAGGACTTAGGACAGAAGATCCGTACTGCTCTGTTGCCACCTTTGTCAAGAAACCTATGCTGGAAGGTTCTATTGGGCCCCAACAATGACTGTAACAGGACCGGTGTCGACGAGGATGTGTAATTAGTCATAAAATATGTCTCAGTCTGGTTGGACACATGTAATTTACTTGTCTGCTTGTCGGCGATGGATGGCCAAAAAACCCAAGTCCATTCCATAGGCCGGCTCGATGGTATTTGGCGGATCCATTCAACGTGACCAAATCCAGTATCGGTAGTGCACGCCTCATCCTAATCTAGTCTACTGCAGAAGGATCCGTGGAGTTTTTCCATGACATAAATGGCGAGTCAGTTCGGATGATGAATCCGGACTGATCCTGGGCGTTGTGCTACAGACGTCAATGTCGACCCGGGTTACTTTCTCTTTCTCTCCTTTTTTTTCCTCCTGCAGTAGATCCACAGTACACCCTTTGTGAACCCTATCTGACCCCGGACTACAGCCCGGGTAGTTCTAAACATGGCTCCACTCTTGATGACACTTGCCACCATGAAATGTTGGTCCGGTCGTCAAATCCGAGCTTCATTATATTTCAGGGAGATTCATGTCACTGTCATTCGAGTGCTCAAAGCTCTGCCATATATTCGTGTTGCCGTCGTTCAGGACGAGGTTCCAGAATCTAAAAGCTGCAAGTGTACAGAATTGAGTCCTGTGGATCTCGTTCCCGTCGACCAAACTATTCTGTCTTCCTCAAATAAGATTAGATTTCCTTAGGAAATGAGGTTGAAGGCTGCATATATGCCATGGATGCGTTGACAGACTTGTTTCTATTGGCGATCTATACTACACTGCCTTCTTGCGGTGTTAGATCATATTGTACCGGATTCCTAGGTACCCGTTGGCTGAACTATTATCTAGACTGAAGAAGCCCATCTGGAATAAGTCTCGGGCCGATCGATGACAATGTCTGGTCATTCACAAGTGACCAAAAAGGTGGAACCGTCCTGGTCCCGACCCCATAAATTTTTAAAGGGAGATAAATCACGATTATCAATGGTGTGGTGAGGCACCTGGGATCAAGAGAATAAATGCCAGCAAATCAGGATTTTATCCCCATGCGTAACTGACGACCCTCGAACCTGTGACCTCGACCAAATCGATTAGGCATCTTACCATCTGATCCAGCCCAGGGGGGTCATTCACAAGTTAGCTCTTCTGGATCATTATATCTCCTGTACCAAAGTCATAAATAAATTTTACTGAAGGATGTAACTAACATTCATATTTTAATTTCTACTAAATAATTGTATTTCTCAAAATGCTCATCCGCGACTTCAACTTTGCTCGAGATATTATCGCTCCACTGGCTAGTCAACGTCAACTGAAATTTCAAATGAGTAACATTCTATTTGTAGGGCTTCTCTTAATATATAACAGTACTAGAGACATCAGAATTGTATCCAATGTAAATGGCTATTATTCTAAGGATAAATCTAGATGTCAAATCTGGGCCAGCTAGCTAGAATGGATTTTATAAATAAAAGAATTAAAAATATATATAATTTAATGTAAAAATAAATAGGAAAAAAATATAATTTAATATCAAAAATAAATAAGAAAGAATATAATTAGATTTAAGTATCTTTAATAATGATCCTAAAAATTATAATGAATTTTTATAAGTTCAAAAATTCATTTAAGTGTTAATTGGAGAAAACTCCCCAATCTCAAACTGGCCTTTGCATGCACTCCCCACTTGATAAATTTTTTACATTCACTCCCTGATGGATTGAGTATAAAAGAGTAAAAATTCAGTATGCATTGTAAAGTTTTGAGTATAAATTATTTGAGATTGAGTATTAATTTAAGAAATTTGAGTACAAAGTTTTGGTGACCCCCATGTGAAAATCTTGATGTGGTGAGTATAAAAGAGTGAAAACTCAGTATATATTATAAAGATTTGAGTATAAGTTGTTTGAGATTGAGTACTAATTTAAGAAAATTGAGTATAAAATTTCGGTGACCCCTCATGTGAAAATTTTGATGTGGTGGATGCAACCTCACATACTCAAATTTCTAAATTTTATACTCAAATTTTTTTTCAAATAATACTCAATTTAAATCAATTCATACTTAAATTTTGATAATTTATACTGAAATTTTTACTATATACTAAAACAATGTATACTTAATTTTTTTTTCAAATAATACTCAAATTTCTTAAATTAGTACTCAATCTCAAACAATTTATACTCAAATCTTTACGATTTATACTGAATTTTTACTTTTTTATACTGATAAAAAAAAATAAAACACAAAACTGTCTTGTCAATCCAATCAGGAAGTACATGCAAAGAAATTTTTGGTTTGGGAATGCATGCAAAGCCGAGTTTGATGTTGGGGAGTTTTCTCAAATTTTTCCTTAATTTAATATGAAAATAAATAGAAAAAGATATAATTTTCTATGATTATAAATAAAAAAAATATAATTTAATATGAAAATAAATGATATAATTAGATATACACATCTGTAACAGTGTCCTTCTAAATACGTCCCCATTCATTTGTGATCTTGTATTCTTTATGACTGTCAAGTAGTTTTAGCTCTTTTTTTTTTTTTTTTTGACCGCTATCAATTGATTGTCCAATCATCCAACAAACCGAAATTATTTTTAGCTAACTAACTAATTGACTGACACTTTGCCTAAAAAAAAAAATAAAAAGGCATAATAAACCCTTATTATGATCAAAGCCCAAAGGAACGTTCCACTTAGAGTTGTTTTGGCTCAATTATGATTAAAAAAAGCACTACTAAAGTTATTTTGTGTAAAACAATTCTAAAATATAACATAAAGGGATATTTTAGATTGAAAAGTAAATAAGAGATATGCTTTCTCGCCGATAAGCATAAAAAGGAGACTATTTAGATGTCACGCCCCCAGAGGCACATGCTTGCTCGAAAATCGGACAACATCTCCCCTGTACAGCGGACAATATGGGGCAAATATACATCATATCTCCACCAAAATAGCTCAGCCACATACGGCTGGCATCACAACAATAGGAAATAAACACAACCATGCAATTTATATTGAAACAAAGTAAATGGATGGCTTAGCCATCTTAAACATAAAAGAATGTCTGCATACTAGTAATAACGACAAAATCCAAACCGATACTCGACAAGGAAACTAACTGCGGAAATAAAACAGACATTAAAACAAACCAAAACAAACCGACACTGGGACTGAGGGACTGACAACTGGATCATCTCCTGGCTCCAAGCAAAACATCTACCTGCTACCTGAAACAACAAAAAGGGAAGCAGGGGTGGTGAGTCCGGGCGGACTCTGCGGGTATATGAGTAGACAAATAAGCATGACATAAATAAGATAACGAAGTAGAGAATCAAAAGGTACAGTCCATAAGAAATATCAGATTTACCTAATCATGCATAACCAATATAATACGACATGGTATAAAATCCGAATAACGACTAAGCAGGTATAGAACAACTCAACAGCAATAATATCAAGATAGACATGCATGTCATACATATGCAACAATCATAGCTCATATAAGTGCATCAAACACAAACAAATGCATAAAAGAAATACGTATGCACATGATGCAATGACATGTGTCACCCCTGACGCCAGTCAAGCCGTCAACACATCCCATCTGTGTGACCGAGTGGGTAGGGCTGTGACAACTGTACCACTCCAACAACAACAATAACCAACAACAACAATAATACCACATAAGGCGTGGTTGAGTGGACAGGATGCTGGGGAGCACACACTCCAGACCCCGGTACATCGGGGGAGCTATCAACAGCTACAATATATATATCCCTCGAAAAACAACAACAGTGAGGGTGAGCTACCAACAGCTCATCCCTCTAAAATAACGGTGAAGGTGTCACTGTCTGGCATGACAGGACAAACACTCGCACTCTAACCACTACCATGACATCATGTGGTTGAGCGACTCGAGCAACAATATGACTAACGACGACTTAACCAAATGTAAGCCAACAGTCGTTAGTATGCAATGTGCAAGTATGGTGCATGATATACGATGCACGAACAACCGGAGAAACAACGATGCAATAAAATCCAACGAGTATACGATGCATCAATACAACCAATCCAGAAATCGCAATCCAACGATTATGCACCTACACTACTAGGTAGGGTATTTCTAATGCCAAATAAACCTATCTGTGTTTAATGGACTTCTAAGTGCTCGCGTACAAACGACACTTTACAGAATAGAAAACCAACCGAGGACTGTACAGATACAAAATTAGGAATACTCAAAGATCAACGAAGAATAAGTCTCAACGGCGATGTTTTAATTTACGACAAAGAACAAGGTCAAGCAATCCTATCAGACATAATATAGCCATGCTTTTAAGGTAAAGAAAGCTACTCGAATACAAAGGAGAAGTACCCGCCTTTTATGTAGAACGTATACGAACAGAACCTCCCACGATCGACAACGTGAGTCCAAAGTCATGGTCCTGTATCAATACATAAGTTTAGCTTAATTGTCGTAATCATTTAATTAAGCTAATGTAAATGATTAATTATAAATTGCCCTAATTTATCGAGGTTAGGTTTAACTTAGATTTAGCCTAAACATAACCCAAACCAATTCACCATTACTAACCTAATTGGCTGAATTTTAGTGTTTGCTGAATATTACCAAAACTCTTACCTATCAATTCTTGATCTCCACTTTATCTATTTTCTTTCTTCTCGTTTGCTGTGAATTGTGTTGTAAATCATCATCACATTGAAAGGCACTGCAGTTTTGACAAGGTCTCGGGGAGATCAGATACATGGAGCAATATGATAAACTATACTTGAAGAAATCAATCTTAAAGCAGGAAGACACCTTTAGACAACAGGTGCCCTTTCTATTTTGCTTCACTCTCACAAATTAAACCATACAGATTTTTGAGTAAGCATCCTTGTTCCAATCCAGGTGCATGAAATCCACCGTCTGTACCGAATGCAGGAGCAGTTAATGAATGAGATGAACACCAACAAAAGACCCAAGAGCTACAACTTCCTCCAACACAAACCAACCAATCCTTACCTCTGTCTGATACACAGCGACGAAGAACAGAAGGGCAGAGACCCAGAGGGAGTACCCAAAACAACACGACCCTCTACTTCTTTCCCGGTGCTGAACTTGGCACAAGCAGCAAACGCAAGAAGATCCAACAGTTAGGGCACCATGAATCGGGAAAACGATGAAACATAAATCCCTAATCTTCTTACCTGAGTTAGCACCGACCACAGTTCTTCTGCCCAAATCGAAAACCCACACTAGGGCACGGCTAAGAGGAGTTGATGCACGCTCGACGAAAGGGAGGAGTTGCGGCTCAGTGTCGATCGCCTGAGATCGCACGAGGGAGAGAGTCGCACCGTCTGTGGCGGCGTGGACAGCGTCGCCGTCGGCTTGCTCGGGGAAGAGGAACCACGGCTTCTTGTTTGTGCGCTCGTAGAAGACGAAGAAGAAGGAGGAGGGAGGAGAAGAGGAAGTGGAGAAGACAAGCCGGCGGTCGACGGTCGCGATGGAGCGTCGGCGTCGCTGAGGCGAAACCGATCGCGTGCGGCTGCGGCGGCGTCGAGGCAGGAACAGAAAGGGTCGGGGGAAGAAACTGAATAGGGGAAGTTTTTAGGGCTTTTTAAGGGTTTTGGCATTTTGCAAATAAGCCCAACAGATTTGGAAAATTGCAACTAGGCCCCTAATTTTTCGAAATTCACCTTTTCAACCCTAAAAATTCAGTATTTAACATTCTCCCCTACTAACAAAAATTTGGTCCCCAAATTTCGTCTGTAAACCACAACATGCACTAGTCAACTACAACAGGTACTAGTCAACGACAATGGGTATCAACACCCTAGACTAGTCCACAACCTTACACCATAAACCGCAACGAGTACTGATCAACAACAAGAGAAATCAACAGTGACCTACACGTAGATACCCTATAGCTCTTTAATATCTCGGAAAATCGATTCATCGACCTGCTGTGCCTTCTCTCTGGTGAGCGTGTAAACCCGGTTCATCTCTGGAAACTGATGGTGGCATCGTCTGAAGAGGCAGTGGTCGAATCATCTGAATTGTTGCTGGCTGCATAGTCTAAGGCGCTGGAGTCTTGCAACGCTGGAGTTCCCACCGTCTGCCGAGTCTGATAACTTGTAGCTTTGACCATCTGCTGAGGCTAGTAAACTGAAGACTAATATGCTAGGCACAGCTGATTTACACATAACTAATAACTAAAATAAATCCTAATCATACCACCTACTTGATTAAATTTTAAGTAACAACGCGTTACTTCCTAACCTAATCATCATAATTAGGTTAAACTCCTAATTCTACATATGATTAACCAAACTCAATTCTTCCAAGAATCAAGTTCCCATCAACCCATGTCCACCACAACAAACCTAGTAATACCTCACCAAGATAGCAAACTACTTTCTTATCACAGATCTACAACAATGAAAACTTATGACAAGAATTTCGGTCCGAACAGATCAGTATAGGATTGTAGGTAAATGTCATGAAGCCAACCATATACACTTTGAGCATTGTAGGATCAGAGATAGAGCAAATGCAGAACCTTACTCATATCCCGAAGGGTACATTGAGGTTCATAAATTAAGGTATGCCACTTGCAGCTACAAAAACTCAAGATTGTGCATTATACACCTCTTACAGACAGGGTAGCTTCTCTAATCAATGGTTGGACTAGTAAAACCTTATTCTATACTGCTAGAGACAAGTTAATTCAATCAGTGTTATAAGGAGTGAAATGTCTTTAGCTATCTGCCTTCTTGACACCAACAATGCTAGTAACTTCAATTGCCGGACTTTGCAGAATGTTTCTATAGGGGTCGAAGACGTCCTTGGTGGTGTGGGAGAACTTGTGTTATGCCAAGAAGAGGGAGACTTCATTTCAGGGATACAAGGAGTAGAGCCGTGCTCTACTCATCCAGGTACGTTGGAACATCCATGCCAAAGACGACACACTTTAGGTCAAGTGGATCGACAACATATACCTCCATTTACAATAAATGTGAGAATGACAAACAAAGAAAAGAGATTCACCAATCTTCAAGCAACTGGCAGTGCAAGATACAAGCTCGATAAACTCAGCCATCAACCTCAAATCAAGCTAGAGTAAGGAGAATCATCTATGCACCGCTCAAGCCTATGAATTCTTCAAACCAAAAAAAAATAGAGTGCAGCCAGCTATAGAGTTGATTTGAAGCTCTTGTATACTACCGAAAGAAACCTTCATCCTGAACTTGGGAGCAAAGGGACATTTGCTGCATTACCTTACAGGAGCTCTCAGGATCATGTGAATTATGCAACACCAAGTTGTAAACTAAGGAGCACCTATTCTTTGACTAACCTCGGCAGACAGCAACACTAGAATTTTAATGGTCTACAGAGATTTCCATAAAGACTAGTTGATTTTCCTTTGTCATCTTAAGCCTTTTGATTCTTATCAAGAACATCAGTATAATATTATTATACTTACACCACTGCATTCTAATTTTTACAAAATTCTGGGCAGGCTATTGTCTTTTCCTTTCTCATTCTTTCTCTATGTGTCAATATCTTCTTCAATAAATATCTGATCTATTTGGTTGATCCAGTTTATTGGAGCCTAGCACGGGGCTGAATCAGACATAATAAGATTGATTTGAGAACCTGAGCTATCTATTTATTGCTTGATAGTTCCATTTAGGTACACGAATTCAGCAACAATAAATTTGGACGGCAGGTAAGAAAAAAAATCAGCTCTTCAAACTACTATGTATATATAAATGTAAAAACTTATGGAAGTCATCAGGAACGACAATAACCAGTACTTGAGTATGAATTACAGGACAGTGACAGAGTATTGATGGTCTATCAACTTAACCCTGGATTAATCTGATAACCAAATTACCTATTTTAAAGTGGTCCCAAGGAAGATGGCCACTATCCATGACCATCATGACAGTTACTCGGCTTCACTGAGATTTACCATGAACAGAGTGATGAGTCTGATTTTGATGGGAATTGATAGGCAATAATTAAATATCTGCAGATATCAAATCCATGTCATCTATGTTTCAGCAGGTGTAAGAAACAGTAAATCTTTTATAAGGACACGGAATAGGAGGAAGAGGAGAGGAAGAAAGAGCAACCGAACCCCACAACTTTGACCTTGACGGTGAGGGTAAATGAATTGGTCGGAAGGCAACAAAATAGCAAACAATCTTGAAATTCAAGGGCTGTGGAGGATATCTATTCCCCAATCTAAACGGCATCAACCATCATTTTCATTGCATGCTGATGATGTATTCAGTTCTAAGAATAGATATTTTCAATAGAATTAAGTATTTCAGTAATCATTCTCAGCTAGAGCTTCTATTTGATTTTACTCTGTTTCATTCTCTAAAGAATTTACAGTATTAATTAATTCTACACCATATATGGTTGTGTTGTGACAATAGAATTTAGTTGCACATTAAATCAGTTGGCTGCTAGACTAATGACTTGTGATGTATGAAGACTAATGTTAGTTAGATACCAAAAAGATTGAAAGAAGACTAATGTTAGTTAGAGATCACCTACACTATCTATATATTAAAGACGAAATCCTTCTCCCGCTAAAGCCATTTGCCATTAATATATCTCTTGTTCCTGTTCTTTGGAAATAACTTCTGTATATACAAGTGGATTTCTCCTTGGAATTGAGATATTCTTGTTAAAATCATTGTGAATACTTTGATGTGAGGAACGGTAAGAGTTTTTTTTTTATTATTATTATTATTATTATTTTTTTATAGTGATTTGCCAGGTTCAATAGATGATCGCAAGAGTACATCGGGTTATGTTTTTTTTTTTTCATAGGAACGAAACCTATATCTTGGTCATCAAAGAAACAAAATGTTGTGGCTGTCTTTTGCTAAGGCTGAGTTTATTTTAGCACATGAAGCAACATGTGAAGCTGTTTGGTTGAGAAGAATTCTCAAGGATATGAAGCAAGAACAATTTGTGCCAACCATACTCTTGTGGGATGATATGTCTACCATTGCAATGACCAACAACCCTAGTTTTTTTTTTTAAGTTAATCACTATAGCATCCTATATAGAGCTAGATGACTAGAGTCAAAATTGTTTGAACCCATGAACATGAATAGAATTGGGAGTTAGGACAAACATATCTGATGATGATGATCCAATATTGAATCACTTGTAACCATTTTCCTTAGATTGTTTTAAATTAAAATGTGATGTTACTTAGCAGACTTACTAACTAGTCCCCTAAGAGGTCCATATATAACTTCCTATCTACTGTGTTACAGAAACGGAAACACTATTGGTATGGATGAGAGGATCTCACAGGTAAACTTCAGGTTTTGTCATTCTTCTGCAGAAGTTCCTCAACAATGAACGTGATTTGATCACATTTAAAAGAGTAAATGTCTTATAAACTGGAAAAACTAAAACAAAGAATGTTAAACAGATCGAACAGTGATTGCTGAGCCAGTGGGAAGCAAATCCTGCTGCATTGGATACCCATTCCTTCTAACTACAACTACAGCAAACAACATTGGAGAAATAGGACTGTAACATATCAGAGACCACAAGGAGCTAAGAGAATCAGCTGTGTGGTTCCCTACTAACATGCCTATCTAACTATTGGACTGCAATTCTATCAGATGCCACTAGAAGCTAAGGGCTAGCTAAACAAGTTTGGGGGACTAGAAATATCTGTGCAAACAAATGATAAAACTCCAAACTTATTATTTCACGGCTTTCTGCTAGGAACTTACAGTACTAGCTATATATATAGGGCATGCATTTTTCCCAAATCATTTTGTTTATTTACGTCTGAAGGTATCATTACTTAATTTACCCAATTTGACTTAAATGACAATATTTAGGTAGTAAATTTTTTTTTTATGGTATTATTTTAGAACTCTAAGTCGGACATCAAACTTTATCCTTGGCTCATCTTGACTTGTGTATTATTGTCGCCATTTAAATTTCTTATGGCAAATTTCCAGTGCAAGTAAGCTACAGTTCTATTCCCACTTCAAAACATATGAAAACAAGACAAATGCCATGAAACTTACTCCAAATCTTAATTAGAATCACTATATTAGCCCTATTATTAATATTAGATATATATGTGATTACGTTAAACCATCTGAAATTTCCAAGCCTGGCCCCAATTATTTGAACTTTAATTATTATATCAATTTGGATGAGCCTTAACTTGCAACCATATAGTAGCTTCAGACATGCAACCATTAAACGTGGTTGTAAGCCACAGATTTGTTAGGAAGGTGCAATCGGAAAAGCGGTCAAAGAAGTAACTAAATTGTCATACAAACCAACCATAGCTGTTTATCCAAGAGTTTACAGCTACTAAGAATATAATATCTTCATTCACTAGTAACTACAAGTCCAAAGGATACCTAATAGAAAGGTACAAGAATAGATATATAATCCAAGAAGATGAAAGAATCTCTAATCATACCCAAATAAGGTAGAGGATACAAGAGACCAGAGAAAATACCTGTCGCCTGGAGAAGATCATCGTTGCCCAAGTCCCAACACAACCATACTGAGAAAATGACTCCGCAAAAATAAACAAATCTGTAACTTACAATTTGACCTCGTAAAACAACTCCATAAAACCCACAGACACTAACACATCGCAAAACCTCAACAAATTGACACACTAAAAACATCATAACCACCAGGTCTTCCTGCCAAGGCTCAACCACCCTGGTCTTTTTGCCAAGTTTCAACCAACTTGGGCTTCAGCCAATTGTCAGGCCCCACAAACTCAACTAGACTTCCTGCCAGTACTCAACCACCCTGGACTTCAGCTTGGTGTCAGGTCCTAAGTCTTTCAACCCTGCACACTTAGTAAAGAGGTCAAAACCAAAAGCAAGTCTAACTTTAACCTATTTGTCATTCATCAAAACCCAAGTTTAACTTTTAGTGCAAATTGCACCAACAATCTCCCCCTTTTTGATGCAATGACAACCTAGGTTAAAGTTAGAACATAACCCTTAAACCCTCCCCCTTTAGCATTCATCAAAACAAAGAAATAATAAGTGCACAAGCATCAGAAATAAACGAAGCATTCAAGTAATATGCCAGCCAAAAAAACTTTAATTATTTGGGGAAAAAATGCTTAACAAGCATACTAAGTTTCTGAACTGATTCAGAGGGGGAAGTCAAGTTCTTAATTTAACACAAACAATCTGAGAGCATGAAGAAAATGACTAGGTGTAAATTTAGAAGATTTCTCCAAAATTTTCTTTTCAAAAGATCATTTAGAATATTTTTAGGATTAATTTGAGAAAAAACTTTCAAGATCATATTCGAAAGAGCACAAAAAGAGAAAGATTTTAACATATGCTCTCCTTGAACCAAGTAAGAATGTTAGCCCTTTTTAGGTGTCTAACCTTAATTACTAGCTAACTATCTAGATGATAGTAGTGTTCACTGGGTTAGTCAAGTCAAGTAATAATGTTTAGCATAGATTTTAACTCACGACTATTTGACTTGATCACTGTAATATGGGTATTTTATGCCCAGACTTACTGCGATGCACAGATTTAAGCATTTTGAAGTCCAGGCAAAGTCCTATGCATCTCACAACCGTTCTATGTTTTGCAAGCACAAACAAGTTATCTTTAATGTGTTTTGTGAGATGCGGCTACCTAAATCTATAGGTTCATGCAGTTTTAGGGGTCAAACTTAAGCTAAGTCCACCAATTTTTTTTTTAAATGCTACTTTGAAATACTAAAATTAAGCCAATTAAACCAAGAATCAAAGTAATTAAGCTAATGGCCAAACAGAATATGCGAGCTGATTGTTCAAAAGAAGTAAGTGTGATCAGGTCAGTTCTAGTCTATAACACACATTCCTATTAACCTTCTTAAGTTACTAAATTCAAATTCAGGGAGTTGTTTAGTAAATATATCAGCTAGGTTGGCCTTAGATTCAACATGGTTAAGTTCAATTTCTCCTTTATTAACATGATCTCTGACAAAATGATGTTTAATTTCTATATGTTTAGTCCTAGAGTGGTGGACTGGGTTTTTGGTTAGATTAATTGAACTTAGATTATCAATAAAGATTTTGACTTTCTTAAAATCCAAGTTAAAGTCTTTTAACGTATGCATCATCTAAAGTAATTGGGCTACACACTCACCCATGGCTATGTACTCAGCTTCAGTGGTGGATAGGGCAACGCAGTGCTGTTTTCTACTGAACCAACTAACTAGTGAGGGCCCTAGAAGTTGGCATCCACCACTGGTACTTTTCCTATCTAATTTACAGCCAGCATAATCTGAGTCAGAAAATTCAATAAGTTCAAATTGGGATGTTCTAGGATACCAAATTCCTAAACTTTCTGTCCCTTTAAGGTACATAAATATTCTTTTAACTAGGGTTAGATGTGACTCTTTAGCACATGTTTGATACCAGCACACATACTAACTGCAAAGAGAATGTCAGGTCGACTTGCAGTCAGGTAAAGTAAGCTGCCTATAGCACTTCTATAATATTTATAAGGACAACAAGTTTGCCATTTTGGTCACTATCTACAGTTTGATTGGTAGCCATAGGTGTTTTAATTTCTTTTGCACTATCCATTCCAAATTTTTTAAGTAGTTCTTTAGTGTATTTTTGTTGATAGACAAAAGTACCCTCACTGGTCTGTTTTATTTGTAGCCCTAAAAAGAAAGTTAATTGGCCTACTAAACTCATTTCAAATTCATTTTCCATTACCGTTATAAAATCTTGCAAAAATTTTGAGTTAGTTGAGTCAAATATTATATCATCTACATATACTTGAGCTATAAAAATATCAGTTTTTAATGTTTTAACAAATAGTGTTGGGTCAATTTTACCTTGGTTAAAACCTTTAGATACTAAATGGTTAGACAATCTTTCATACCAGGCCCTAGGGGCTTGCTTAAGTCCATATAGGACTTTTTTTAGTTTAAAGACATAGTCAGGGTGTTCTAAGCTTTCAAAACCAGGGGGTTGTCCTACATAAACCTCTTCCTTAATTAGGCCATTTAGGAAGGCTGACTTAACATCCATTTGATACAATTTGAATCCTTTATGGGCTACATAACTTAAAAGCATCCTAATAGACTCAAGTCGAGCTACAGGGGCATGGGTTTTATCATAATCAAGTCCTTCTACTTGGCTAAACCCTTTAGCTACTAACCTAGCCTTATTCCTGATTATTTCACCTTGTTCGTTAAGTTTATTCCTAAAGACCCATTTGGTTTCAATGAACTTTTTGTCGATAGGTAAGGGTACTAAATCCCAGACTTAACTACGTTCAAATTGGGCTAACTCCTCTTGCATAGCTATGATCCAATCAGGGTCAAGTAAAGACTCTTCTACTGATTTTGGTTCAATTTTGGAAATTAAGGCAATTTGTCTAAGGTTTCTAAAGGTTGACCTAGTTTGAACCCTTAGTTCTGGATCACCTATGATTTGATCAATAGGGTGGGCTGGGCTGACTCGAATAGTTCTGGTTTGGTTAGGTGAAGGTTCAGTCAGATCATGGTCTTGGTCCTTAATTGGGCTTTCATCTGGGTCAGTACTGGACCTAACAAAATCAATTGGTTGGTAGGTGGTTTGATCAGAGTCATTTGGGTCAGATGTTTTATCAAATTTTACATTTGTAGTTTCTTCAATTCTTAGGGTAGTTTTGTTATAAACTCGATAGGCTCTACTGGTAAGGGAATAACCTACAAAGATACATTTCTCAACCTTAGATGTAAACTTTCCTAAGTGTTCTCTAGTATTTAATATATACACTTTACATCCAAATACTTTAAAATACTTAATATTAGGTTGTTTGTTATAATAGATTTCAAAAGACGTTTTTCCTAGATTTTTATTTATAGTTATTCTATTTTGTACATAGCAGGCTGTACTGACAGCCTCGGCCCAAAGGTATTTAGGTAAGTTGTATTCATTAAGCATTGTTCTGGTTGCTTCTTGTAGTGTTCTATTTTTTCATTCTACAATTCCATTTTGTTGAGGTGTTTTAGGGCAGGAGAATTCATGGTGGTAGCCATTTTCTAAACAGAATTGATTAAATTTTTTATTTTTGAATTCCCCACCGTTATCGCTCCTAAGTCTTATAATTTTAACCCCTTTTTCATTTTCTATTAATTTGCAAAATTGAGTAAATATATCAAACGTTTCATCTTTATTTTTTAAGAATTTTACCCAAGTGAATCTTGAATAGTCATCTATAATTACTAAACAGTATAGATTCCCACTAATTGATTTTACCCCATGTGAGTCAAATAGGTCTAGGTGAATTAATTCAAGAATTGATTTAGTTTGAGTTTGATTAGTTGGTTTGTGAGTTGATCTAGTTGTTTCCCTTGTTGACAAGCATTACATAAGTTTGTCTCAAAGTTAGGTAACTTTGGTAGGCCTCTAACTAAACCATTTAGTTTAGGTAATTTTCTGAAGTGAGTGTGTGAAAGTCTCCTATGCCATAGCCAAGTCTCATCCTTATGTGTTAAAAGACAATTTGCTAGGGGACGGGTTAACCGAATTTCATAGATGTTATTGTGTCTATGTCCTCTAAGTGTGATGTTTGGGTTGTCAGTGTGTTTGATCATACATTCATTGGACAAGAACCTAACCTTATACCCAGTGTCACACAATTGGCTGATACTTAGTAAATTGAAGTGAAAGTTTTCAACAAGTAAGATATTTTTAATTATAAAATCAAACTCAAGTTCAATGTTACCTAGGCCAATTACCTTAAGTTTACCGTTGTTTCCAAACGCAACTGTCCCTAGACTTTTGTACTTGAGTTTTGTAAACTTGGTGGGATCCCTAGTCATATGTCTGGAGCACCCACTGTCGATAATCCACTTGTTTTTCTACAGTTAAGTAGGAAATTTTTAGAATTTAGTTTAAGTTTTTAATGAGTTAAAGGAATGATTTAAAGAAACTTAAGAAATTTGAACCCCAAAAAAAAATTTAAGAAGTTTAAAAATTTGAATTTAAAAAGCTTAGGAGAATTTGAATTTTGAAAAACCTTAGGAAATTGAAGACTTGAAGTTTTGAAAAAGTTAAGGAATTTAAAAGATTTAAGGAATTTAAAATTTGAATTTTGAACAACTTAAAAAAACTTAAGGAATTTGAAAATTTGAATTTTGAACAACTTTGAAAAATATGAATTAAAAAAACATAAGAGTTTTGAATTTCGAGAAACATTAAGAAATTTAAAAAATTTAAGATTCTGAATTTTAAATTTGAATTGGTTAATTTGAATTTTAAATTTTGAATTTGTTAATTTGAATTTTGAATTTTAAACTTTTTAATTTGAATTTTGAATTTTGAATTCATTTTTTTTTAATTTTGAATTTTGAATTCATTAATTTGAATTTTGAATTTGTTATTTTGAATTTTGAATTTTGAATTCGTTAATTTGAATTTTGAATTTTGAACTTGTTAATTTGAATTTTGAATTTTGAATTCATTATTTTGAATTTTGAATTTTGAATTCATTAATTTGAATTTTGAATTTGTTAATTTGAATTTTGAATTTTGAATTTGTTAAATTGAATTTGTTAATTTGAATTTTGAATTTTGATTGAGTTAATTTGAATTTTGAATTTTGAATTCGTTAATTTGAATTTTGAATTTGTTAATTTGAATTTTGAATTTTGAATTTGTTAATTTGAATTTTGAGGTTTAAGTTTAGTTGTCCTTATTCATCTCACTTGATCTAAGTTGTCAATCAAAGGGATCCTATGATTTGTGTGAGATAAGTTTGAGTTTGATTTATAAAAGTTAATCTGACCTTTTGTTAGATTCAGGTTTGACAAGAGGCAGTTTAAAAGTATACTTCCATAATTGGTTTCCAGGCCGTAGCGAGGCACAGAGGTCTTCTTTGGCTGAAGCCTTATTGGCGGGGTAGCTCCGGCTAGTTCCACTGGGCTAAGAAGACCAAATAAAGGACGCCTTCCCCTACATGACTCCTTAGATCAACTTCCCTAACGTACTATCAGCTCGCCCTACCCTAGTACTGAGTAGGTCAAGTGTCAGACTAACTTTTGAAACTAGTCCTAGGTACCCAGACGGGTAGAGGGTGACTTTGAGGTGCCAACTAATTTGGTGCCTCCCCCTAAATTATAGGTAGGGTGTTTAGGGTCAATGTAATGAATGTCCTTCTTGGGGACATAGTATTGGTTCTGCCCTACTTTCTTTGTTAGGTAATCTTTCGGGACCCACGCTTTTCGCCGGTTTTCACGTGGGTGGACAAATGAGATAAAGGATTTTTGGGTCGATCCTGATTTATATCCTATCCCAGATTTATTGTACACGCCCTTTTGAGATCCAAGAATAAGGTCAAGATTCTTGGACCGGGTTGTAAAAGTTGTTAGTAAGTCCTTAAGGTTTTGAACTTCACCCTTTAGGGTGGAGTTATCATTTTCCAGTTCAATTGTTCTTTCATTTTGAGTTGATTCAGTTAAGGTGTTGGTATTAAGTAATTGCTCCTTAAGGTCTTGATTTTCCTTAAGGAGCTGTCATTCCTAGATTCAGATGCAAACAAATTTTTATTTAAAACAGAGATAATCTTAAAAAAAATTTATTAATTGAATCTAAGTATACCTTAGTTGAGCCATCCGAAAAGAGTCCGATCTCTTGGCTCGACTCGTATTCGGAATCTTCATCGCTTTCCGAGTCCGATCCATGTCCGGTTGTCATTAGCGCGAGGTAACTTGAATTTTTTGGTGGTTCATTGTCGGAGTCGTCCGAGCTCTCGTCCCAGGTGGCTTGTAAAGCCTTCTTCTTCTTGTTCTTCTTAGGTTGGTCCTCCTTTTTATAGGGACATTCATGTTTGAAGTGCCCCTTTATGTTGCAACTGAAGCAGGTCATTTTGCTTTTACCTTCATTGCTGATGGACTTCATTATCTTTTGGAGGTCCCTTTTTGAAAACTTGTTCTTCTTTTTGGCAAAGACTTTTCTTACCAAGTTTACCATATGCTCCTCGTCGTCTGAGTTTGACTCTGGTTCTTCTTCGGATTCTTCTTGAATATTCTTCTTCGACTTGACCTTTCTTGAAGAATCTGCAAACAAAGCAAACCCTTTCTCGACCTTGGCGTTAGTTTGTTCATGCAACTCTAATTCACAAAACAGTTCATCTAAATTTATTTTGGAAAGATTCCTAGAGATTTTATAAGCATCTACAATGGATGCCCATAATGAATTTCTAGGAAAGGCATTTAGTGCATACCTTATAATGTCTCTGTTTTCTTGTTTGTACCCAATCAGGTGGAGTCCATTTAGTATGTCCTTGATCCGAGCGTGAAGCTGACTTGCAGATTCTCCTTCCTGCATTTTCATATTAAACAATTTATTTAAAAGCAAATCCCTTTTTGTTACCTTTGCATCAGTAGTGCCTTCATGCAATTCAATTAGTTTATCCTAAAGTTCTTTTGCTGATTCGGTTGGTCCGATTCTGTTCAGCTCTTCTTTGGTTAGTCCGCACTGGAGGGTGTTCTGCGCTTTGAACTCGATCTGAGCTTTTTTCTTCATTTCTAGGATCCATCTATCGAGCTTCAGTGGCGCCTTGTTTCCCTCGTCCATTGGTGGTTCGTAGCCAGTTTGCACTGCGAACCATTGATCCATATCGGTTTTGAGATACACTTCCATTCTCCGCTTCCAGTAGGGGAAATCTTCCCCGTTGAAGAGCGGAGGACGAGCAGTGTTGTAACCTTCACTCTGGGCCATCTGTGACTTACAAAAAATACAACAAAACTCGTTCCAAGACTAAGTCTTGGATTAGTGGTGTGGTACGAAAAAAAAAGAATAAGTGAAGAGCGACTCGAAATGGTGTTGCACCAAATTGGAGTAAAACTGAACGAATAAAAGATAAAGATCCAAATTTAAGCAACAATACTTAATTTAGATTGTGCAACGAAAAACACAAAATGCGAAAAACTGGATCTCCCCCGGCTCTTACGGTGGTTGCACCGATTCAGAGCGTACCAAGGCTCTGATACCACTTGTAGGACCGATGCACGTGAGAGGAGGGGTGAATCACGTGACTTTTAAAATCTTCGTTATAGAATCAGAGTCGATAGAAAATTGTACGATGCTTTGAAAAACGTGCACAGCGAAAAAATTAAAACGAAAAGCGAAAGCGAAAAATAATAAAAAATTACACGAGGAGTTTTACTTCGTTCGGAGCCTTCGGCGACTCCTACTCGAAGACCCAGGCTCCTTGAGCCTTTCCTGTGGGCAATCCACTAAAAACCTCTACCGGCAAACTCCCGGTAGAGTGATTCGAATACAAGATTAGGTGGAAGTGTAACAACCCTACACTTCCCCTTTTAATAATTTAAGTGCAGACAGAACAAAAATTATATTACCCAACACTTAGATTTATCTGAAGCAGCTTGGGTGTTGGGAGCGATCTTCCGGCAGCGGTCGGACAGCGTCGAGTCAAAGCACAAACCGCAGCAGAGGAGCGTGGAAGCAAGAGAGTGCCAAAGCTTGAACCAGAAAAAAAAAAATTTCTCTTCTTTGAGGGCTTGCTTGCTTCCTTTTATAGTGCCTCGATGCATGATCTTCTCAGCTCAAATTTTATCCATCAGCAAGAAGGAATAATTCAAACAAGATAATGTTTCTATCTTTGCTTCACTTAAATAATTTAAATAAAATTTAATCTGAAAAGTTAACCAAGAGGTTTTATCCTCTTACCTCACCAAGGCTTTTTGTTTTTCGAAAAAATAATTCAAAATACAATTTAAAAAGAGATTTTATCCTTTTAGCTAGGCTTCACGTGAGAATTTTAAGCATTAATAGGAATAATTAGAAAATAACAATAAGATTTTATCATTAGTAGGAATAATTTTATTCTCCAAAAAAATAAGAAATACGAATAATTTTAAATGAAAATTTATCCTCCACCGAGGCTTTAGATGAGAAATAAATTTATAAAATTAACCTATAAAATCTAATTAGTTCACATATCAAATAAATCCTATAAAATAGAGTTAATGAATTTAGGGTTAATTAGACCCCGTCCAAACCTGGATAAGAATCTAACCAGGACTCAGCCGAGTTCACCAAAATGGGCCTAGGTTGGACCGCGCCTACAGTCCTAAAAATAGGACCCGTCCTCACTGGTTCGCTCCTCCAGTGACTTACCTTACTTACTTCGTGCAGCTCTACTCAACTTCTTAACCCACCAGGTCTTCCTGCCAGGGCTAAACCACCCTGGTCTTTTTGCCAAGTTACAACCAACTTGGGCTTCAGCCAATTGTCAGGCCCCACGAACCCAACTGGACTTCCTGCCAAGACTCAACCACCTTGGACTTCAGCCTGGTGTCAGGTCCTAAGTCTTTCAACCCTGCACACTTAGTAAAGAGGTCAAAACCAAAAGCAAGCCTAACTTTATCCTATTTGTCATTCATCAAAACCCAAGTTTAACTATTAGTGCAAATTGCACCAACATAACCGTCATTTGAAACAACTACAAAATGGTCAAACGAATCATCTACCCGCCAAAGTTCGAGGAGGAGTTCACGAGTTGGAAGCACAAGATGCAAGTTTTTTTCAAAACTGATTTCGATTTGATTTTATAATGAAAAATGGTTTTGTATCTCCCAAGGATGCCGACAACAAACCCAAAGACGAAAGCCAGTGGACTAAGAAGGAACAGGCTGACTTTGTGATGAATGGAAAAACATAAAACCATCTGCTGACCATACTCCCTGCACAAGAAGTCAACCGAATTGGGAACTACCGATCAGCGAAGGAACTTTGTGAAAAATTCCTTGAACTCCATGAAAGTACCTCCGAAGCCAAATTAGAAAAAAGGGATCTGCTTCGGAATCAGCTCAACAACCTTTGACTGGAAGAAGGAGAGTCAGTAGCACAACTTCACGCTAAGCTTAAGGAGCTGATGATAGAACTAAATAATCTCGGATAATCGGTAAGCAATCGGAATGCACAAAGGTACGCATTGAATGTCTTCCCGAGAAGCCCTAACTGGAGTTCAATAATCGACACCTACTATATCTCTAAGGACCTTGAGATAAGTACCTTAGAGGAACCTTTTTCCACTTTGGAACTTCACGAATCCATATATGCAGGAAAAAGGAAAACGGACAACATCACCGTAGGCACGAGAAGGATCCAACATGAAGAAGATTCTTTAGAAAATAATGAAAACGCAACATACATAGTAAGAAAATTGTCCAAATATTTTAAAACTAAAAAATTTAATAAGGTGTAGACTAAGAAGCAAAGGAAGATCCGCTGTTACAACTGCAATGAAGAAGGACACTGAAGGAAAACTGGCCTAAAGCGAAGAACAAAGGAAAAATGGGACCAAAAGTAAAAACACACAATCTAAAGGCGACATGGGATGAGTCTTCATTGGAAGACTCAAATCTCGAGGATGAACATGCTTTGATGAAGGGGAAGCCACCTCAGAGAACAGCGGCGACGAAGGGGAAACTTTGGACTTCAAAAGTGATATGGTAAGTGAGGTTTATTTTCTACCTCCTGATCAACTTTACTCAGGAATAAAAACCATGTTGAAATCTATCTGTAAAACAAAAAATAAACATATAGAATTAAAAAAATAATTATCATCTTCTTGCCCACTAGAAATGTATAATAAGTTAAAATTTGAAAATGAAAATTTAAAGATTCAAATTGAAAATTTGAAAACAACTATTCATGTTCAAAATGTTCACAAAATTCAAAGTTTAAATATCATAAAAAACATAATTGGTATTACATAATTCATAAGGGTCAAATTATAAAAAATCCCAAATCAGATGTTTCATCTATGTTTTTAATAAACTTTTTGGTAAAATTTATATTGGGTTCCTAAATATATTTTAAACTGTTGATTTTCTTTCGAGTAAATTTTGACAATTAATGTTTTATCTTGTTAATCTTTTTTTGGATAACTATTTGTAGGAAAATTAGTGTAAAGTTTATTTTTATAAGTAGTGTTCTATCTACGAAAATAGTTTTGAAAATTTTAAAATAATCAAATTTATTATGATTTTTTATTTGAAATAGTTTAAAATTAATTTCATCGAATTCAAATTCTGGATCTGTTCTAAAATCTTGAGAAAATTTTTTTATGTCGAAATAAATTGATTTTCAAAAATATTAGAAAACTTTGACAATGTTTTTTCTAAAGATAATTCTTTATAAATTCTAAATTCTGGAAACTATTTATAGTGTACAATATATTTTTCATTAACTTTTTAAGTTTTTGATGTGATCAGAGGGGGTGAAGTAGTGTTAAGTTAGGGGTAAGCTCTAATTTCATTTTTTAGCGCTTACATTGTTATATATTTATTCATATTTTTTTATATATTTGTTTACCCTAACTTAACTCGGGTTAATGCACATCAAAAAGGGGGAGATTGTGAGTACCCCATGTTGATTTGGATGTGGTCAACAGATTTAAGTTAGGTCCTGGTATTTTTAATCTCTGTGTTTAAGTGTACAGGAACTGACGCCGGGCAGAATATAGATTATTCTGGGGCGAGAAGTTTCAGAGGGATTTATGAGAAGAAAGTAATAACGAGATAAGGAGTAGTCAAAACTGGGCTTAAACCTTATTGAGAAAAATAAGAGCTAGAAAAGAAAGATAGAGATATAGCCGTAACGTGGCTTAAGCGAAGCAAATTGATTCTATATCTAAACAACTTGTCCTAAACATCATCTAAGCATGAGTTTATATAGCACTCATATCCCTAAAAAAACTCTAAACAAACCAGACTTATTCTCCTAAAATTTAGGAACAAATTTAACCAACAAAATTTGTTTCCTAAAATTTAGGAACAAACTAAACAAAAATATATAACCAATTAAAAAAACTCATCAAGACTTGGTTTCCTAAGATTTAGGAACAAACTAAATAAAAATATATAACCAATTTAAAAAACCCCTAAATATATAAATCTGAAATTTATTTTGGATCCCCTCCTGCATCAGTCACCCGGAGTTGGAGAGAACTCGTCCTCTAGTTCGGCGTCTCCCTGATTGATGCTGTAGTGTAAAGGTGAACTCCTGCAAGTAATTTACCCACATAGCGTGTCGACTACTTAACTTATGTTGACCGTTGATGTACTTCAAAGCCTCATGATCTGTGAATAAGATAAATTCCTTCTGCACGAGATAATGACGCCAATGCTTTAAGGATTGCACAATAGCATAGAATTCCAGGTCATAGGTAGAATAATTTTTCTTTGCACCAGATAGTTTCTCACTGAAGAAGGCAATAGGGCGTCCTGATTAACTTAGAACACTACCAATGCCAATGCTAAATGCGTCACAGTTTACTTCGAACAGTTTGTCGAAATCTGGAAGTGCTAGAACAGGTGCTTCGGTCATCTTTTGTTCCACCAGCTGAAAACTAGTCATAGCTGCTTCACTCCACTTGAATTCACGCTCCTTGAGGCACCCAGTTATAGGAGCAATTAAGGTACTAAAGTTCTGAATGAACCGGCGATAGAAAGAGGTCAATCCATGGAAACTTCGGACGTCATAAATGGTTTTTGGTTGTAGCCACTCTAATATTACCTCTATCTTTGATGGATCTGCACGGACACCCTCAGTAGAAATTATAAATCCAAGAAAAGAAACTGTAGTCGTGAAAAAAGAACACTTCCTTTTGTTGACGAACAAGGATTCCGCCTTTAGCTTCTCAGAAACAGTTCGGAGGTGATCAAAGTGTAAAGCCCTCGTCGGACTATAAATAAGGATGTCATCAAAGTATACAACTACGAATCTTCCCAGGAAAGGCTGCAAGACCTGATGCATGAATCTCATGAATGTGCTGGGGGCATGGGACAATCCTGGAGGAAGGTCTTCGACCATCAACTCAGCGAAGTCTGATAAGAGTTGTTGCACTTCAGCTGGTAGATCCGAATCCAGGTCTATTACATTGCTTTCGAAAGGAACAAAGCATAGACTACATCTCTGTGCTTTATCTCATTCAAAAATCTGGACATAGAAGTAGTGTAGAATTATTGGTTACCAAATTTGAAGGAGTTCTTTCTCGTCGGGGAGCCAATACTATGTTCCTCCCTTTGATGCTGAGGGTGTATGTGTTCTTCCGCCCATCATGAATGACGCTGCGATCATATTGCCACGGTCGTCCCAACAATACGTGACATGCGTCCATTGACACAACATCACACCATGTTTGATCATAATACTTGCTGCCAATAGAAAAAGATAAAAGACACCTCCTATCTACGGTTACCTCACTTCCTTTACTTAGCCATGATAACTTGTAGGGTTTTGGATGACGATCTGTCTTCAACAGTAGCTTTTGAACAACTTCTTCAGATACAATATTTTCACAGCTTCCACTATCAATGATCATCTTACAAACTTTGTCTGCAACCGTGCACGTCGTGTGAAAAATGTTGGTTCTCAGCCAATCATCTTCAGATTCTTCCTTAGGGATCAGTAGGCTCTTGCGTACAATGAGAGTCTCATGACCATCGCCATAAAGAACCTCGTCATCAATATAGTCATCATAAATCGGCTCATCAATCTGTTCGAGTTCATCCTCTATGTCTTCCTCAATTAGCAGAGTTTTGTTTTTTTTTATCTGGGAATCTATTACACTCCGAAGCTCGATGCCCCTGTTCACCACATCGAAAACACTTGATAGTGGTCTTAGGGTTGCCTTGTGGTGTCTGCTGAGAAGGGTGCGGCTCTTGAGGGCGAACAACTTGATTGTTTTGATCGCTCCTAGTCGTCGGTCTTCGGTTTAGTTGTTTTTCAACTGTCAAAGCTCGCTGATAGGCCTCCGAAATGGTCCAGAGTGAGTGAAGGCTCAGGGTGTCTTGTAAGGATTGACGTAATCCCCCTAAATATCGCGCTACCATCTGCTCCTCGGTCTCGGATAAATCATTCCGAGCAATAAGCTGATAGAATTCCTCTGTATAGTCGTCAACGGTTCTAGCTCCTTGCCTCAAGGTATGGAGTCGTTGATACAATGTTTGAGTGTAGCCGAAGGGAAGAAATTGTGTTCTCATTAGTTTCTTCATTTTTTCCCAATCAGTGATTTTGGATTTACCTTGTCTCTCCCGTGATCGTCGAAGTTGCTCCCACCATGCTGAAGCTCGACCTTTTAACTTGATAACGACCAACTTTACTTTGATGTGATCAGGTACTTCTTTATATTCAAAAATCCTCTCTACTTCGTTGATCCAATCAACGAAGCCTTCCGCTTGTAATGTGCCAAAAAAATCAGGAAGATCCACTCGGAAACCAAAGTCCCCAAATCGTTCCTCTCGACCATGGTATTTCCGATATGTAACACGACGATGATACGGGTTCTCGAAAGGAGACTCAGAGTTACCGTCAGAGATTTCATGATCTTCAAGATCCCGCGCTGCCAAACGCTGGGTTAATTCCGCAACTTGCTTCTGCAAATCCTCAATCATCATTATATCTTGGATACTACGATCATGGTGCTGGGCTCCCTAAGTCGAAACCTGCCTGTTGCGACCACAACCACGTCCACGATGACCCTTCATTGGATCTTAATGAGCTCTGATACCAACTGACGCCGGGCAGAATATAGATTATTCTGGGGCGAGAAGTTTCAGAGGGATTTATGAGAAGAAAGTAATAACGAGATAAGGAGTAGCCAAAACTGGGCTTAAACCTTATTGAGAAAAATAAGAGCGAGAAAAGAAGATAGAGATATAGCCGTAACGTGGCTTAAGAGAAGCAAATTGATTCAATATCTAAACAACTTGTCCTAAACATCATCTAAGCATGAGTTTATATAGCACTCATAACCCTAAAAAAACTCTAAACAAACCAGACTTATTCTCCTAAAATTTAGGAACAAATTTAACCAACAAAATTTGTTTCCTAAAATTTAGGAACAAACTAAACAAAAATATATAACCAATTAAAAAACCCATCAAGACTTGGTTTCCTAAGATTTAGGAACAAACTAAATAAAAATATATAACCAATTTAAAAAACCCCTAAATATATAAATCTGAAAATTATTTTGGATCCCCTCCTGCATCAGGAACTTAGGAGTGCAAGAAGTCAAGCAAAAGACGCAGCGTCGAGAAGGATGGCACAGAAAGGGAGCCGACGGGTTTGGTGCATCTGAGGAATGCAGAGCTCTACAGAAGAGTGCGCTGGTGGAGCGAGAAGGACGCGCAGTGCGTCGGTGGGACGAAAAGCTGGGAGGAAAGATGCTCGAAGGCCGAAAGGCCGGAGTCGAGTTTGGGTAAGCCTAACTCCGGTTAGCCAGAAATCACCCTACATAAAATGAGTGCATGTACGACAACCAGTGTTGTTCGATTCTCACTTTGGATTTCAACTGAAATCTTAGGTCGGACCGACGCCTACTGTTCCCTCTTCCGGGGAACACGTCCTCACCTAGTCCACTCTGGAAAAGTTATCTGTTGTCAACCGACACTTCCGGTTGGACTTTTGCTTGGCCTCCGAAGATTTCAGATCTCGAGACGTTCGTACCTTGACCTGTCCCTACTTTTGTCCATTGTCCTCGCTCGGCTAAGACTCCTACTCAATCTTCCGAATCAGGTCTTCGGTGTTCGACTCCTAGTCAGGTCTCCGTGCCTAGTCCTCCAAACCAGGTCTTCGTACTCAACCCTGCAGGTCAAGACTTAGTGCCTAGTTACACTAGGACTTTTCTACACAGTTAATGAAACACATTAGATCCAAAAGCATAATTAATTTTAACCCCTTTATCATTATCAAAATCAGGTTCGATCTGATATTTTCGAAACCAACAAAGATATGCTAATGATTTCTTAACAAAGACAAGTACCACTGAACTAAAATTGAAAAGATTTAGGGTGTGCTTGGTAAGCGGGTTTAGAAGGCGGGAATGAGAATGAAATCTATTTCATTCCTATTTATGATGCTTGGTATACGGAAATCAGAATCAAAATATGGATATGATGCCCCTGATTTTATAACCCAGCCCTCACTAGGTTATCACTGAAATCATAAGCTCCTCAATCAAAACTCATTATCATTCCTATTGCCAAATGTAAATCAAGTGCCCCCTTACTACTACTATGTCTTACATTATTTCAATCCACGTGGTGATGACATGTTGGTTTAATCCTCATTCTTTCTATGCATGTGATTTATATTGGTTCCTTGAACTAGATTGTTATGAATAACGTATGTTTGTACAACTACTATGATGTTTAATTTTTAAATATTCAATTACTGAGGATTCAAAGGCTTGACGGTTGAAGTGTTTTTATTTTGTATCAAGAAAGTGTTTGGATTAACACGTTTCCTTTTTTTTCATTTCACAGCCATCAGAATTTGCATCTGGGTTGCGGATTTGCACGTGAAGTCAGTTGATTTTTTCCCCATTGGATTAAGCACCAACTTCACTTTCAGTTGTAATAAGGAATCCATTTGGATTAATTAAGCATTTTCTTCTTCCATGGATGATTGAATTATATTTGCTTAGTTAAATCGCTTTTAGTAGCTAACTTTCCGGTCCAGATGTACTCTGGAGCTGCTGCATAACCAACAGTACCCACAACCTGCGTGAAAAGCAACAGAAGATTGCTGTTATCATGCCCTGCACAGTGAAATACGTTTCAAGTGATTGCAGCAGGGTAGAATACTAGAAATTTGAGATGTTTGTTCTGAATTCAACAGGCACATCCTATAAACGATGGCAGCATGCCTTGCAATGGGTGCTCAAAGGTTTATATGCAGATTGCCAATGCTCTCTGTAATGTTAAAGCACATCTATAGACATGTTCTCAATCAGCAGCAAATGCCAATTTAAAGGAAGATGGACAAATGCCTGAACTGTGGTAAAACTTCACATTTTCATAAATCTTGTTGGTTGAGTTTGTTGTTCGCATCTGACATGTACGTAACATTTATGCTTAAGCAGTGAAGATCTTGTGACGCAGCATGCATGTTACTACCAAATGATCAAAGTCATATTTACTGAAGTCAAAACATGGCCAACTCCTGCTGCTAGACCATGTCTAGCAAAACCAGAGTCTGAGACCTTGGCATTAAAATCATCGTCTAGTAGAATGTTAATTTGATGTTTTAAAATCTCGGAATATTAACTTGAAAGTATACTGACTAATATATCAAAGAGGCAGTAAATTGAAGGTACTGTCTTTTCAAGAAATAGTAAATTAACGAATAAGACAAGATGATAAAACATGACAGTTGATTAAGGCTCATCTTAACCGCAATAACTTAACCAACTTGACAAGATTTGGATGCTTCACCACACCAATAAACTTTTAACTTCTGTAACCCATTCGTTGTGCCCCTAAAACAGATGAAGTAATCCAAAACTTAAACACCTAATGACTTTGGGATCACTATAGAATGGGCTACATGGAATAAACAAAACACCATGACATTGCAACACCAGAACTTAATTGGACAGCAACAACCTTCAGAAAATTTCAGATTAAACTTGGCACAAACAGTTGAGGTTGACACAAATGTTGATTTTTTGTTGAATTTCAAATATATTGAAGGAGATGGTATATATGTTTAGTCCCACATTGCTAAGCCAAGAGAGTTGGAATGTCTTATATATGAAGTCATTCCTACTATGCTTAGAAAGCTTAAGGGGACCTACACGCATGCGCGGGCTGAGCCAGGTGGTTTCATGGGGTCTGGGCCGGAAATCCATAAATCGGGCGCGACGCAGCAGGGGGGGTGCAAATCCCCAGCCCGTGGGCCTCGCGCTTGCGGGTGGCGCGGTTCGGTTTTGCAGACTTTGGTTTGGTTCCAAAACCAATTTGATTTATTTTTACTCCTCAGCGCTCTGTCTCTTCGGATCTATAAAAGTGGGGATACAATGCAAATGAAATCATCATCTCCTTGCTCGTTTTCTGTGATCTTTTCTCTTCGCTTTCTTCGAGTCTTAAGGCTTCTTCCTGTGCGATCAGAGGTTGTGTCCGAAGGCAACGTTCATCTTGGAGTGCACCTACAAACGTCGCTGTAGGGATTTCTTGTCCGTCCTCGGTATTTGACATAGTCGGTTTGCGACTTGTCGGTACTTCCGGGAGGTTGCTACCGGTAGGCAAACTGATTTGTACGTCGAGGCTAGTGTTCGACACTATCTCCGTAAAACGATATTGCTCCGCTACAGGTGCTCACGGATAGCAGCAATTCGTTCCCAAGATACAACGACGTCGTCTCGAAATAGTAGCACTCCAAATTTCGAGACCGGCGAACTTGATCGCAGGTTTTTCGAACTCTTTATGCAGAGGATGCTTGAATACTATGCTTAGAAATGCAATTCTGAATGAGATGAATTTCCAAATGAGAAGGGATCTTTATATAGTTGGTGAAGAGGTAAGTAACCCTTAGTGAGGAGTGATCTGGATCGTCCAGATCAAAAAGACATAACCCTTTGGAAAGGGTTTAATCTCATCCATCAGATCTGAAGAGTTATAACTCTTCAGATCTCTTTTGATCAGATCCATTGGATCTGAAGAGTTTTAACTCTTCAGTTTATGGAATGATCTCGTCCATTGGATTCGAAGAGACTTATCTCTTCATCCATCTTGATCTCAGCCATCAGATCACTTCATTTAATCCAACGCTTCAGATCAAACCCCCCTCATCAATGGTCAGTTTATAACCCAGAGCCATCAACGCTCCAGATCGCATCCACTGCGATTTATTACCATCTTCGATCCGACGATTGCCATCCGTTTATCCAATCATCAGTACAGTCACCGATCTCTACATGCAGACGCTGCCACGTCATGTGCCACAAAGGCAATGCCACGTCATTGTCACCTGGAGCATAAAGAAAGCTCCTCAATGCTCCTCGCGACGATGCGTACGTGCGAAGTGCAAAGTGCAAAGTGCGCCTATAAAGCGCCCATTGCGCGCGTGCGCGCGTGTGCGCGTGGCGGGCTCGCAGGTGCGAGCACCTGCTCGCCCATGGCTAGAGAGCTCCTGTGCTTATTGTGTTAACTATATTAACACAGCAACACATATAAGGAAGCTTTGGCTTGCGCCGGTAAGCGATGTGGGACTAAAAACCCCATCCTTCCTTAATATGTATTTTGGATACAACCTTTCGCCATTAATTTCTCATTCACCCATAATCGGTTTTGAGCAAATTAATAGTCTAAATTAATCTACGTGAAACGTAAACTTCGATTTTGAAGTCATATCAGACTTTCAACGATCGATGGCACCTTGATTTTGTATCACAAAATCATATCCAATAATCCCCCACATGAATGGAAATTAATGCATATGTTGCATGTATGTATGTTGACACTTTTACAAGAGTCCAATCGATAAGTCAATGCATCGGGATAGGTAGCTTGTGGCTTTGAACCTTCCGTAGTGGAATGCTATCGAGTATACTAGGCTGCGCAGTGAACGTGATGTCTTGAACTGCTCAGCTGTTGGTGTATACTAAGACAATAACACCCACACAAAGACTCATCTCACCTACTTTTAGTTCTCATGGGTTGGTTCCGTTTCGGCCATGGACACCATCTTGGATTCATGAGTGTTTCATTGAAGCGGCATGTCTTCACACTCACATAGGTGACACTTCTATCAAGAGTATCCTACTATACTCCACCTTGTAAAGGTATAGAAGTCATTAAAAGCATAAGCTTAGCCTCACTACATGTGGTAGGGCAGCACCAATTCATCCTAGGATTGGGATAGAGATAACGTATCTCTTGTGCTGTTACACAACTTTTGCAACTTTGTTGTCCCATTGAACCAAGATCTTGGGATCTCCAGTCAACAAGGTTGGGTTACCGCTACAGTTGTTTTAGTTGTAGAATTTTAATCCCATTACTCTTGATGAGCAGTATACTTGATCTCGATTTAGCCCCTTCGTAAGGGGATCTGCCAAATTATCCTTAGATTTGACATAGTCGATTGCAATCACTCCGTTCAAAATCAACTGCCTAATGGTATTGGGTCGACGACGTATATGTCGTGACTTACCATTATACATACTACTCTGTGCCCTTCCAATTGCCGATTGACTATCACAGTGGATCAGTACGGCAGGCACAGGTTTTGTCCAGCTCGGAATATCTTCCAAGAAATTCCGCAGTCATTCAGCTTCTTCAGCTGCTTTGTCAAGTGCTATAAACTCGGATTCCATAGTTGACCGAGCAATGCACGTTTGCTTAGTGGATTTCCAAGATACTGCTCCCCCACCGATCGTGAATACATATCCACTAGTCGATTTTGAGTCTTTTGTATCTGATATCCAATTAGCATCACAATATCCTTCCAAAATAGCGGGATATTTTCCGTAATGTAATCCGTAGTTCATAGTATATTTTAAATATCTAAGAACTCGCATTAATGCTTTCCAATGGGTGTCGTTTGGATTACTCGTAAAACGACTTAGTTTGTTGACCACACAGGCAATATCCGGACGTGTGCAGTTTGTGAGATACATCAAACTGCCTATTATCCGAGAATATTCTAATTGTGATATGGGTTCACCATGGTTCTTTGCTAAGTGTTGACTTAGATCCATAGGTGTTTTCACTGTAGAGAGATCGTTAGCATTGAATCTTTTCAATACTGACTCTACATAATGGGTTTGTGTTAAAACTATCCCATCGGATGTTCTGAGAATTTTAATTCCCAATATGACATCTGCTAGACCCATATCTTTCATATCGAAATTGATGGTCAACATTTTCTTAGTACTCATGATTGCATCATGATTACTTCCCATTATAAGCATCGTCTACGTATAGACAGAAAATTACATAATTTTGAGGTGTGCTCTTGACATAAATGCATTTGTCACATTCATTTATTCTGAATTCGTTTGACAGCATTATTTTGTCAAATTTTTCGTGCCATTGTTTTGGCGCTTGTTTAAGTCCGTACAACGACTTAACAAGTCTACACACCTTTCCTTCATTTCCAGGAGCTACGAACCCCTCGGGTTGCTCCATGTAGATTTCTTCTTCCAACTCACCATTTAAGAACGCAGTTTTAACATCCATTTGATGTATTTCAAGGTCATATAGTGCTTGGATAGCTATCAGCACTCGTATGGACGTAATCCTTGTCACCGGTGAGTAGGTATCGAAGTAATCAAGACCTTCCTTTTGCTTGTACCCTTTGGCTACAAGTCTGGCCTTATACTTGTCAACCAATCCATCAGCTTTATACTTGCGTTTTAGTATCCACTTACAACCTAGTGGTTTAGCACCAGAAGGAAGGTCTACTAATTCCCAAGTATGGTTATTCATGATGGACTCGATTTCACTATTGACAGCTTCTTTCCATAATGGGGCGTCGGGACTAGAGAGAGCTTCGCTTAAAGTTCTTGGGTCCACTTCTGACATGAAGGTCATGAAATCTGGCCCGAACGATTTCTCAACTCTAGCCCGTTTGCTCCGACGTGGCTCTTCGCTTTGATCGTCAATAGTTCTTTTATGACAACTAAGTTCAGGAACGTCATTTTCGTTAGGACTTCCGTTGTCATTATTTTGAATGTTTCCCTTCTTATTAGGGAATATGTTTTCAAAGAATATTGCATTCCGAGATTCTATGGTTGTACCCGCATGAATATCAGGAATGTCTGACTTATGAACTATGAAGCGATATGCACTACTGTTTTGAGCATATCCGACAAATATTGCATCGAACGTTTTAGGTCCGATCTTTACTTGCTTTGGCTTAGGTACTTCGACCTTTGCCAAGCTCCCCCACACTTTCAAGTATTTGTATGATGGCTCGCGGCCTTTCCATAGTTCATATGGCGTTTTATCATTTTTCTAGTGAGAGATTTTGTTGAGAATGTGATTTGCTGATAATATAGCTTCCCCCCAAAAATTCTGGGGTAAACCTGAATTTATCAGCAAAGCATTCATCATTTCTTTTAGTGTCCGATTTTTACGTTCGGCAACACCATTCAATTGAGGTGAGTAAGGTGCCGTTGTTTGCCAGATTCTGAACAGAATTCTTCAAACGGTGCACCATATTCTCCACCTCTATCGCTACGAATTATTTTAATTCGTTTTTCAAGTTGATTCTCAACTTCTGTTTTGTAGGTTCTGAAAGCTTCTAAGGTTTCGTCTTTACTCCTTAAAAGAAAGACATAACAGAACCTCGTGCAGTCATCGATAAAAGTGATGAAGTACTTCTTACCTCCTCTAGTTTGCACGAATTTTAAGTCACATAGATCACTATGTATTAATTCTAGAGGAGTCGTTGACCTTTCCACCGAATGAAAAGGTAGTCTTGTCATTTTAGCTTCCACGCACACTTCACATTTGTGTGTATCGTTAACATCGATGTTCGGTAATAAATTTAGTTTAACGAGACGTTTCAGCGTATTATTATTGACATGCCCAAGATGTTCATGCCATAAATTGAAACACTCAACAACATAGCTGGAAGCTTTTATTTTATTACCATCAAAATCACGATGTATAGTCATTACAACCATTTTGAACAGACTTTGTTCCATATATCCCTTGCCTACGAAGACATCGTTCTTCGTTAGTACAAAGTTGTTGGACTGGAACACTAGTTTGAATCCAGCTTTGACAAGTGTCGATCCAGAAACTAAGTTCTTTCTGATGTCTGGAACATAGAGCACATCAATGAGAGTTAGCTCCTTCCCGGACGTCATTTTAAGAACTACTTTCCCGAGTCCAACGATCGGGGATGTCATGGAATTGCCCATATAGAGCTTTCTTCCACTTATCGGGGTATACTTGGAGAACAGCGCTTTGTCGGAACAGACGTGGCGGGTTGCTCCAGTATCGATCCACCACTGCCTCGGGTTGTCCACCAGGTTGGCTTCAAACACGACTGCAGTGAGATCCAAGGTACTGAGATCAATGTCAGTGGAAGTTGCGACCTGGTTCGCAACATTCTTCGGACTCTTGGTTGTCTTCTTTGGGCATCTGCAGTCTTTAGACATGTGTCCATTTTTTCCACAGTTGTAGCAGGAGCCCTTGAACTTCTTGCCTTGAGCCTTCTGTTTGGTTTGCTTCGGCTTCTTGGCTTTTGGTTCTGCCAGGTTGGACATGTCTTCGATTGTCCGCTTCGTTCCTTTAGGGTTGGATAATTTTCGATTATCCTCCTCTATTCGCAGCTTCAAGATAAGGTCTTCAAGTCCCATCTCCTTCTGCTTGTGCTTTAGGTAATTCTTGAAATCTGTCCATGACGGAGGGAGCCTCTCGATTACCGCAGCTACTTTGAACGAATCGTTCAATGGCATGCCTTCGGCGTCCAGATTATGCATTATCAGTTGCATATCTTGGACTTGAGACGTGACACTCTTGGAATCCACCATTTTGAAATCCAAAAACCGGCCAACGATGAATTTCTTCAGTCCGGCGTTCTCAGTTTTGTACTTCTTCTCTAGTGATTCCCACAGAGATTTGGTCGTCTCGATCATGCAATATACGTTGTATAGCGCGTTGTCCAGCGCGTTCAGAACGTAATTGCGGCACAGGAAGTCACCATGAGACCACGCATCACGAGCAGCGTTACTACCGGAATTGTCTTCCGTAGCGGCTGGCGGGTCTTCACGCAGAAACCGTACAAGGTTTAGCGTGGTTAAGTAGAACAGCATCTTCTGCTGCCATCTTTTGAAGTCGGCTCCGTTGAATTTCTCCGGCTTCTCGGCGTGAGGGATGGCGGTTGGAACGTCGTTGATCCTCGTCATATCAGTTTGCTGATATCATTTTACGCTTGTAGGGATTTCTTGTCCGTCCTCGGTATTTGACATAGTCGGTTTGCGACTTGTCGGTACTTCCGGGAGGTTGCTGCCGGTAGGCAAACTGATTTGTACGTCGAGGCTAGTGTTCGACACTATCTCCGTAAAACGATATTGCTCCACTACAGGTGCTCACGGATAGCAGCAATTCGTTCCCAAGATACAACGACGTCGTCTCGAAATAGTAGCACTCCAAATTTCGAGACCGGCGAACTTGATCGCAGGTTTTTCGAACTC